>CM075860.1:18671982-18792092 GCA_037975125.1 Latrodectus hesperus
AAATGTACTGTGCAGCAAAAATGGGAAACATCATTGGATCAATAATCATTTAAATCATTTTTGTACATCGATTACACATTTTATAAATATACTAAAAACATTTTAGCATAAAGAAGTAATTGAGTGATATCTGTATAAATTCATGGAATGCTTGAAACGAATTAAGCTTCGATTTTACAAAAAATACCTCAAGTTACACTGTTTGATCAAATATCATTAACTTACCTGATATTTACTGATGGCCACCAAAACTTCAAAATGAAGAAATGCTAAACCATCCTAATCAAATCTTTTATTCTCAAATGTTATATGCAATAAAAATATTAACTACAGTATAAAAAATACTTTAACTATAAATAAATATGATAAAAAATTTTTAACTTTACCACGTATTGATATCCTGGTTTCCTTTTCACTGTGTAGGAAATCCAAAAGATTAACAAGCTCATACCCCAACTGATTTAGAAACTTTCTAGCAAGAATGTAAATATTGCATTTTTACTCGTTACATCTGCAGTTTATCTATCATTGTCTACGGATGACAAAATTAAATCAGGATCTTTAACTTCAAAGCATCTTTAACTTCTTATATCAATCTTTAGCTATCTTAAATCTAGGATCTTTAACTTCTTATCTTGCCAAGAGATGCGAATTTGGTAAAATGTAAAGATTTATATTGCCTCAGAGATTGATAACATATATCGATGTCGTTAGTAATGCTGAATAAACGCATTTCTTTTCGAAAATCGTAATCCATGTTGACTCCAGACGTAGTTAAAAATAATCTGTATCTCAAGCTGGTGCTACATTCCGACAAATATTTATCCTCTCAATGGTTAGACTTTTTATAGATAAATGACCTGATAAAAAGGGAAATTCTATGCAATTAAGAAACATTTGAAGTTTCTTCTTATTTCCTTCTTAATAATATAGCAGGCAACAACAAAACTTATGAGAGAAAGCTAGGCTGCAAAATTTTAACAGTTGTTATAATACACATGAGAAAATTTTGGGATGGAATTTTTATGCATTCAACACAAATAAGTATACTTGGTACACGTTATATATAGCAATACATAAGACAGCACAGTATAATATTCTCCATCTATAATGGTTCCAAACTCTAATCCAACCAATATGTTATTGCAAGAAGAACGAAAATTTGTTCAAAGAAATTATGTCACATCATTTGATAATCTATAGCCAATTTTTGTACCATAGACAATAAAACCAACTTACAGCTAAAAATAATTTAAGTAATGAATTTCTTACTAACAATCAACTCTTTAGTATTCAGCTGCAAATAGTTCTTCAAATTCCTGTAGGAAAAGATCTTTAAATAATGAATTTTAAAAATGTGGAATTTGAATTTCATGAACAAAATAAAGATTTATAAGATAGGCTTCAAAAATGTTTGATGCTAAGTAATAACTAGCTTTACATGTGAAAGCTGATGTAAAGTATTTGAATATACGCCACTTGGCAGCCAGAGAATATGTTTGTGTTTTTGGAAGTGTTTCTGATGTTTTGTGTTTCTAACGTTCATATTCAGACACCCAATGAAACACTTGAATTTGGGATCAAAAATCCTGATGGCTGTTATGCTTTTAGGTCTGGTCATGTAGCAATATATGAGGATCTTCATTTTAATGAACTATCTACTGAATGACAGTCTTCAAGGTTATTTGGATTTTATATGAAGGTTGTGTCTCTATTCAGCATTTTTCTCATTCGACGACTGGGGGGGGATATGATAAGGCTGAATATTCTTTATTTTGTTATTTTGATTTCTGATGAGCACACCAAACAGCTTCAGTGGGTTCTCTGCCATGTTGATTTGAATGATAATAAAATCATTGATTGTTTGGTCATCTGTCTCAGCTGGCACCTTGCATGGTAATGCTCTAACTACTCAGAAATCTCATCAATCAAAAATATTGAATTAAAAGCAATTTAGAGAATTCCTACTGAACATATTTAGTACTATGGAAAAAGACCCCATTAGTGTCACCGGTTCAATATTTCGATGAATGGATAGAATACAGCTTTCTCCCGAGTATCGAGTTTCCACGTCAAATCCCTTACATATTTTCAGCAAGAAAGGATCCTTTTGGAATTTCATTGATACAAGGCTAAACAAGCCTCTGTTGACCCTATTCTCAGGTTCTTGGGTTTTACGGTACCTGAGATTTTAAGAAATCCATACTAGTTATTAGATTTATTTGAATTTTATTCTTTTATGGAAATGGTGTAGCAACACAGCACCTTCTGGGGTAAAAAAACAACAACAACATATGCGCCACTTCTTTGCTCTCCTAGAGACAATTTCACAGATGTTAGAAATTACTAGATCTTAAGAAAGAAAACAAAACTATTCTTAAATACCCATCCCAAATGAATATTTTATTAGTATGGTTTAGATTGTTTGACTCATGTATAAAATATTCAATTGATAGATATTATAAATACTTACATTTATACTGTTAACCTGTCTGATAATGATAATAGGATTACTAAGACTATAACACAATTTTTTCACTGCAGATTAACCTTATAATTTTATTTGAAAATTTCAGCAAATATTCATTAGTTGGCAAAATTGGGCAGCAAACATGAACGTTAGAAAAACATGTAACACACCAAATTAGATAATGATATAGAAATTCTGGCATAAACTTGTATATAAAGATTTTTTAAACACGTGACCTATCCTTAACAATAATACCATCTTAATGAAAATAAGATTTAAAAAATTTAATAACTTTTGATTAATTTTATTTAAGCATTCTAATTAATCAAAAATAAAGTTTGAGCTGTGTGATTAGCAATAAGTTTTCGACAATACTGAGGTTATTAGAATGTAAAATGTTAAAGGATTTTTACGTAAAATTAGTGCAAGAAGAATCACTGAAAAATTAAAAATAAGAGAATATAACTATATCGATAGAAACAGTTTATTTTAACTAAAAAGATGATTACATTTCATTATATTAAATATTCAATATGCATTTTTAATACAATATTGATTTTTTTGTAACAACAGTCTATATAAACTTATAGTTAATAGGCAACTAATATGAGAAATTAATTGAGAAATAGTAAGGTTTTACTTCTTTCACAATTGAAGACATAAATTCATTTTTATAAAGCAATAACTTTCTATACTAATATAGATTCATATCTACCATAGCAATATATCTCACAGCTTCTGCTACATATACCCATTTATATGGCTATCACCAAAAGTTAGAAGGAATGTCTGACAAAGCACTTCAAAATGAAGAGTGATGTCACACTTATCTAACATTCCCTAGATGGATTCGTAAGAGGGTTCGTCATCATGATGAATGATTGTTTTCCTGTAGACAAGAGGACTTTGCTCTCGCTGCTAACATGAGTGACTTGGAAGCTAGAGTAATGCTATGACAAATAAATACACTTGCTCTGGATGCTAGAGTACTAATTCTTGAACAGGCCAATTTTATGAGTATTCAGTAATTGAAAGAAGTTATATATTTACATAGATATATGTATTTATGAACATATACACCTGCATTATATACATATATATATATATATATATATATATATATATATATATATATATATATATATATATATATATATATATATATATATATATATATTATAAAAATGTAATATAAAATTGAAGCGTAACAAGTGTGTTTTTTGCTTTTCCTAATCCAACTTTTTTAATTAATTCTGAAGTAAAAAATAATATGTGGTATAGTAAAAAGTATCGTAACTATTGCTTGAAACTAAGAAGCTGGGTGAATGAATTAAAGAAAATATATAGTAACATCGACTTTGACACTTCTGGGAACACAAAAAAAATTAAGTTATTACAAATGTAATTGTAAGCAAACGGGTAAATACAACTACATTGCGTTCACTTAAGAAGTCCGAAAGAATATATATAATATGAAAAATAACAGGTAATAGAAACACAATGGAGTTTATAATAATCTATTGCTATTCAAAGTAAGCAGAATATATATATATAATATATATGTATACATATAAATATATATAAACATATTTCTATATATATATATATATATATATATATATATATATATATATATATATATATATATATATATATATATATATATATATATATATATATATATATATATATATATATATATATATATATATATATATATATATATATATATATATATATATATATATATATATATATATATATATATATATATATATACATATACATATATATACATATATATATATATACATATATATATATATATATATATATATATATATATATATATATATATATATATATATATATATATATATATATATATATATATATATATATATATATATATATATATATATATATATATATATATATATATATATATATATATATATATATATATATATATATATATATAATGGAAATTTCTCAAAAAGTCTTTCATAAAACAATTTTATACCGGTAAAAATATATTTATCATTTTCTATAATAATATTGTATAACTAATTTTCCACATGTGGTTAAGAATAAAAAAAAATATGCTTAATAAATAATCATATATGTACAATTGCCAGAAGTAAACACACAAATAATAGGCAAATGTTTGGTGATGCGAAAGAATTTATTATTTTGTTTTTCAATTTCTATTGTTCTGATATACATACTTTTTAAGCATTTAGTAAACATTAAAAACTATACTTTATACAACAGCATTTTACGTATTAATGGCAATAAAAAGTTTAATCAGTCGAAAACTTCTGCATTCTTGTATGATGTTTCCATTTTTCTAGGATCCAAAAGCTATGCTATTTATTATTTGGGAGACAATAGAAGCTTTTTCGCTACCTAAGCAATGTAGATAAAGAATTATTTATTTTTACGCAATCAGGAAAAAATTTGTTTTTTGTTTATTGTTCAATGTCGTCATTTCTGATTTTGTATGAAACTGGGTGATTGAAAGGTCAGACAGTGCCATTTTCTTTTTATAATCTTTGCTTTAACGACAACTACATTTTACTTAGAGATTACATTTTATCTAGTTCTTTTCTTTAGAGCTTCCATATAAATCTTAAGAAGTAATTATTTTATTAGTAATTATTATTATGTTATTAAAATCTTAAATGCTAATTACAAAACCAAAGAAAATCTTACTTTAAAGTATAAGAAAATCTAACAAATTATTAATTAAATTAAAATCTATAATTGATTATTTACTTAAACTGATCATATGCTCTCCTGATTATAATTTTGGATTTTTCTCTCCGATGAAATTTTATTGCTTAAGCGTTTCCATAATTCTTAATATTTAATTATTATTACAGTTTAATTAAAATTTTAAATGCACTACTTAGTAAAAAATGAAAGTTTTTACATTAATATAAAATAAATTCAATTATAAAAGTAAATTAAAATGAGTATTTATATGTAGATGTTTGATCACGTTTTTCGGATTAACTAGATTTTGTTGTAATAGAAAATGGTACCAAATCTAACGATTGTTTACTGAAATTCCATTGTAGTTCCTGAAAGGAATACTTTTAAAATGTATCTCAATATAATTATAACAAAGTACATTAAAAGTGTAGCAATAAACTTTAATTGCAGCCTCTTCTTAAAAAGCAAAGCAAGGAATAGATGCAAATCAAATTTTAAGAATTTTTTAATTTAGTTTATTTTTTCTTTCTATTAAAGTTATTTTCTACTTTAATTCTAGTATAAAAATGTATTCTTTTATTACTTTTAAGCAGTCATATATTATTATATTGATTTTTATACTTATTTATTTTCACTGGGCATAGGTTTTTCAAATTTTTCTTTTAGATTTTAATCAATAGAACTATATATATATATATATATATATATATATATATATATATATATATATATATATATATATATATATATATATATATATATATATATATATATATATATATATATATATATATATATATATATATATATATATATATATATGTATGTATGTATAATATATATATATATATATATATATACACATATATATAATCCCTTCCTTTTCATTAAAAGTTTTTCTAATATGCTATGAAATTATGAAATATTTTTAAACTTTTTTTCAATGATCTTTTGAAAAAAATTTTCTCTAGATTTTAGCAAAATTAAAATTGAATAATATTCTTGTGATAAGATTACAAGTTTTTATTTTAGACTTTATAAGAGGAAATATCACATATTGAAATTTCTAAAGAAATTTTAGCTGTTTTCTCATACATAGTTTAATTCGCTTTCTTTTTTATTTTCTTATACATGTTCTAAATTATTAAATCTTCAATAATTATTCAAGTACTATTCTTTTGAAAATGGGGACATTAATTCAAGAGTATTTTATTTCTAACAATACATTTCAAGATTTTATGGTAATTTTTGTTTTAATGTCAAAATTAAATTTATGAATTAGTTTAATCATTACAGATCTCTTATATTTTCAGTAAAAATAATTAAAAACAACCATTTAATAATGGAATCATGTTACAATAATTATATAGTTTATTGTTTAAGAGATAATTTCATCATTTATTATAAACTGGGAGACCTTTTTTTAAGTCACAATGAAATCAAATTTAGTCAAAAGACATGCATTCGTTACTTATTAAAAATAATACAAAAGATATGATTGAATGTGACAAAAACTAACAATACAAATAGACCAATTCTGTTGTGATATAAATCGTGGAAACCTTTATCATATATTACGTCTACGTCTAAATCATGAGCATAAATAAATGGGGAATATTTTTATGTGTCAACATTATATGCAGCTCATAAATTGAAACATTTCAAAATCCTCAAAACAATGACATCACGTCGAAGATCAAGGTAACATGATACCACAACTGTTGAAATACAATGACTGATCATCCTCCATCATTTTTCTAATTACATTTTCCAGTAACTTCAGATTTCTCTTTCAGTTGAGATCATCTGTTTAAAAATATAATGGTGGATGGTATGATGATCACTAAACTTTGCAGATTGCAAGATTACTTCGAAGATCAACATTGAAATTTCATTTAGTTGCAGTAAAAATTATATATATATATATATATATATATATATATATATATATATATATATTGTGTACAGATATGCAGGAGTCATCTCTATACAGGAGACAATTTTCTATTGACAAACTGCATAGATAGCTATTTGGAGAAGTATTTAATAAGGAAGTGTTGTAATTTCAGTGTTTTATTCAGATAGTTGGCGAAGACATAGAATTTTGAAAGCAAAGTGATACGATATTTGCCTTTCACATATATGAAATTTTTTAAGTATTTATGTTAACAACATGAAAGAGAATTGATATATTGCTAATATTGTGTAGGTATTAGATTATTGCTCCAGCTATTATCATATCCATGTTTACATATGTGAAGAATGTACAGGGTGATTAGTCTCCAGGTATCCAATTAATTCTGAATATAGTATATAGTTTTCAAAGGTATATAGTTCTGTAAAATTTGTTCGTTTAAATCATGGATAGTGTGCTATTGTATATAAACCATTCCAAATAATCTACAACCATTTAAAGAAGCAGCGATATTTTTGCCAAAAAAATAAGAAAGTTGCCATTTAAAATCTGTAGTGTGCATCAAAGAAATCAAAATATGTTCCAGTTCAGCACCTATTTTCTTCATTTTATAATACTCATTTTTCTTCTTTATTTTAAAATACTCATTTTTCTTTTCTATCGGTGAAATACTTTATTTTTGTTAATAACATACTTACTTTGTTTTGCAACTCCACCTTTCATTTTACCACCTTTTATTTTATTTTGAAATAAGAATTACAATACTTTGCTCAGCCCTCAAAAATTTTAATTAAATTTAGTTTAGTTTAAAAATAATATATATATATATATATATATATATATATATATATATATATATATATATATATATATATATACCACCCTTCCTTTAATTGCACCCAGCAAACGTACATCAGTTCCTTATTCCAACCATCTTCACGTAGCTTGTGCATTGTGGATGCATTCAGATGTCTGTCACATGCGATTTGCCTTAAGGAACAATCTTCTTTTCTGGATCCGATCACCTTGGCCCTTGTAAACACATTTCTCTGCTGGAAATGACTGCGTTGATGATGGCCTCGCATTCTCTGCAACTACAGGTATCCTCAGCAACAAAAATAAACTTTCCAAGCAGCAATAAGGGCGCAAATATTGCCCACTCTGCTAGTTCCTCACCTTATATCTTATTCTAGTGTGCTGGAGTGGTGCACAATTCTCATAATTTGCATAACTTGGTAAGGTGCGTCGCGTCTACCCTTAAATTTGTGAAATTGTATATACATACATACATATATATATATATATATATATATATATATATATATATATATATATATATATATATATATATATATATATATATATATATATATATATATATATATATATAGTAATACTAAAATGATTCCAGTATTGTTATTATCATTTATTTAGGGATTTTCTTACCAAAAAGTTGTTAAAAGATAGAACAAATATAAATATAAATGGCATATATTTTTTTAATAATGTGATTTAAATTGCTCTCAAACAAATATGTGTATAATTGTTTGAAATATAATTTATTTGGCTAACTGCAATTTCATTATGTCAAATAGAGTTTCATTAAATATCATTGTTTCAAAGTAGTGTATAATTTGTTATATGTGCGTCATTTTAAAGATATGTGCATTTTTATAAATAATATATACTTATCATTTATAAGAAATAGCTTATGATGAAAATTTAACAAATGATAAATGAAAAAATTCAATACTTTTTATCAAATTAGTCCAATACAAAAAGCTGTATCTCATTAGATCCAAAATTTTTATTCTAATAAGATATCTTAAGCAATTAAACTTAAAATATAATTTTGAGATGATTACGGAATCTTTCGCATGCAATGCTTAAGAACTGAAATCCTATTCAAAAATTACATTTTGCAAATTAAGTAAGATAACGAATTACATTTATTCACACACATATGACTAACCATACATATTTATACTATTGAAAACTTAGAATGTGTAGACTTTATTTTTATTTATCTCACTCAGATAACCTTTGAAGTTTTATGTTCAATAAAAGTTCCGTGTCCTAGGTACCGCGTCGTGCATGATATTCCTGGAGAACAGAGGTCCTTGATCCTAGAGAGGCTGCAACCAGCCACTGAATACCAGCTGTACCTCGTGGCCTTCGAACTTTCCGGACATCCTACCAACATCAGTAGCAAGGTGCACTTCGTTTCTCCGGATGTCACGCGTAAGAGCAGCAACATTTTTAATTTTTATTACATTAAGTTTCTTAAATTAATTTTTATATATATATATGTATATATATATATATATATATATATATATATATATATATATATATATATATATATATATATATATATATATATATATATATATATATATATATATATTTATATATTTATATATATTTATATATATATATATATATATATATATATATATATATATATATATATATATATATATATATCATATATATATATATATACATATATATATATATATATATATATATATATACATATATATATATATATACATATATATATATATATATATATATATATATATATATATATATATATATATATATATATATATATATATATATATATATATATATATATATATATATATATATATATATATATATATATATATATATATATATATATATATATATATATATATATATATATATATATATATATATATATATATATATATATATATATATATATATATATATATATATATATATATATATATATATATATATGTATGTATACATATACATGCACTGATTGATTGTCTGGAAGATATTATTATTCCAAATCTGAATTTTTATCTATACATTGAGTAATGGAAAGTTAATGGCAAGCCTCTGAACAGTTTTGCAGCATAGTAGGATACATTATCAATAAGACAGACACTATTAACATTTTGAAATATCACAAAATTCACTGTAAATATATTATATTTTTAAAAAAATCTCTAAAATCATTTTTGAGATATTTTTTGATATTTCACTAAAACTATATATCTTTTGTTCCTTAATGATCTGAGATTTCATTAAAACTCTTTCCCTTAATAAGTACATTGAGAGATTTTAAAACTAGGAAATTAAATGTAATTTTTACGTATGAGTTAAGATTTGATAAATACTGAAAAAGCATTTTTTAACAAATTTCGATTCTATTATACTATCAATGAGTATTGAAGAAGAAAATTTATAAATTAAAAAATGTTTTTGAAAAAACTATTGAAATTTTAGCAACAGAACTTTTTCAGACTGTATTTGCGATCTAAGGAATATAAAAAAAAAGTTTTCATTTTGAAACTGTCATTAAAATTGTCTTTTTTTAAGTGACAATAAAGGTGATTTAAAATTACCTAAGAAATCTGAATGCCCCAAATCATGTTTAGAATTAAGAAGTTTTCTTCCTGAATAGTTTCACAATCAGACAAAAAGTCAATACTTCACGATAAAACTGATTTTCTATGAAAAAACGCTTCAGTTTTAAAGAAAAAGCAAATATTTCTAAACATTTCAAAGAAAGATATAGTGTTCATGCATTTTTTGGTGTATGTTCTTGAAAATAAAAAGTTACAGAAATCGCGATTTTTCTCCATCGCCGTATTCAAATGCAAGATTATAATGGCGTATATGTATTTCTACATGATTTACATTTAGAATATGAAATGTTCTTTTTTATGTTACATTTAGAATGTTTAGAATAGAAATGTTTACATTTAGGAAATAAAATTTGAAATTATAGAATAGAATATAAACATAGTTAATGTGCGGAGGTTGCGTTAATTAAATACAAAAGAATTGTAAATTAAGCGTTTATTTTGCTGCGTGTTTTCGCAGCGCGGTTTTGCGTAGGAGTAAAACATTAAGACTTACAAGAAAATAGGTTGCCGTAAATGGCGTGATTACAGAATGCACCAAGGAGGGTACTCCATAGCCAAGGTTATACATAAAAAATACGGAACAATTAATATTTTTTGTACTTTAACACACACTTGAGCTAAATATATTGACTATGGAATTAAACGATATTTCTTTTAACAGAATGTATTTATAACTATAAATGCTTTCTTATAATTAAAAGTCGGAAAGAATTCTTTATTAAAATTATAGAACATTAAAAATCAATCCATATAATATTCTTATTAAAAAATAGTTTTTAATATAATTTCTTTGATGTGATAATTCAAAGTTTGAGAAGAATGACTCAAATAAAATAAAAATTTATGATTTAAATATTAGGTTTAAGCATTTATGATATAGAATGTAATTAAATTTTATTTCTTTTAAATAATTGAATACAATCTACAAAAATCTAATTATAGATTATAGAAATAAGTGCAAATTTTTCAATACTTATGCAATACTTTTCATTCATATGCAGAAGCTGAGAAAGGAAATAAACGAATTCATTTAACATTAATATCCAATTTTTTTTAAGAAAAGCTTTGTGGCGATTAAACATTTAAAAGTCCCTAAAATGATTAGTAAAGTTATTCATTTAGGATGCAATTTTTAGTTAAAATTGAATGTTAAGTAACTTAAAAAAAATTATCACCAACATTATTTGTGTCTTAAGCCTTTCTATATCCTATAAATAGTTATTTTTGCTTGATCTTATTTATGTAACATTAACACCCAATGCTTAATGACATCATTCTTTAAGATAAATGTGTGCCAAATGATCAGTTTCACAGTTACAGTGAATTTCGAAACATAAGTCCATTTTTATTTTCAGAAAATGACAGCTGGAGCCAAAAAGGTGACGCGCCACAGCTGGGAGAGGAGACCACCACTCCCTTCACAGTTCGCGAGGAGGAGGTGGTGATTGTCGTCCTCGTCCTGGCCGTGTGGGTCTTCGTTATAGTCCTTTTCTTCAACAAATGGGGCAAGATTCGGATGCTTGAGCCCTACCAGCCCCAGTACCATTCGCACCCAGTGATCGCCAAGCCAAGTCGTCTGCCCCTGAACGATGCCCTGGCACCCCTGGAGCGCTTCAACATGGAATTTGGAGCAGCACCTACCCCCTATCACCTGCACAAGATGAGACCGAGGCAGAATTCAGTTTTCGTGGGCAGCCCTTACCGGAGCAGGAGTGGCTCCATGCTCTCCGAGCCCCGCATGCCGCGAAAGGTGAAGAGTGCCGAGGACATCAAATCCCTGGTGATTCAAGTGGGTGACAGAAGTCTTCAGCAATCCACCGCTCTCTGAGCTGCTCTATTTATGTTCCATGGAAGAAATGAGGACCAATTCGAAGGCAACTCCAGTAATCTCTGCGCAAGAAGAGTTCCAGGTTTTTATTCAGTAAAAAAAAAATATCCAACACACAAGGGCTTGCAATTCACTGCATTTTTATATCAGCACATTTGAATTCTGAAGTAAAGGACATGAAATATGATATTTCCCTCTTAGAATTATATGCTTATTGCTAAAAAATAATTAATTATAGGATTAAAAATTCCAATGGCAAACAAAAATGTTGGGTTGTTAAGGAAAAGAAAACCGTACGATTGAGACTGCAATTATTCAATTTAGTTCAAAAGTAAACTATAAATACAGCTCAAAACCTTTGATAAAAGTGTACATTAAAATTAAAATTTTCTTTGAGTTTGTATAAAATCTGTCCTGCGGACTGTACAAGAGACATTTATATACAATCATTGGTTATTACTTAAATTCCTATAATTGTATAATAGACAATTAAACAAAAGAGAACATTCTACTTTTGTTAATTTTGAGAAGCTATCTGAGGTGCGCATAGCTTACAGTACTATATTTACATTCATAAACTGTAATACAGAAAGTTACACAAAAATAGTTTCATATTCAAATTGTCTGTATAAATTATCATCTTTCTCAAAACATTTACTTGATAATTTAGCAAAGCCTTTACAGGAGCTAATTAGAGCAATATGCACAGAATAGAAACTTGTCTCATTTTTTTGATTGAAGGAACGATTATCAATTTCAATTTAATGTAATGGGTTATAATACTAATTCACATCAAAATAATGATGACATAATGTTCTATTCTGTGTATATGGCTTAGATTTAAAAGTAGAATATTTTCTGCTTATATAAAACCACAGCACTATAATAAGAATGTGAGTGTCTGACAGAAAAATGTTTTCTGGCAGAATATATATTTTTTCTCAAGAATCTAATGAATGCCAAATCTTATGAAATGCCTTCTGATGTTTCAAAATATAGCAAGAGTTATTAAACTATGCCTCTTTATTACACAGATATTATATTTATTATATTTAAACTGTATATTTGTAGGTAAAATAATGATTGAACATTTTTTGTGACTATGAATATTTTTTACTTTTAATCAAGCTTTATAAGAAAATATCCCATTTATAAAAAACATAGTGTACTATGCACAACAAAAGGCAAAAATACTAAAAAACTATAAAAAAAGTCACATTTTTTTCAGTTTTTGGCACATTAGTTATACTTTTGCAATATTGAACATTATATCATTAATATATGAATTAAGTGTTTTTTGTAATCAAGAATAAAGATTTCCCTCACTTAAACATTCTCACTTTGTAGCTTTTTAAGCACTTCTGCTTTTGTTATTTCTTAACAGTAGTAAACTACGCTAAAAATGTATGTACTGAAAATTGTTCAACTGTTTGCTTAGTGTTTTCTACACCATTTGAAACTTTCACTAAAAAACTTTCTTTTATTACCTCTCAATACAAACAAATATGCATTGTTGTCAAAAATATGTAGTACGACTATACATTTATATAAATGCATTATTTTAATTTCACAGGCTGGATATTTTCTTGCTTTCATAATTTTTCTATTAAAGTGTAAACTCTAAAATCCTGATAATTTGGTAATTTCACACTAGTGATACATATTTGGATATAATTGTCATTTAAATAATATGTCAATAAATTTGTATTATTGCTTACAAAGCCCATTTTGATTTGACTGGGGAATTAATATTCCCATGCCAGTAATAGTATAAGATAATTGCAAAGTAAATAATTTTCAATTATTTACATTGTAATTATCTTACGTTAATTATTAAATGCAAACGTATCAGTTTAACTAGAGAATGCTTCTTACGCTCCAAAATGAATTGCATAAAATAAATGAAGTAAAACGTAAAAATGATTGATTCTATTGTTGTGTGAAGTTTAACATTTAAAAACGAGATGAAATAATCAAAACGTTAATAACAACTATATTTATTCTTTACGTTCAAAGCACATTCATTCAATTTTTGTGTTCATGTATCTTTTTTATCTAATTCTTACTGAACCAATAAATTTCAAATGATCTGAGCATTTCATCAGTGATATTTATTCTTCAACCAAGGAGTAAAATTACTTATTTTAATTAAATGTATACTTTTAAAGAACAATGTAACCATATCCCATACTGTTTTTGAGATAGTGTTAATTTCACAATTAAATATTAGATAGCTTTGCATATAAGAATATTGTGGAGGTCATACATAAATCACACGTCCATATATTATTTAAGTAGACAGTATGAAGGAAAACGATTAGGTTCTTACATAGCGTGTTTCTATAAAATGTTCTTAAATGGAACATAAAGTGTGGCTCTGGAACCTGATAGTTATTTCTTACATCCTTTCCAAGATCAATAAAACCATGTACAAGGCTATCTATTTATTTAATGGTTTTATCCAAGAAATCCACTATCATTCTAGTTAGCATTTTTATGGTAATCAGTATTCAAATATTATTAAAAATATATTTCAAACATATCTTATTTATCAAAACTATGCTGATATTAACAACATATATCGTTTAATTCTGGTATTTACTGTGTAATGGGAGACTTGATAAGCAGTTCTTTTTGTTACTAAATGTTACTTCAAACAATGTTTTTTGAAACTTCGTGATGTTTTCTTTTTAAATTTGCAGTTGAAAAAAGAAATTATCTTTTAGAAATTATAAAACGATATTTTATTGATAATAATTCTATAGATAATTATAAAAATTTGCAAAACGTTAAAAATCTCCTCTAAAAACTGAGAAAATGTATTAACATATTCTTTTAAACTGATACAAAATAAAGAAAATCACCATTGATTTTCTTATTCTTAACTCTAAATTAATGACAAATTACCATCGAGCAAAACTCTTGTGTTAATTCACGGCACAGTATTAAAGTAGAAAAGATAAAATCTTATCAGTTATAAAATACTACCATAAAATAATATATTAATGAGAAAGTTAATTGCCATAAAGAATATGGTTTAATGAAACGTATTTTATTATTGTTATTCAAATGTATTTAATTATAAAATATTGGTCTTATAAAACATCATACAAAGAATGCTTGTTAACGGAGAAATATAAATAACTTATGCTTTAGCAATCTTAAGTGGATAATTATCCAGTTTATAATTATATGTGATGTTCATTGAAATAAATAATACATTTTTTAATAAAAATTTGGGTTAATTTAATATATTTTAACAAATATTTTTATAAAATTATATTTATGTTCTAAAAGATATTTTTGTGACATTTTATTTGTGTTTATAATACATTAAAATTATATTCTATGCTTATATTAAATCAATAAGGAAAAAATAAAAACCACTTATTTCTACGTCAAACTAATAATACAAATATTTCTTGTTACATCAAAAGAAATTTTATAACTGTTTTATCTTTTCAAAAGCAAATTTTGTTTCTTAAGTATATTATTGCAATGTGTGCAGTAGAATTTCAATGTATTTGTGTTTGCACTTGTTGTTTCCTTGTATCTGTGTAAATGTTTAAGCCTAATTTTTTATACAAAAATGTGTCTATATGTGTAAGCATTTAAAAGCTATCTGATTAATTAATAGGAAGCATTTTGCACCCTATCACACAATACACATAGTCAAAAACATGCATTATTAAATATTTCTGAAAGAATAAAATGAAGAAATGTGTATACACTGGGGAAATATTTGAAAAAATTGTTTTCATGCATCTAAAACATTGCATAATTATACAAATAATTTCAATAGATGTATTTTTAAAAGAATATTAATGTATAAGTAAATTGAAATTGAAATTTTAATTTATTAAAGCTTTAATTTTCATATTTAAATAAATTAAAATTATTATTTTTATTTGTTAATAAAAGTTATATGTTGGCATACAGAAAAATCATATGCTGATTAATTATTTTTATATTTAAAACTTTATTTTCTTCTAATATTGTATTAATTAAAATTAAATACTGTTTTTTGTGACTGATAAGGCATTGTGATTTTAAGTTTTTAATATTTTCACAAGTTAATAAGAATTTCGCATTTATTTTGCATTTGAATAATTACACATTTTATGAATAATTTTTAACTTAAGAAATTATTTTCTTATAAACGATTTTTTTCTAAATTTGAGAAGAATTTAGAATTTTATAATGTTTTTTGTTACATAATATTTTTCCTAACATCACCTTTCTTAAATTTTACTACCGTTAAATTATTCTTAAATATCTTTTAAGTGAAAAATGAAGCTTAACTGTGTATTTCTTTATAGTTTGGCATTTTCTGATAAATAGTTTTTTAATTTTGACAACCATTTATTCTAGTGAAGTGTCCCATTTATGAAACTCAGAAAAATGTTATAATTGCTAAGCAATATTTTAGAAGCAAATAGTATATTTAACTAAAGTTCAACAAGCACTTGAGTTTAAAAACAAAATTATTTAATTATAATTTTAAAATTTATATTAATTAAATTTTATTTTTATTTTTAAAAATTATCATTTAAAAAAACACCATTATAATAAATTAAAAACTAGTAGCTTAACTTTCTCAATATTATGTAAAAAATTTTAAAAGCTAATAATTTATTTGAAAATGTATGTAACAATTTTTCAAATAAATTAATATGTTAATAATGAAAATTAAAAAAATGATTTAATTACATTCAAACCTAATTTAGCGTAATTCATTATTTGTGTAAGGTAATACAATTTTTAAAGAGTTGAGATATTTTAGTTAAGATTCTCTATAAAGTAATAATTATTTGATATTTATTAACATAACTTTTGAAACTTTCAATGATATTTATAAATAAATTTGAAATCAATTATAGAAATACGTTTTTTAGTTTATTCGATAATTAATTTTTTGTTAGCATCATATATATATATATATATATATATATATATATATATGTATACATATTGAATCTAGAATTATGTTATCCATTATTGCTTTAAAGTTGTTTCTATTATGTTACAGTTTCTTATGTTATCGATTATTGATTATAAATTATCATTGGAAATATGATATTTTGGCACGATATTTTTTTATCAATGATGTCCATCTTTAAGATATTATAGAATATTTATAAATAAAGCAAATTTTTATACATTCATTAATATAATGAAAAATGCTAATGCAAAAAAAGAAAGGGGTATTTTAATTTTAAAATTATGAAATTTATTGAACAAGAAAAACTCGATTCTTAAAAATAAAAGTAATTCAATTTGCAAAAGCGTTTGAAGCCTTTAAAAATCTTTTAATGATTTTAGAAATAATATCAAAAATCTTTTCATTGTTTATATTTTACTCCAATTGTTGTGTTAAATGTTAATATTAAAGATGTCAAATGTAATATCTTCATGCTATGTAATTAATCTATTTCTTAGATTTCATTTTAAATAATGTAATGATAGTTTTTCATTCTTCTAAAAATTTATAAGAAAACAATTTAAAATGAAGTTCAATATATATATCAAGACAAATATTTTCAGCTTATGAAATATGCATTATTAATAAAATTACATTACTTATAGAATTGAAAATATTCAATTAAATATTTTCTCGAAGCATTAATTATACCAATAACAGTGTTAGTTCTTATCCTAATAAAATACGAAACAATATTATGATATGAATTTCTATAAATTTAAAAACTAATGGCAGGTTTAGTCTATTATTAGCTCTTCGCAACAGTTTCTATTTAATATAATAAATAACTTCTAACAGCAAAAACAATTTTCTTGAATTAGAATTGCTAGTTGCAAAATATTGGATATTTCGAGAATCAATGTTTATATTTTTTAAACATTTATGATAAATTCTGCAACTGCACGCTTGTTGAACAATTGAAACAGAATTGATTAGTTCCTTTTGGATTTTAACAATAAATTTCCTTGTTAAAAAAATCAGAAACTGTGATTTAAAAATTAAAACTTATAAAAATTACTTATAATTAGACATATTATTTTCTAGTTTCAAATAAAATTCAACATTTAAATAAAAATTCAATATAAGTCTTAACAACTGATAAAATAGGGATAGAATTTTCAAATAATTTCTAAAGCATTTCAAAGAGTTGTTTGATACTTTCTACATCGTGATATCAATTAGTTTTATCGTTACGTTATCCGAGATTTATTTTTTAAATAATCATTAAACGACCTTATGATAACATTTTAGTGAGTTTATTTCAAAAATTATCATTTTCTATAATTGCATCTCTTAATTCCTGAAAAATATTAATGTGATACACAATTAGATTTAGTAAAACTCTTTAAAAATCTTAATTTCTGCTGATAAACTAAAGGCCTTTTTCACACTAGACGACTTTTATCGTGCGATAAAAAGTCGTCCGATATTTTATGGTTATTAAAAAAG
This sequence comes from Latrodectus hesperus, assembly GCA_037975125.1. Taxonomy (NCBI): domain Eukaryota; kingdom Metazoa; phylum Arthropoda; class Arachnida; order Araneae; family Theridiidae; genus Latrodectus; species Latrodectus hesperus. The sequence goes on from CM075860.1 coordinate 18,690,778, forward strand.
TTATTAAAGATATTTTAAGTTATTAAAAACCACACAATAGACTGATAACCGATAAAATATCGTTTTTTAGTATGAAAGAGAGCAGTCTATTAGGTGGTTTTTTAATAACTTCTAACGATAAAATATCGAACGACTTTTTATCGTACAATAGAATTCGTCTAGTGTGAAAGAAGCCTAAGTATCAATTTGCGCGATAGAAAATCTTGTTAAGACAAATATATTAATAATTATAAAATTTATTATGTAATAAAGTATTTGACACAATTATATTTGGTACTAATTTATTTAGTTGTAATAATTAATATAAATGTGCACTATTAATTTTATATATGAATGAAACATGTTTTCTTTGTTTATGTAAATTGATTGAAAAGTCCAAATCTGTAACAATATGATGTAAATGTTATTTCAATTGGACATCATTTTCAAACTATGTGAATATTAGAACCATTGTTACATTATTTAAAAAATTATATAATGTTTCTTTCTTAAAAATGTGTGCAAATTTTTTCATATGAAATTATATTGAACGTCCAAGTTAATTTTCAAACTATAGTAAATAAATGTTAATTTATTGAACCATAAAACATTTAATGTAATAAAATGAAAGATAGTAATGTACGACTGCTAAATAAAATGTATGACATTATATTACATGTAGAACTATTTTAAATTTCATATTTTTACTACAAACATTTTAGGAAGTAGATACTATATATATATATGGTCTTTAATAAAGACAAATTTTTCTTCATCAATAATGTCTCATTGTTATTAAAAGTGTCTCATTATCAAAATATTTTAGTATTAAGAACAACAATATTCGATAATTAAATCTTAACTTAATCAATTATATAAATTCAAATGTTGTCATATTTTTAATATCCTTCGAAATTTCGACCTGAAACATATAATGTATAATAAAGCTAGTATTTTGTATACATTACTTAACTTTAATGTTTTGCTTTTGATTCAAATGTTAAAAAATAAAAATTTAGAGACTTGTATTAAATTACCAAAACGGTGTTGTGCCAAAATGATTGCATAAACTCTGCACAGCTATATTCCTCGTTGGGAGTACATAAAAACTGCTCAAAGAAGCGTTCCTGTACGATCCATAGTTTAAGAAAAAATGCGAAAAACAAAGCATGAAGTCACTGCCGGTGCAAAAAAAAAAAAAAAAAGAAGAAGAGGAAGAAAAACCCACTTTATTGAACATATTAGCAGAAGTATATGCAGCGGATATCTACGGGCATACTCCCTAGCAGTTCGTAAGGCATTTCTATTACATCGGCCGTACATCAAGTACAAGTCGCAGTAGTCACGAACGGAATGCATAGCCACCATTTGTAGACTACCGATAAACAAAACTTTAAAAGGCTGCAAGATGCAGCCTTTTAAATACCAGTTCACTGGTGGCTTAATGTCATTCCATGACGAGCGCATTAATGACGCGATATGCGCAGTGAACGTTTTAAACATTATTGTCTGGAAAGATATGAAAATACTGTTGTTGATTTGTCCAATAAAGTGTTTTTTCATTGCACCGGCAGTGACGTCATACTTTGTTTACTCGTAAACTATGGATCGTACAGGAACGCTTCTTTGGGCAGTTTTTATGTACTCTCAACGAGGAATTTAGCTGTGCAGAGTTTATTCAGTCGTTTTGGGACACCACCGTTTTGGTATGTCAATAAAAGTTAAGTTTATTAAAATACAATTTTTTCGTAAATTATTTAATTTTTAAACTATGAATTTTGTTTTTGATGAAGAAAATGTAATACATATTTTTTTTAGTCTTCTATATTAAAAATTATATTTTTCCGCTGACACAAAATATCAGTTAACATGATGAATAGGACAAATTAAGAAAATAACTGATTAATGAAATGTGTAATATTTATATATACTAAAGCTGTGGCCCGACAACCCATGTGCCCATGTGTAGACCAAGCCCTACGTACTGTTTGGCTTATATTTGTTTTTGTATTGGAACTACATATTTGTTTTTGTAATCGAAAATCCTGGGTTGCGAAACATATGTCCAGATTAGGTGGTCAACCTAAAACAAAATAAACAGTACGTAATTTACTAATGAATTTAATGAAGTAAGAGGAAATTCTTAGTACAGTAACTTAGTTCAAAAGCATTCTTATACTCAATTTTTCGACACATTACATGGACTTACAGGGTAAATCAATCATTTCTAACCCGAAGATCGAATCTGTATCTTGGGCCGCTAGTAGGCCACCATGTTTCCTGTATGTATGAATTTATTTATTTATACATACATACACACTTACACAGGATATGCCTAAATGATTCATTAATCTTAAAGAGTAAAAGTGAAAGTTGTATAAAAAGAAACACAAAATCACCATATTTTTTTACACTTTCTATAAATGTTCATTATATATCCCCTAAGTAACTGGGCTTATTCCAGACGTTAATCGATCTTATTCCATAAACTTTAAAGCAAATTTTAAAGCATTTAAAATTTGCTTTAAAGCATAAACTTTAAAGCATTTTATACCACCTATTTTATAAAATAGGTGGTATAAAATGGCAATGCAGCTGTCTACATTGCAGATACTACCACGAAATTGTAAGTAACCTAATAATTCTTCTTCATATTTCACTCCAAAAAATGCATTGCAAAATTATTAAAATACAAACAATTAACATATTCAATAACATAGAAACTTGCTTTTATCTCATTTTCGACCAGTACTAATCTTCTATTACCCCACTCAATCAGTAAGATAATGGATTCATTTTAGCTCTAAATATTATCAATACAAATCAGTTGAATATATGAGTCATTTCTCGTATATTTCATATGTGAAAAGGCTAATGTTTTCAAAATTTTTACTTATATGCTTTTGAAGATATTTTCTTTTACAAACAAATCAATCAACATGTATATGTGTTTGATTAAAATAAAAATTATATAATAACAAATTAAATAATTAACATAAACTTTACAAATTTTTAACAGAGCAAAAACGAAAATGACTGACAAAAATAAAGTGACTAAAGGTAAAAAAATCAATCATTTAAAAAATTTATAAAATATTTTTAAGAGAATAATATAAAGAAAATCAAAATACTAAAAAAAAAAGAATAACAACAAACAAAAGAGAAAAATAAGAATAAAAAAGAAAGCCTATGCCAAAACTAAAAGTATCGAGAAAACACAGAAATTAAATTTTCTTCCTTCGCATTAGAAGAATAGGAAACAAAAAAAGGCATTTCCAGTTCATTTGCATAAAGATTCTAAAGAATAAACAACACAAAAAGGAACTCGTCTCATTTGAATGAATAAAAAAGGATTTGGGAAGTTGAAAAGAAAAGAGTAAGACAAATTAAAAACATCAAAATCGAAAAACTTTTTAAAAGACACAAATTAGGAAAACAAAATAGTTGATATATGATATATGACGGGGGTGTAAAATTCTATATATATATATATATATATATATATATATATATATATATATATATATATATATATATATATATATATATATATATATATATATATATATATATATATATATATATATATATAATAGTAAGCATTAAGAAATAAACAAAATAAAAAAATTAATAGAAATTGCCTCATATTACAGAGTTAAAGAAGTAATGTAAACTTTTGAACTAGCTTATGAAGAAAATGACATTTGTTTCATTAAACATTTTACCAAACAAACACTAAAAGCAACAATTACATCAAGAATGAAGAACACGATTCTACAAATTAGATTTAACAGTTACGAAAGAATCTCATTAAAAGGAGAAAGAAATTAAATGCAAAGATGACATTAAAACAAAAGTGGGTGTTCTGGAATGTGTAGATACCACACTTGGAAGAAAATGTTTAACTGTCAGTGTGAGGTTTTGAACAAGATTGTTTTAATCCATAAATATACATTGTTGTGTAGAGGTAACACCTGTTATCACCAACAATTACTATCCAATTCTGGCCATTTATTATAATAAGAAAATATGTTTGAAATCTGTAAAGAAAATAAACAAATTATAACGGTAGTTACAGTTAAAAAATACGTTAGTAATAAATGCGTCAAACAAAATACGTTAGTGTAGTATTATACTATGTAAAATGTAAGTGTAAAAATTACTAAAAAGGAAAATTAAACATTATCTAACAAAATATTCATGAAAATTTTAATATAAATGTTTTCTGCTAATGCATGTTAAAAATATAAATAGTTTATTTTTGTTATCAAGTTTTCAGAATAATATCACTGCTATCAAAATATGAAACATTAAAATACAGGAAGAAAATCTTAACTGTCAAAAATAGCTGAGATTTTCGTAATTATTAGAGTTAATAAAAAAGAACTATATAATACCCAAAACTAACCATACCAAAAAGTTTTAGAATCAGAACTTTATACAGTTTCTTAGACAGAACAATTACATAATTTCTGCAGAAAATTAAAAATTTATATGTAATATGTGAAATTATTATTTGCAAATTATGAGAAATCATTATAAATAAATCGTTTAAAATAATTTTGAGTGTCAAGAATCAAATCATTTTATTTTATTATGAATATTATTTTATTCAACCCTCAAATTAACATGACATAATATAAAATAAATAATACATAAAAATGCTAATAAAATCGTGCATAAAAATAAAAATAGAATAAGAAAAAGAAAAACAGAATTAGTTAGATTAATATTTTTTAAAATTATTTCAATTTAAAGCAATCGTAATGTTCTGATTTTAGCTTTAAAATGTAATGAATATCGTTAAAAGTATTCTCTGTAAAAAAAAATTCTTATTTAAAATACAAATGTTTATTGAATATTGACTCAAATTTTAAGGAATTTTTCTTTTGTTCATTTCTTAGAACATTTCTTAATCTATTATGTATTAGATGATGAAAATCTTTTCTTGAACTAATATGTATGAATTAAATATTCCTAAGCTTGAATATTTAATCCGCGTCTCAAAATAAGTAATTATTTAAAACCTATTTCTTACAGATAATCACATAATATACTTTATAAAAGTAAAATGCGATTGTTGAGAACAAAACTAATAATGTATTTTATTTTTCTAAAAATAGAAGAATTATTTAGCATTACATATTAAATTAAACAACAATTTTTAAATCTAACGGCAATTATTCGTGTTTTGTAGAAATACTAGTTAATTAAAATCTCATTTATATAATCATTAAAATCTCTTTAATATTTAGAGTATAAAATAAAATAAAAATATATTTTAATTTATGCATACATTATTTAAAAGCATTCTTGAGAAACTTTTTGCTATTTCAATTTATATTCTCAATTTGAGAATCTTTTAATAATTGGATTTTTTAAGGAAGGGTTTTAACAATTGGATTTTTAAGTATTTTTATTTTTTTTCATGAATGTAATTCTAAATTTTTTTCTTATTATTTAATTGAATTATCAGAAAGAATATTGCTTTATTTAAAAAAAAGAATTAAAGTGAGTATTTATTCATATGAAACAAATAGTTTTCATTACTTTATCAATAGTCTTTAGTATCTATCTAAATAAATATTGACTAAAGTATTAAACTTCAAAAAATATTAAGTTTTTTTATTGATTAAAAATTAATTTATCATTTCAAAATATAATATTTAGCTGAATGAACCCAAAAGAACAGGAAATGATAAAATGGCAAATTTTACATAACAATTTCTTAAGTGACAAGTTATAAATAAATGTGATGAGATTCAATTTTATCATAGTAAACAACATGCATTGAATATGTGACATTTTAAGTAATATAAAAATTATATTTAACAGAAACAGTTGCATTCTGTTCAACATTAAACAAGCAAATGTAAGTTAACATCTGAAATTATAAAAGAAATATTTATTGATTGTTATATGGTATTTTTTATTCTTAATTATAATTATATAAACACAACCTATGTTCTATATAATTGTATATACATGTGCTTATGTCTGAATGTATTTAGAAAACTTTATTTTTAAGTATTATCTAAAGCAAAATAATATATGCTTGTGCTTTAAAATAGAAGAGCCAACAAATTTTATTCTATAAGATATTGACATCCTCCAACAAACCATTCAAGTGCGTTTGAATACTTGGAGCTACATTATCTCCAAAAAATGCTGTATTAGCAATTTCGATAATAAAGAAAACGCTAACACAGGGAAATATAACATAATCTTCTAAAAAATGTTGTTTTCCCTATAGCTTTACTAAAATTTTACACTTAAGTTATTAGAAAAAATCTTAACTTTTTGTTTATTAAAAAAGCTATATAATTTTAATAATATAATATTTCCTTAAACAATTTTGGTGAATCAATATTTTTATTTCTCTAGAGATAAGTTTGTATTAATATAGACATAAAATTAAACAATATTTCTTACAACATTCGTTTCAAACATTTTGTACATTTTTAATTAAATGATAGGTAGATTAATAAAAATTCATTGCAATTATTATTTTTGAGGTAGATCACATAGACAAAATCCAAATTATTGAAATAAAAATTGATAATAAAGAAAAATCCATAAAAATCATTTATCTGAAATTATAATTTCAGTAATACATTTTGTTCATCATGTAATTGTCCAAAGGTTGAATATACAAGAACATTATCCTGTATAAAAATAATATTTAATTTTCTCTCTTACTATATATTGATATTGCTCTGTTAAGCATATAATTAGCTATGCTTTTAATTTAATTATTATCAGGTGGTAAAAATTAATTTTTACATGTTTCGTCATGTAAAGTTTTACACATTTTCTGTAGAAATGCGTATATCACTTAAATTTCTGATCTACACCATTTCTGAAATAGTTATGCATAATTTAATATATTGCATCAAAAATGATGATGATGTCGTGTCCATGGAATACGTGCAAAAACCTTAAATGTCCCCAAAATTGCCGAAGACAGCCCTGTCAATCTCTACAGCTTTATCAGTAAAAAGATGCTCCCTAGGATCCTCTATACTGATGCTTAAAATCTCGACCAGCATTGCTGGACAGCTGAAGATGTGTTATGGAGACAGTTAGATGTTTTATTCTGGCAGTGAGGACAAAGCCTGGTGTAGCTTCTTTGTCCATCTGAATAAATTCTCATGCCTTTCAAGTGTTTTGCTCTAAGTCTGGCTATTATAGTTGTAATGGTTCTGTCACTCTTTAATTCTGGAATGGATAACTTTTTAATTTGCAGGCAAATTAATTTTTGGCTGGCAACTGCATTGACGTCACTGAGGGTCAAGCATTTGGATAGCTGAAGAGAATTACAGGCCTCTCTTTAGCGAGCTGAATCTAAAATATGAAAGTAGAATGAAATGAATTAACAATTTTAAAAGTTAAATAATAAAATTATCTACAGAAATTTACATATAAATATGGAAAATTTATACATGATGTTTTCAGAAAAGACATATGATGTAAATACATTCCAAAATGTTATAAAATTGTTTTTTTCTTCTTTCAAAACTCATTCAATAATTTAGATAAATATTCTTGAAGGATAGAAAAATAAATAAAAGGAAATAAATAAACTTATTTATTTTTAAATTGAAAAAAATTACATTATTAATAAATTAGAAAGAAACAAATTAAACTAAATGCAAAGTTGTTTCTGATTTTTATTATTTTTTACCATTTATTTTAAGTTTTTTTTATTATTTTCCATAATTTTAATGAATTTTACATGACAGTGAATTAGTTTTGAAGAAAAGATGTCATTAAATTTCTGGTTAGTAAAAAATGTATTGAAAATTTCATTTTTAATTACATTTTTTTAAAGAAAAACAAAGTAGTTTGGGAGAAAATTAATTAATTTTTACAGATTAAGCCCAAGAATGACATTATAATGTGTCTTCAAGAATTAAAAAGTGCTTGTATTTGACACATCTTAAGTTTAAGCTTACTTATCAATTAAATTGTATGACATACTATAATTGAAGTAAAATAAATGTACACTTATATAAAGTTTTGACAGTTAGTTTTTTGTATTTTTTCTTACAATTTCCTAATTTTTCATTTCTTCCGTTAGTTCAAAAAATAACTGTCTTTATATTTCCCCTGTCAAAATAAAAATATCAATAGAATAAAATCTAAGTAAGTACAAGATGATGTGATATTGTTTAATAAGCAATAAAGGGACAGAAAGAAATTTTGATGCTTCTAGAAAACTTAGTTCATATATAATTTGTTCTATTTTAGGGAAAAATGCCACCTTATAATTAATCTTTACTTAAAAAAACATCTATTAGTATAAATTAATTATGTAATACATTTTATCAATTAGAAAATTCCATTTTTACTGAGAAAAGATAGATTTCTTTCGTGCTACATTTTAACATTTCAAAATATAAATATGTATATATAAATAGGCATTTATTGATTTTAAGTAATGAATATAAAACAATAAAATATAAATTTTTGCATACTTCATAAGAAATTTGCTAATAATTTTACCAAAACTAATTCATTCATTTTCTTTTAACACTGTCTGCAGAAATTATTTAAAAATAATACACAATTTGTGAAACATTTTTTTTGATATGAGAGAATAGTTAATATTTGAAAATGTTGTTAAAAGAAAATAGATTATTGTGGACATTTTTGGAACTCTGTGCTTAGATGGTTGACGCTCACATTGAAGAACATAACTAATGATTTATAATCAATTTGAGTATCGCGTGCGCTAAGAAAAGTCAATTGAAGTCGTTTAATCAAACAGTGGATATATTTAAAGACACATATCTTGAAGTAAGGCAGATAAGTCAGCCTAATAAAGGCTGTTTAAGAGAACAGTTCACGAAAATTCAAAGTTCCAAAGTTTCTGTTTTTGTCATTAAGATAAAATCTTATAGATAATCTCAGACATTCGCAACAAGCAGAATTTTTATTTTATGGATTTTTAAGGAATTTACTAACTACTAATAAAAGACAGTCACATCGACCATCTTCTGTCTCTTCCAAAGATTATTTTGTTGAATAAGGATATCTTGTCAAGAATTCTTAACCTTGTTTCTTGCACTGCCATAACACTTGCGGAATTAAAATTTTGCAGCTTCATTTATAGGCGCCTATTGAGAACGCTACGTGAATTCCATAAAATTAATGACTGAAATTAAAATTGACATTTAAAAGCTGGTGCTCTCAAAATAGCAGTATCTTACCCATTCTTAGAAAAGCTTATTGAGCCCCTTTCTAAGCTTACCATTTTCAATAATTGTGAATTGAACTTTTGAAGAATCACCAAATTTAAGCTCAGAGTTTACAGGTAAGATTGGATTGAGTTGAATATCACTTTTACTTGGTGTTTCCATTTAGCTTTGAGTACCTTTTCGGGTATTTCTTCTAGCAGGGAAGACGAATGACATCTAGTTTCAAAAATGTTTTAACAATTTCTTCAAATTTTAGGATAATAACATTAAGAACAATTTCTTGTTGAACTTGAATAACTATGATTTTTTTCGACTGAGTCTATAACTTTCATAAGGATTGAGGTGACTATCTCATTAATTTTCTCATGAGTAAGCTTTGATGGTTGATTGGACTTGACAATAGTAGCAAAATCGGTTTTAGAAATTTTAAATCGTCTTCTGGATTCACTGAAAGGTAAATAGTTTACCGCTTGAAATTTTAAAAGCCAAGTTTCTCCTTCACAAAATGGACATGCAGGGTCATCCGAGGAATGAGATCCTTTGCAATTAACACAATATGGACCATCAGCAGAACAAGGATCAAAATTTTACATAAAAATGGTTGTATCTTTCGTTTCTTAGATGCATGAGTAAATTTAAATCAAACACCGCATTGACAAATTTTATCTACAGCAATCTTCAAATTTACTGTAGATAAAAACACTTTAATTTGCAATGGTATTTTATGCCGGTACACTCTTAGCAAAATAGCTTCTAAAAGCTCAGATGATCGTTTTTTATTGAAATGTCTGATTTGAGATAAAATAAGGCTATTATTTTCAAACGCTAGATTTTCTAGAGATTCGTCATCTGTTATCAACGTGTTAGTGAATTTCATAGTGTACTGTTCAATTTACATTTGAGGAGTTACAGGTATACTCAAAACTGTTTCAATTCTACAAACTTCTGTTGGAATATTATAATCAGTTTGCCGGCTTTGATATGTAGAACTTATTCTATACCGTTCTTGATGGAAATTACGTTTAGAAGTTCAGATTTAAACTGTGAGGATTGCTTAGGAATAATATCCTGGTGTATGACACAAAAACATTGTGAAATTTGGAACTCCGGTTTCTGAAGATAATTATATAGCTAGAGGTGTAGTATCATCATAATCTAATATACAGGGTGATCTTTTTTAAATTGACAGTGTTTGGAGCATCCTGTAGCGAGATCTAATATAGACGGAATGGTACCAAACTTGGTATTCAGACTAATCAAGGCATGGGAAAAATAATTCCGTGAAAAATTTTAGTTCCAAAAATCACCGCTAGGTCATTTTTTGGTGCTTTACAATGCATAAAATGTGAGAAAAGAGAAATACTGACACATACAATCGTACAATTAAATTATTAGTGTTTATTTATTACATTAACTTCCCCGGTGAGGAATTAGACCACAATCCATGTAAGCACCGTTCTCAGAAATGACACCGTTCATTCTGCGTACAGCGTTCCCCACAGCCGAGCGTAATTTGTCACAAGGAATATTCCGCACTGTGTTTGTTATGTTGTCCTTTCGAATCGACAAATTTGATACTTCACCAACATAAACGCACGTTCCGGTAACGTGAGAGGCATGGCCACTGGAGCTCGTTTATTTAAGCTGAAATTATTTGTCGGAGCTGTCTACTACTTGCTTTTTAGCCCCTATTACTGGCACTGTCATCGAACATAATTTGCATTTTGCTTTGATACCTGTGTTTTATGCTAATTCTTGTTATTGTAAACTACAGCAGCGCCACAAAATGCCCTATCGGTGACTTTTGGACAAAAACTTTTTTTACGGAATTTTTTTCCCATGTCTTGATTAGCCTAAATACCAAGTTTGGTGTCGTTTCGTCTATTAGATCGCGCTACAGGGAGCTCCAAACACTGTCACTTTAAAAAAGATCACCCTGTTGTATTCGATGTACATTTAGGTATGCGATATTTGCGGTCTATGAATGTATCACCATACAAGTTTATCATGGTGAACAGATCATTCATATACCGAAGAAAATAGATTTAAAATAACTTTACTGAAAATTTCAAATTTTGAAAAATTCAACTAAATAAAAATAAGGTGTTTGTGGATTACCTAAAGCAAATGAAATGTTCAAAGAAATAAGTGGGAACCCCAAAAATAAAACATCAACTTTTTTCACCAAGTCAAAATCTCTCAAATGACTTTGAAAAGAATGATTTTTAAATATATTTTGCAGCAAAACTGGATTTATTACATGTTTAAATTTAAAAAATTGTCAAACTGAAAGAGAGATAAAAAAACAAAGAATTGAAATGAGTACAAAGAAATAAAACTAAAAATAAGTAATAGTTACAAGGAAACCATTATATGATAACACTGCTTTTAAATGCACAAATTCTGAATATAATATAAAATATGTATTTTTTAATTTTAACTAGTTTTTGATAAATTGCGTTTAGAATCTAATTATGAGCTGTTTATAAGATACAAATTTTATATGAAAAAAAGCTCCAAAAAACATCATATATATAAAGAGGCATCTAATTAGATTAATAGGGGTTGTTAATTAGACAGGAGGCCAGTTTTGATTTTTTTTCTGGCAACTAAAATTGAATAATTCTATTGTTTTTGTCTTGTGCCAGCTAGGCTGGCAATATAGGGTGCGATGCTTCACTTTTTCAACTGAACCATATTTTGGTGTGGAGTCCGACTTCCACAGTACACACATGCCATATGTAACAGTTTATAGGATTCGAACCCAGGACCTCCCTATCTACAGTCTGGCACGCTGACAATTAGACAGAGTGGGCGGCAATAATTCTATTTGTGACCTGATTTGCAAAACAGTTTTCGTAATAATGAAATGCCTGAAGTTTTAAAAATGATAATATATGCATTTATTTTTACATAGCTTTCGCAACCTTTTTTATTTTTATATTTTTTATTAAAGTATAAAAGATCAGATTTATTAACTGTTTTGAGTAATAAATCATGAAAAACTATTTTATGCTTACATCATATAATTAGTAGTTAGCTCTCTGAGTTTGAATTAAGACATTTGTGTTATCTGCGTTATTAAGATATTTGTGTGTGCTCCCACTCAAATTGGCTCTTATCTAATTGCGTTAATATTTTTTTGTATTTGTTTTCACTCAGACATTTTTCAGATTTTATGTCTGATATAGAATTGTGTTCTTCCTTTTTTTTAAAAAAAATTTTATGTATATTCTAAGAAAGATCGAGGCTGTCTAATTGAAAAGTGGCCGTTCACTAATGCAAAGCGCTCAATTCTATTCCCGGCATAATCGAAGATCCATCATCTTCTCTAATGGCAGCAAACCTGCTTAAAATAAGCCATTGTCGCAATGTTTCTGAAGGGAAATAATACTTCTGGAGTTGATAAGCAAAATGTTTTGAGATTTTCTAATTGATTCCTACCTCTAAATTATGGAGATCCATCCATTTTTGGCATTACCCACTGAATGTCCAGTTTTGTAAAATTGAATCAATACCACTCCTTGTAGCAAATGGGGGAGTCTGATGAGTTATAGCCAATTGTCCGAGTATTTGATATTGTTAAATATGCTATTATTTTTATATTTACTAATTTTAATTTAACTTAAGATTTACCAAGCATATTTTAGTGAAATTCAGACTTAGTAAAAATGTTCTTTTGTGAAAGCAAATATGATAGTTATACAATTAACTTATATCCCACATTATAAAATATACCAAAGAAATAAAATTTTATTAATTTAAAATCATTTTCTTCAAAATCATAATTAAAATAATCATTTTGAATTGTTCTCGTTTTCTTTGTTTTCTGATTATATTTTACCAAATTTCATTTTAGGTGATTAACGGATTTTGTTTTATTTTTTTAGTGAAGCATGTTCATTTAGAATAATTTTGGTATTCCTTAGATTGTACCATTAAGAACTCAATGCGACTTGGGAATATCGACTTATAAAATCTACTTATTACATATTTTAAATTATTTGTCTTGATTATTCATTAAAAACAAGCAACTTTAGAAAATTCAAAAAAATATTTCATAAACTTTCTTTATTTTCACTTATTTTATGATGTTTTATAAATGAAAAAGAAATTTTAGTTTTTTTTTTGTGTCGTTTTTTCAATAAAATATATTATGCTTGTGACACAATTTTTTTTCTAACCATTTTTATTTGATATTTAAGTTTTGCAAAAAAAATTGCTTTATCATTTATTCCTCGTAAACAAAAATATTTTAATTAATTCACACATAAAATCTATAAAAAATTATAAGAGCTTTTATTATAACTTATAAAAAGCTATAATTAAATCAATAAAATGCTTGCTTTTTCTATATATTCCTACAAAAAAACTAAAAGGTTATTAATAAAGTTACAAAGAGATAAAGACTAAATGATGAAATAGTATGTAATTCAGATCATAATCATTATTTTATGGAGAAAACATTATTATATTTTGTCATAAATGCTATTACTGACTAGTTTCCTATTTTGATAGCAAAACAACGCCCAAACATCAAAATGTAGTATCATTTTATTAATTCCATGTAAGTATACTAAGATAGCAATAACTTTATGAAACTGTACATTTATCAATGAATATAAACATTAATAGGAGTTTTCGATCTTTTGCTTTTCAAAAGTTTGTGCATTATTATAATTATTATCATCAATTATGTCAAAATATAGGAAAATCTTAAATTTCCTATATTTTGAACTGCATAGGAAAATCTTAAATTTTCTAGTTAATTTCATAATTTCAATGATATAAATTAAAATTTTATTTCATAATTACTAACAATTCCTTTTAAACTATTAAAACGTGTGTCGATTATGTTAATAATTTTCAGAATTGCCTTTTATGATTGAAACATTGTATCTATTACTAAGACAGTGTATTTTATACCTAAAAATTGATTTAAGATATTTTTTATTTTAAAATAATTAAATTTTTTTATAAAGCGTTAAAACTATTCTTTGAACACTAACTACTAATTGGGTTTAACTTAAATATATGGTAATTCAGAGGAGAAAGAGAGTAATTCATTCAGTAATTTATAATTCTTTAATTTATAAATTAATGATTCATTCTTTCATCAATTAAACATTTTTAATCTAAGTAACAGGATGAATTATTTTTTCCTGTGTTACTAGTCTCAGAAATACGTTTGTACTTTCTAAATCATTTCTATACTAAATTTATTTTAAATATATATTTTTTGTAAAAACTTTCGAAACGATTTGAATTTAAATCATGAGAAATGTATTCAAAGTGAAATGCAAACAAAATGCTTAAATAGTTGGAGTTCTTTTTAGATAGAAGTTTGATAACTATAATTGCGTAAAATTCCTGTAAAATTTCCTGTAAAATTTTCCTGTAAAATTCAAGTAAATTTATCTATTGAAAGCAAAAAGAAACCTGGATTTTATTAAAGGATAATCCTTGTGATCGTAAGTATTTTCTTTTAATAGAAAAAAAAGGTATTCAATATACAAATGCATTTTCCAAGGAAAACAGTTCTTTACACTTAAGTAAAAAATTTTATTTTAATACAAATATTTTTATTTATTGTTGACATCAGAACTGGTTAAACTTAAAATTTTACTTATAGAAGGGATTCAATTTATTTTTTCATTTCAGAAATATATTTTCTTTACGGTGATAAAATTTATCAATTTCTTATAGTTTCAAGCAAGTTTTGAACTCCACTGTAAATATTAATTCCTTAGATAATAAAAATCCTGAAAAATTTAACAAAGGACTAAGCCACTAAAAACAATTTTATAAAATTTTAACACCGATTTAAACATGACAACCAATAAAGTTTAATAACCAAAAAATATTGTAGATATATAATTTAAATTAAATTAGTATTATTAAGAAAGATTATGAAATCTGTACATATTATAAATATACATGTATGAGCGTGTACGTGTGTTTGCATCATTCACATGATTTGTTAAAATCAGTATAGATTTGACTTTTTTTTAGCAAGCAATTTTGGAGTTGCAAATGTTTAGTTTTAACTTTATTTTTTCAAGTAAAATGATTTTTCTAATTTAATTATTTTGAATTAAATAATTTTCTCGGTATTTCATTTATTTGCATTTTAAAAGAAAATTACAGTTTTTGAGAATTGTAAGCAAGTAAATCCTAGCACTAATTTGATGCATATCTTCAGCTAGTCCATTAATTAGAAATTTAAAGATTAAAGTTTGTATTTATGTGTTAAAAATTATTTTCTGAGCATGTGATCTACGAATACGTTTGTTAATGATATTTCTCTGAAATTGCTTAACATTTTTTATGATATTTCTCTGAAACTGTTTAGTATTGTTAATGATATTTCTCTGAAACTGTTTAGTATTGTTAATGATATTTCTCTGAAACTGTTTAATATTGTTAATGATATTTCTCTGAAACTGCTTAACATTTCACAAATAAACTCTCTGAATCAAAGCTGCTTAACTTTCCAACTAATTAATTTCTCAATTTAATCTGACTTAAATCTAAATACTTGCATCATGTTGTAGAATATAGCTGCTAGCGATTGTTTATGGAACAAGTGCAATTATTCTGATTGGTTGATTCAAATATCAGTGATGGATATTGCAACTAAGTCCGCGAATAATTTCGCTATGTTTCAACGTTTCATTCGACTGTCAAAACCCTGGAGCAATCAAATTGATTAAATGTTTCCCCTTACTTAAGACTATTTTATATAAGTGTTGATAATGAATTGCCTGCTTTGTTTACTATTATATAATTGTCTGATTGCTATCTATATAACCAATGCAAATATAATTTGGGTATTGTAAATTTATGAAAAAATGAAGTTTTCATTTGAAGAAAATAATAATAAAAGAACTATATATCTGTAAATTAAAATTAAATATACTTAAAACAGGACATTGCTTATCAATACTGCAAATTAACAAAATGTTTTATTAACAGATAATTTATCCTTTTATTTTAAAGGACAAACTGTCTGCATATATTTGTTATAAGTTTAGCAACAGAATTTTAAGTGATTAAAAATAAAAAAAGAGATATACATTCTGAAAGAGAAAAAAGTGAATTTCATTTGAATAAAATACATATTTTTACAGAAAAATTGTTAGTTCTTCTAAAGCTCTACTTAATATTCTTTTAATGCATATTTCATACATTTGGTGACTTTTCATTTGTAAATATTATTTGAAATTTTAAATTTTTTATTTCATGTATTTAGCCTGGTTCCATTATTCAAGTTTGGCTTGTCTAACTGTTCAACGATACCATTTTGAATAGTTAAGATAATTCTTTGGAATATGTATTTTCATATCAAAATTACTTTAAATATTAAATTTAAAAATGTATCTTTAAGTTACTTAAATTTTGATGCATTACTTTATCATTTCTAGTTTTATTATCTTGTTAATTAGTTTACAATTTGCTTATTTTAATGCTTAACTATGTAATATATTTTCATTTGCAGTATAACACAATTAATCTTACTGATTAGTGCCGGATTATTTTTCCTTTACATATTCCATCGTACAATAAGTTTCATGACGTCATAAAATTTTATCTTGAACAGTTAGATCTAGTTTTTCCTGAATGACATTTTGACTATTTCATGATTTAATATTTTAATTAAATTCTACACATTTCAAAATAATGTGATTAGTTTTATTGTTTCGTAATTTACTAAATTTTTATTAATTTGCTATTCATAGGAAGAATAACGCTAACTATTAAAATCTCATTATTATAATTAGCAAAATACTAATTTTTATCTATTTCATAAATTTTAACTCAATTTTTTTTATGAATATCAAAAATTGCTTTAAAATTATAAGCAAATTTAAGAACTTTAGTACTAAAATTTATAAGTATATGCATTCATTACAGAATTAATTTATCGGCAACTTAATGTTACATTTTAACTACCTGTTTTTTTGGCATGAATCTGTAATGCTTATTGGCATAAATTTACAACTTTTATTATTTAAAAAATAGAATATTCCAGCTACATATTTTATAAATTAGTATACTTTAATAAATATGTTTAGCATGAACGTTTGTGAAATAAATGTTTTATAAAATAGTTTTACAATATTTGAGTTGAATTGATATTAATCATTTGAATTTATGCAACAAACATGGTTACTAGTTTTTAAAACAGGCTAAAATATCCCACCGCTTTTTAGTGCGAAGCATTTAATTATAAAAGAGAACTTTGTTGTTTGAAATAAAATCAGAGAGAAAATTTAGATTACAACATTTAGATAAAAAATTTCTTTATTTGTGCAAGTCAAATTCAAGCACTTAGTTTCAATTTTTTTAGTCTTTCTATGCATTATAAGAATTTATAATTTAGAGAAAAAATTAGTTAAATGAAGCTATATGCCTGTAAAAAACATTAATTTCTAATTTTATAATGTTAATTTATTAAGTTACTTAATTTTAAAATTTAAATATTTTTCCTCAAAATAATTTTTAAACTGTCTTAGTCAAACAAAAAATTGTACTATTGAAAATATTATGTAAATTCTATTTAAACAATTAGTATAATTTTAATATATTTTCTTTTTCAAATTTTCTAGAAAATATTGAATAAAAGTAAACTTTTACTATTGGTATAAATATCAATGTATGTAGATTCGGAGAAATAAAAGAATTAACTACACGTGTTTAATTTCATCAATGTTTAAATCCAAGCTGATTCGTAGAACGAAGTTTTACAATCTAAATATAACGCTTGTGAAAAAAATAAATATTTACCATCAGTTTCTGATAGTGATAACAAAACTTTTGAAGAAAAGCAATTTGGAAATAGAAATTGGATGTGTATTCATATAACTGTTAACAATATGCGGTGTTTACCAAGCATAGGAATTGATTTCTTATGTAAATTCTGGCTTTCAAAATAAAAGTCATTGGACCGTCAAAGGCCAATGATGATAGGAATGAGATATCATGAGTTTATTTCCAAAGATATGTTTTTTCAGTACATGAAATAATCAATGATTCTTATCAAGAAAGAGCATCAAGTATTGCATACGAGAAGAAACCCAATGCGTTCGGTAAAATAAAAAACACTCGGGTGTTCAACATAGATAAAAATCAATTGTCTGGATTCTGCTGAATATTAATAAAGTACACTGTGAAATGGAAAATTCAAAAAGTTCACAAAAGTGAAAAATTTATTTTTTGTATAATGTGATTTATTGTATTAAAATAAAATGTGTGTGTGAATGTTTTTTTTTAATGAAAGTAGTGTTAAAAAGACTAGATCACATTCACCACTCATTTATAAAGTAACATGCTGAAATTGTTAACGGTGAAAACGTTAGCACTTAGTTTGAATTATTAAGATACTAATTAATTCCATTTGCATACACACATATTCAGCAATATAATATCTTTCTACATATGTAATGATTTTTGTACACAATTACTACATCCATTCACTACTAAAAACATGTAAAAATATTTTTTCCCTGGTTTTGTAACAAAATTCTCCAAACATGAATGCTGTTCATCATTTATAATTGAACTTCAAAATTCCTTAATCTATTTCCCTTAGTAATTTCACTTAAAAAATACGAGTGTTTGTATTATAATCTCTTCAATTGTACCTACCTCTTTATTTTTATGTAAAATCCCATTTTTATAAATTTCAACAGAATTATAAGCATTTTCTCTTTAAAGCGGAATAATTTTTCATTTAGTAAATTGTTTTAAATTATTATCGAAAAATTCATTAATTCTAAGATAATGAATCAGGAAATTACGAAGATTAATTTATATATCAGCACGTAAGAAATTGATAAAATTCGCGGTCAATCAATATTTTGTTTTTAAAATTTTTTAAATAAAAAATTCATAAAAAACAATGTTTTTTTTTACATTCTCTTATTAAATTTCTTTTATATCAATATAATAATGCCTTTATGAATTGCTTACTCTATTTAAGATTTTGAATAATAATGTGCAATTATAAAAATAATAAGAAAACGGGTGTTTCAAGATACTAATAATTTTAAGTTTATTTTTGAGATAAAAATCATGTTTATTTATAAAATTTTATATTTGACAGTTTACTTTATAAGAAAAACTTATTTTGGAATAAATATTTTATTAATCATGATGCTTCAATGATTATTCCAAACAAAGACAAGGAAAAACGTAAAGCTAAACTTGAATAAACTAAACTTGATGAACTTGAAGTATTTCTCTGGCATAGATACAAAAAAGTGAGAATAAAATGAAATGATTCTTATATTTAATTAACGAAACTATTCCGATAGTTTTCGTGCTTCATGTATCTCATGACATAATTGTTTTTCAAAAAAGCATAAAAAATAAAGTCATTATTAATATTTTTAAAATACAAAACTTTGTATTTGATTGCAATATATGAAAATGTAAAGATAATTTCAAGCATTAACATATTTAAATTTGTACCATGTTATGAAAAACGTTCTATAGATATATGTCCTTATATAAATTTAATTTACAAAATGTTCTATGCTAATCTTTAAATTAAGATAGAAACAGTAAATACCTTTAATATCGATAATCTAAAACATATAAATGACAAAAAATATTGCTAAAATTTATTTAGGAATTGTTTATGTAAAATTCAACATGTATTTTGAACACTTAAATAAGAGTTGAAAACAATGTAAAAAATTGTAATGTGATTTAAAATTAGATTTTATTTTATTAGATTGAAAATTATTTCTTGTATATTCATCATGATTTTTATTAAACTATTATAAATTTCAATATTTTATATAATTCGTTTTTTGATAAATAAGTGTCAGTTTCTTACTACAAAACAACTTGGAATTTATTATTTGTAACACAGTTAACTAAAGCATGTCCAATAATATTAATTTAAAGAAAGTCTGAAAATTATGCTCATGAAATTGTTGCCAATTAGCAAACGAGACATCTTCACATTGCTAAATTACTTACATTATCCTTTCGACTTAATTATACACGCCTCTTATAGTTAAAAGTGTTGAGAAATTGTGTCTACTCGAGAAGCTGAGTAATTAGGTCACCTTAAAGTGAAGTGAAGAAGACGTTAGAGACACACTTCTGATTCCACTGAGAAGTAAATAGTATTGCTTTAAACGGAGAAGATCTGATAGTTTAATGATTTAATTTCTCAATATTTCTTTTTGAAGTACATATGCAGGATTTAAATGAAAGCATTGATATTATCATAAATTTTAAATTAAAAAGTTTATATATAGAAAGCCAGATATTAATAGATTTTCGTACAAAATGTATTCCATATTAAGAAGACATCAAAATTTAATCGAGTATCTTATTAGAATATTTATAAATTAAACCTTTATTTTAATTGTAAATTATAAATGCATCAAATTGTATTTTTATCATTTAAGTATATTTAGAGGAAAAATATTTTAAGTTAATAGAGATTTTTGAGGTGTACATTATAAGGAAGAACAATGTTTAAAATATATTGACATTTTATGCACACATCAAATCTTTAATAAAAATAAGAAGTAATATAAAATACATTTGTATTTTATCTTCATGACACATTATTTTGAACTTAAATCAACATTATATACATTTTATGTAGCAAAATTCTTTACAATGTAAACATTAAATGAATAAAACGTCTTTTTGGAGGAAAATAATATACCTGTATGTGAGTGATTTCATAAGTTTTCAAAAAATAATAAGGAAATTTAATATGGCGTTTCAGTAATTTACCAACATATGTAAATAGATATTAGTGTTGACTCTATTTATTTTCTCGAGTTAATGAACTTATTTTACATGAAATATAATATTTTTTATGAAACTCTTAATTCGTAGAACCTTATTTTGTATTATATTATAATATTTCTTGATACATATTCACCTCTATATTAAATACATTATATCGACACAAATTTTAATATTTTCAAGAACTGTTGAACAAAGTAGAAAAATTTTAAATTAGTAACCAAATACAAAACAAAAAATATTTTTTTATGTAACATAGTTTAAAATTATTAATTCATAAAGCAGAAGATAAGAATAATTAATTAAAATCCAAAAAATGTTGCCTAATTCAATAGACTTTTTAAAGTTAATTTTTCCATGGGACCATTATGACTTTAAAGGCATTTCAAATAATTTTATATTAATTGATATTTTTAAAGAAAATATTCACATGATATTGCTTCTATTACTGTAACATCTGATACAATGCAGTTTAAAATATCTAATAAAGTATGCAGTGTTACTGAACCAAAAAATTTAATTAAACATGCACTCTATATTTGAAATCAAATTTTCTGAAATATTTAAATAGAAATATTTTAATAAGAATTCCTTTGCATGTTAATATATATACTTTGCACTTAAAACTTTTAGGAAGTAAAAACCATGAGATAATGTTTTTTATATTTTTCAGAACACACAGTTATTATGTTAATAAAAATAATCATTGCCTATTTATAACAAAGGCATGCTATGACTTTTGTAAAAGAAAATACTTTACAATAGAAATAAAAAATAGATAATTAATAATATTTATGGATTACCCTGAATAAAAATTCTCTTGTATGATAGTATATGCAAAATAATTTTTTTTAGTATTGCCCTTCTTGAAAGTAACAGAAATTTTCCTCGCAAGAGGTACCTCTCAATTATTCTCATGATATTTTCGTGAAAGAATTATATAAATGAATCATTTCTCATTAATCGGTCCTGGAGATAAAAGCACATTTTAAATCAGAGGAACTTTTGACCTTTCTCGGCTTTCCACTCATAAAATTTAAAAGCCACCTCGTGAAATTCTTAGAATAGAAATACTATTCAATGAAATTTAATCCAGGAATTCATCAGGATGACAAAACTTCGAGCATTTGGTATAAAATAAAATAGAATAGAAATACTTTTCAATAAACTCTATGCTGGGAATTCAAAAAAGCCAAGCCTTTGAACATTTGATATAGAATTGAATTACTTTTCAATAAACTCTAAGCCGGTAATTCATCAAGGAAGCTAAACCTTTGATCATTTAGTATAGAATAAAATAGAATGGAAATATTTTTAATAAACAATAAACAGGAAATTAAAAAAAGCCAAGCTTTTGAGCATTTGATATAGAATAGAATAAAATTACTTTTCAACTAACTCTAAGCCGGGAATTCATCAAGGAAGCTAAACCTTTGAGCATTTGGTATAGAATAAAATAGAATGGAAATACTTTTTAATATACTCTATGCCAGGAATTCAAAAAAGCCAAGCCTTTGAACATTTGATATAGAATAAAATAGAATAGAATAGAATTACTTTTCAATAAACTCTAAGCCGGGAAAGTATCAAGGAAGCCAAACCTTTGGGCATTTGATATCGAATAAAATAGAATAGAATAGAAAATCTTTTAATTAAACTCTAAGCCACGAATTCATCAATTAAGCCAAACCTTTGGGCATTGCTAAATTTATGTTTTATGATTAATTTTTACAAACTAGAACAAGTTTCATGAGAATTTATTGTTTAAAAAGGACTCGGAATCTCGACAAATACACCCACTAGAGATGAACGTCAGAATACACAGTGAATTTAACAGAAGTTGGAAACATGCTAAATGATTTAATTGCTTATTTTGCATTCAAATTCACCTTTAAGAAGTTGAGTGGAAATATATCTGACATAAATATTTTACCCCTTTTAAGAACATGTTTCACATCTCAAATTATTGAATATCACGAAAAAAAGGAAGAATATAATTAATTGGGAATTTAAGAGAGTTTGATGTTGATCTTCGATGTTAATTATAAACTGGGAAACAAAATAAGGTAGTTGGAAATGGAAGTGGAATATTCCATAAAAATAAAGAAAACTAAATGAAGTTAATTTAAATTGGCATGTAAATTTTCATTAAGACATTAAAATTTAACTATTATTTATCTACGCAAATTAATTTTCTAATAGATATCCTCTTACTAAACAGTAAAATCATAACGAAAAATTACTGCTTAAACGTTTTAAAGATATGAAAAATGATTTAAAATACTCTTAAGAAAGGAAGTTCCTTCAAAAAACCTATATATTTCAACGAATATTTATCTGATGAGTTAAAATATTCTTAAGAAAGGAAATTCTTTAAAAAAAAAACTATAGATTTCAACGAATATATATATGACATTTAAGCAAAAATTCGAATTCGGTTGTCATAGAAAGCTTAAAGAAATAACATTCATAAAAAGCTCATAAAGCCATATAATTTATTTTTTACTAACTCTAATCGATAGTTTAATGTAGTTTTAAAATAGACAAACTTTCTTAAATTTTGATAACTGAATTTGATAATATTAGTTACAGCATACATATTTTTACGTCCTTTATACATTGTTGTGATAAAATTAGAGATAGAACCTCTCAAATTAAAATAAATAGGAAATAAAAAACATAATATATACTTGAATATTTATTGAAACCTAATTTCCCTCAAACAGAAAATTCTGCTATTATTTCCATTTTAATAATACTAATTTAGAACACATTACTTCTGTAAAATTTAGCATTAAATTATTTAAAGCATGGCAGTTTTTCTGCTCATGAGATAATGTTTTATCATAAAAATGAAATATTATACTGTTCTCATTACCAAAACTTATTTCTCATACAATATGATATATTGTCAATTTTGTATCACAATTCCAGTATTTTATTTAAAAAATACAATTATACAGTAGAAATTATACAATCAGTTAGAAAATGTTTAGGTAATAAAATGATAAAGTAGAAATAATAAATTTGACAAAAAATGTATTGAATCAGAATATAAGAACCAAATATTTGGTGCAAAGCCTTTTTACAACAACGAAGTTATAGTCTAGTATGAATAATTCATCATATGTAAATCTTTAGCTAGGAAGAAATATAAATATAAAATTGTCTAAGACACATATGTTGCTATTTGTTACTTATAAATAGAAAAGTGACTTATGTCCAATTAATGATGCTATTTGTCAAATCCTGAATGTTTGGTATTATTTTAATAATATTTGATTCTCTTTCTATGAAATATTATATTAACAGAGCAAAATTATGAAATATTATCAGATTTTATGCTAATTATGAACCATATAACAATGATTATTTTTCCTAGCTGATAGATGTTAACAAATTAGATTACAAATAGTTAAGATTTTACTTTTTTCTAGCAAAATGAAATTTCTATTAAATAGTTTTCCCATTTCAATTTTTTATTCATAAAAATTGTGTAAACGAAAAATATGCATTTTTTAATTTTATTTATTTAAATTAACGTTAAATATTTTCCTGAATTATTAACGATCAACATAAAGTATTTTTCATAGATTCTTACTAACAAATGTAATTCTTAATTTGATATCACTACACAGTTTGTGAAAATAAAATTTCAAATAAATTATAAACATTCAGAATGCAATTCACTGTTATTTTAACAATAAATTATATCAAATTAGTTGGCTAACTTCACCCAATTTCATAGACTACGGTTTTTTGTGCAAAACAGGAACACAACATTTAGAGAGAAAAATTATTTGTGAAAATAAGATAAATATTTACTATATTTTAAAACAATATTTACAATTAACTTTGTTTTTATGGAAGCAAGTTTTGCACTACGAAATGAGGTTTCACGTTTAAATTAGCTAAAAACAAACTTAATTAGATTTGGAACAATTGAAAAATTTCTTTAGTCAATAAATTAATAAATATTAAAACATGATGATTTTCCTCTGCTTTACAATATATTTTCAATCGATGGCCTATTGGAAAAATGGAAAACACGCTCACTGCAGTTTTTAAAACAAAACTTTTCAAAAATCTGAAAATTAATAATGAAGTCTAGAATAGTATGCATTGTAGTATCATTAGATTACAATACATAGAAGTCAACTTTATCTCTAGTTTAAATTAATAACAAAAATTATAATATTAATTTTTAAATAAAATAGGACCTATATTTTAAATCAACCCGAGGTGATCATTTTGATATAAATTCCATTTCATTATATTTAATTGTTTTCTCAGTTCTGCTCCTAAGTAATCACACCATCAGACTTGCATCCAGAAACACAATATGCATCTCCAGCTGTTTAGCTGTATCACACCTGGTCTCCAAAGAGCAATTTTCTTCTGCTATGTAACGACCAATTATTAATATATCAAACGAATTACCAAAACAGAAAGCATGAAAGCTTAACAGCGTATTAAATATTTATTAAAGAAAAAACGTTTCAAAAATATAAATAAAAATATATGACAATAGTTAACTTAGAAAAAATCTAAGTTTAAGGAGATTATTGCTGTTATTAAATTTTTACTTGGATGGCAAAAAGTAAAATGTTATCTCTCTCGAATTCCGAAACTGTTTTCTAAAACATATTCTTTAATAAATTAACTACATATTTTCTTATACTTTTTGCAAAAAATAAATTTTATTTTGTCTACAATCCAAATTACGATATGTTTATTCATTTAAAATTTGAGATTATCTCTACTTTCTTAATAAAATTAATTTTCTGCAGACAAATGTCAGAATATCTATTTTCGACATAAGAAAAATGCTAATAAATAAATAACTGATAGCATAAATCTTAATGAAACTTCTTATTCAATGTAATTATTTTGTTTCTTTGTTAATTAAAAAATAAACATCCTAAGAAATGAAACGATATATAATATCTAAAGTATCTTCTATTTGTGAAAGATCTAAATGTTTTAAATAATTTACATATGCATTTAAATTTGTGTATACATTTTTTCACCACGTATTTATACATAAATACGTGTTGTAAATACATTCAGGATTTTGAAACAGTTAGCAAGCAGAAGACCTCCAATATTTGGCCTGCTTCCTCCAAAGGTATTATTTCACTTAGAGGATATTGTGGCCCCGACATATTTGACGTGTCCTCTTCGCTTTTAGTGAACATGATAGATCTTCAGTCAAATTCATTATCTTCCGATAATGAGAACGACTACTAACCAACCAGGCCACCACGAGCTCTGGCTTTTCAGTCGATCAGTAATGAGTAATGTAAAGTTACCGGAGGGAAATTCAATAATATTCCGAAGCATAATAACAAATGTAGGACAAGTGTATAATGATGCATAACACAATGGTTCCGCTGTCTAGCCACAGTGATCCCAGATTATCATGCTGTTGCATGTGGAAGAAGGATTCATTGATAAATAAGATGTCGTTCAATTTCATTGTCCATATATATCATTCATCTCGTCGTTCGCAGCTCAAACGCCTTTAGCTTTGAGTGAAAAATAAATTAAGCCATGCACGCCTTGCGGACATTCTACTCAGCTGTAAGTGAAGTAGAACTGTAAGAAGGAAACACTGAATAAAGCTCTGTAAACTGAATTTGTTGTACTATGTGGTTAGTCATGTGACTGAACATTGCTTTATTTTTATGTGCACAATATGTATGCCATCGCTTTCAGTAATGCAATGAAATGGGTTTGATTTGCATTTCTTTCCAACATGCCCTCCAGCCTTCAGCTATTACAAGTCAGCATCAAAATTACTTAGTTTCGTCCAACACGACCTTAGATTTCTCTGAAAGATTATTTCCAATTTCTTTAGGCTACTGTAGTTTTGCTACTGAACCAACCTCGTTCAAAAAACACTCGACTCGACTACAGGGTGATGTTTTATATACTTACGCATATAAAAATTGCCATACTTTAAAACAACAGCCTTTTCCCCTATAAAAAGTGTTTGCATGTAATACTGCATTTCCTGTGGCATATG
Source organism: Latrodectus hesperus (assembly GCA_037975125.1). Taxonomy (NCBI): domain Eukaryota; kingdom Metazoa; phylum Arthropoda; class Arachnida; order Araneae; family Theridiidae; genus Latrodectus; species Latrodectus hesperus. The sequence continues at coordinate 18,717,763 of CM075860.1, forward strand.
TTTGCGCTGTAATATTAAGGACTTTCATAAATTATCATCGCAAATGCATGATGTAAGTTTCACATGATTTGCATGCTTGCTTTATAGTGCTGTATTCTGGGAGGATGATAAAAAATACTTTGAATGGATTAAATATCAACGGAATGTTTTGCTGGAAGCTAAATACATATTAGCGCCTTACAGAGTATTTCAGATTTTCTACTGTACTATATTAAATTAATGCATCGATTATAAAACAATGCAAAGCTATTATTATGATAATTTATAATAATTAAAACTCAATTTAAGCACTATGAAACGTTCTAGACTTTATGAATCCTAGATAATCCTTCTTTCCCAATCTGAGTGATATGTAAGTATCTACTCAACAATACATTGTCAGTTATGCTATTTTTTTATTTAAAATAAGTATTCACAATATGTTTGGATTTAAATGTGATGCAATTTTTAATAAAGCTATATAATCTTTTGTTAAATATTTAAACTTTCAATAAAGCCTTCACTAAGAAGCACACTATGGAAATATTTTAACCATGATTAATGATATTCATTCAGAATAGTTAATCTGCACTCATTTATGCTTAAAGCTATAAATTCTTTTGTGTGTGACTTAAAGAGAAGAATCTGATAAATCCATTGAGAATTTGTGAAATAAAGATAACTTGAAATAGATTATTCTAACGGCTTTGTTTAATGAAACATATTTTAAAAGCAAAGCTTGATGCTAGTAATCATTATTAAAATTTATCTTTGCATTTATATTTCACCTTCTACTGTGAAGGAAGAAAAAATTTGATTTTACTTATAAATGAGCCAGAATAAAAAAGTCAAGAAGATATAAAAAACAACAGTTTTATTTTGTTATGATTGGATGAATTCAAATAAAGTACTTTTAATAATATAGAAAAGATTTATGTGCTAATAATACAGAAAAAACTTTTTAAGTAAAAAAGGAATTTAGAGCTTTTAAAAGTAATGTTAAATTGTTTGATATTTAAGATTTTAAAATCTTACCAATTTATGTTTGAAAAGTGTGAATAATTTACTGTTTCAATTTTTTAGAATGTTTCAGTAAAATATTTTTCTATTTATATATTGTTCGAATAATTTAAGAAACAAACCAATAATAAATCTTTATATCAATATATAATAATATTCAAACAGTTATTGTTGTTTTTTCATTATTTTTAAAGTTTAATATTATTTTTTTCAAAACATAATCTCACTAATCTCTTATTGCAAACACCAATTACTTTAATTGTTGCTACAAAATTAAAGTTTTCAAATTTTTAAATTTTAATTATCATTAAATGATGATTATATTGTAAAAATTATTACATTTAATTGATTTCATTTTAGATAATTGTATTCTGTAAGTAATTATAAACATATAAAAAAACTTAAATTATTTTTTGTTGGAATATAAAGTTGTATATTATAGAGGTATCAAAATTTAACTCTTAATTAATATTTTATTTATATAAATAATATTTCTTTGTTTTGATTTATATTTAATATGAACATTAGTTATGATTTGATAAGATTTTGTATACTTTAAGAAACGTTTATTAATATTATAAAAATATAATATACAATCATGTTAATTTCTTTAGTAATGGGGTAAAATGTTTTGTTTTAAATTAATTTCATAAATTTTCCAGGTTTTGAATGGAATTCTTATATTTAAAAAACTGTATAAATGCTAAACGAAAGCAAAAGTATAATAAAGTTAAACTTCTAAGCATTTCTATAAAATCAAATTTAATTTCTTACATTATATATTGTTCAATCCGTATTAACCGTACATTCATACTAACAGTATTTATTATTTCAAATATTTCAATTTTCATTTTATTGATAAATTTAAATATATTTGCAAAATGCAAAAAATTTTATTTCATAAAACTATTATCTTATAAATCAGAGTTAAAAATGCACATAAAGTTTTTACGTCTATAAAATTATTTTATATTCTTATTTCACTTCTGATTAAGTGGAAAAGTTATTTTTATAGATGTCTTTAGACTCTTTGGTAACTTTCTGACGAAACTTCTCTTCCATTAAGCTAGTGATATAAAAAGTGACAAAAAATGTTCACTAATTCATTTTTCTAGACGAAGTAATGGGATAAGAATCAAAAATAAAATGATAAGTACTTGTTGAAAAGCAAAATAAAGAAAACATTAATATTGAAGACAAAAATTCGAACATATTTTATATAGTTTTGGAATAGTTAAAATAATCGTTTCCTTAATGTGTTTTATGATATAAATTTTGTAACTTTTCTTACACTGATAGATAAAAGTATCAAAATTTTTTATCCATATTTATTAGATAAATATTTACAATCTAAAATTTAAATATTAGAAGAAAGATATAATATAAGATATTACATTCAACTTACATCTATAAATCAACTTAAAATATCGATATTTTTTAAATTATGATGGAAGTGCATGAAATTTTGAAACATGTTAACTTTTGAAAACCAACACAAAATGAATATGTAAGATATTTTAGTTTATTAACTTAAAATAATTTCACAAACAAAGAAATAAATTTATAATAAATATTTTGCAATTTTAAAATTAAGTCTGACAAGTATTGTAAATTTTAGAAAAATAGTAACAGTCTGTTTGAAGTGGAACTGATAAAATTTTGCAAACTATTTCCAAACCTTTTTATTGATTTGATTTATCTATATTGAAAAATGAAAATAACAGAATATTTGACATTTCATTTGTGAAGTAAATATTTTATTTGGTCTTTTATTAATCAAATATCATATGGAAATAACTAAGATAAAAATGTACAACTTATCAAATTTGGTGACAGTTAATGAAACAATAGTTTTGAAGTCTTTAAAAAGTCTCGTAGTGATGGATTTGATAAATTTTAAATATTTTCATTGTCTTATTATAGTAGAAATACATTTTGAAATCAAAAGACTTCTAATTTGGTGTTCTTCACTAATTAGTTCAAAATTAAATTTCTAAGTTAAATATGATCAGATGTAAAATTTAACGTCTTCAGTTCTGAATTTCATTTAATTCAAAATATTAATACTGAAACAAAGATATGATTAAAAAATGTCATAATGATTGGAAAATCTATCAGAATTTAAGTAAATATATTTTCAGAAGATAATATGTAACTGATTAAAATATGCATTATAGTTACAATCTGAATTATATCTTAATAAATGTGTAAACTTCGAAAACATTTAACTAATATAATTCAAACTAACAATTAATCAATTAAATCTAAATTTTCAAATTAATGATCTTATCAAAAATCAGTCATCAAAATAGTCTTATAACATAGTCAAAATAGTTGTAGCTCTGCAAAAATCAATGGATACAATTTTGATCACTTTGCTATGCTTCACATTTATATAAATCTGAAGAAAGATGCATTATTCTTTTGCATTAAATATAAGCATACTTAATATACAAATAAATCAAATTTAATTAAACTTTTTTAACATTACTTTTAATGCGTTGTATATCAAAGTGATAATTCAATTACGATATTAAATTAATGAACTTTATAGAAAACTTCAATAACATATTCATATAAATTTATTTTAAAAAATCCCATTTTCTTAATTGATACAACCGTAACAAGATGCCGAGATAACAAAGTTCACTTATAAATTATATTTTCCTGTAATTTAATTTTATAAAATTACATTTTCTTAATTGGTAAGATCTTAACAATATGTCGAGATAGTAAAGTTCATTTAGAGAATAATTTTATCCACATTAATATTCCTGAATCATACAGGCGAATTAAGTCAGTTAAAAAAATGCGTAACCAATCATTTTTGATTGAAGTCTGCATATTTGGATATAAAAATCATATTTCTTACATTCTACTAAAGAAAATACAAATGTTTCTTTGAGATTACTAGAGAAAAGTTTTTTGATTTCAAAATTGATTCTTACTATAATAAGATAATGGTTATATTTATGAAATTTATCAAATCCATCACTACATGACTTTTTAACGGCTTCAAAACTAATGATTCATTAACTGTCACCAAATAACAATTATTGTTTTAAGAAAGACTCTCGTAAGACACATTTTAAAAATAATATTTTATTAATGGTAAAAACATCCTTCAAAATTCATTTATTTATCGTTCAAGAAATATAACTTTATTTTCTCATAAAATAAAAATTATTTTCAATGGTCTTATAACATAAATATTTTAGAAAATTCCCTATTTCCTTTGTAATAATTTTTTTAATCTTAAAATGTATTTTAGCTAAATCTTGTTTATTATAATGATGACAGAATGAAAATAGCTGCACGTTGTATAATTAAAGTATCAGAAAGCAACTTTTTCTGTTTTAGATTTTTAAAATCTTTTTTAGAAGTAGAATAAACTAGTTCTCTTGTTTTAAATTAATAAACTTACAAATTCTTTAAAATAATTTTTCTCGAAAACTTACTAGTATTCGAAACTTACAGTTTGAAGAACTTCTGATTTTGTTACTTTGCTTAAAAATCTTTAAGATAATTTCCTTTTCACCATAAAGTTGAAATATTATTTTGTATTTATTTATGTTATTCAATTTCTTTGAAATTTATAGATGAGCATCAAAGTTTAATTACGTTTATTTTAAATTATATAAAAATTAATATGTTTTGGTTCAAAATATATTTTAATCTTAATTAAATTGACAGGAAAAAAAATTATCGAATTTTTTGTTTATTTTTTATATTTAATTTTTCTATATATTTATTTATTTGATATCTCTTAAAATCCTTGATAATTTGTATTGATAAAGATCTTCATAGTAAATTTATCCTAATAAATAAACTTATTCAGCTTAAATATTATTTTTTTCACACAATCTTAAGCCTTAATAACTGTACATCATTTCGCCACAGTTGATGGCAAATGATTTTGAAATCAATCAACAAACAAATTCTGACTTGCTAATTAATTTACATATTATTAATATAATCTGTTGATTAGAATTGTTTTCCGATTACAATGATGGTATATTTAAAGTTAGCTTCTATTAAAAATAATTTAGATTTCCAAAACAATTATATTAGTGTATTTGAAACAAATATTGACATATTTGTTGCAGAAAACTATTAGCCTTTCAAGGAATCTTCTGTTTTGAAACACAAGTTATATTCTCTATGAATATTTTTAATACTTTGCTTTAGAATGTAAGCATTCTTATTTCACTTAGTTCCTTTATTCTTAGAAATGTTTAAGATACTTTTAAATATAGTCTTATTGCCTACTATATAATGAAAATTATAATTAAGTTTACAATAGCGTTTTTTAACATGACTTGCATATACTTACCAATTAAAATACCCTATTTTAAAATACTATTATCGAAAGTAGCTCGAATTAGAATAAGCATTTAAATAACATACGCTTTCGATATCCCAAGCTTTATTTTTATGCCTTTTCCTCTGAGTTTCATTATAAAATCATGAAGTAACATACGTAGAATAAATCAATATTGTTTTAAATTCGAAATTTATTTGAAACGGATATGTAGAATTAATTTCAAATACGCAAATTAGATATTTTTGAAACCATTCCTTAATAATTCTGAAAATATTTTTTTAATTCATGTTAATATTTCGCATTAAGATAATGTCTTAATGATTCTACAATTAAGATAATATGCATGTAACTTGCTGATGATGTAATCGTGGCTATTTATTAATGTATTACATGTATCATTGACCAGTTTACAGAGAAGACATTTTAAATAATATCTATTACAAAATATTAATCAAGACATGAAATATATTTTGAGGTATTGTAAAATACTGAATAACAAAAAATGTTGTCATATTTTTTGCATATCTGTTGTAGAAATTCTCAATTAATAATTTCTTTACAATGCATGTCATTTAACAATTTACCACAAATTTCTAAATAGTAAAGAGCATATAACTACATAGGATTTATTACAGAATATATATATCCTGTAAATTGTTAATATATTCTCGTTTTATTAAATAATTAATTTTATTATAAATTTTTTGAGAGACTAATTTTTATTTAACAAAACAATGAACAGTTACTTTTTCCCCATTATGGAATATTCAGATTATCGAAACTGATAAAACTATGTAAATCGAAACCCAGTTACTTTTAAAACCTTTTGTAAATTTATGAATAGTTCAATATTTTACGTGAAAACAATAATAAGCTACATTTTTCCATGAATTAATCCTATTCTTTTTGCTAATATACTGAAGAATTAATAATTTCTTTAATCCTGGAATTTGAATTAGTACAAGCAGTTTTCGCGAAATACTACAAAGAGTCATCATTAGAGTAGGAAGTAAGGCATATTATACTCATCTTACTTACGAAAATCTATAAGAATTTTAATTTTATTACAATTTTTTTAACTCAAAAATACCAGACTAATCGGAACTATTCATTCATTTGTCGTGAGTACTCCTTGGACATCCGGTTGCAGTTCTGTCTGGAAAACTCCTACATTTGTAGCTAGTAAGCAGTAGTGAGAATATGCGCATTGACGAAGCGTGTACTACGTAAGGACAACAATTATTGATGCTTCTATATAATTAGAAGTTAATTGGTATATTTGAGCGTTAAGATGTTCAATGGCTCCACGCATATTTTCCCAAATGCATATCTACAGCGATTGTTCCAATTTGACATTTTATGTTCCGCAATGCACCACATTTGTCAAGTCACTGATTTTTTAGCAGCACCAAATATGGCATGCTTTTATTGTGGCGGAACGTGAATAGTTTTTGAAATTAGTTACTTCAGAAATTAACGCTCAAATAAACCAAATAATTTAGCAGTTACTTGGTTTATTTGAGCGTTAAGATTGTGGCGATCGCACATACAACATTAAATCCAGTACATTCCACCAGATGGCAGAACAATACCAGGGATCTCACAAGAGATGTCAAATCCAACATAGACACCAGATGGCAGTACCGCACCAGTGATTGGTGACCCGGACGTGATATGAACACGCAACCTTCTGATATGGAGTCAGATCACGTCCGGGTCACCAATTTGGCAAATTGTAGTATGCACGATCTATCGGCCTGATAACATCTTAAACTAAAGCCAATAAACAAAAAAGATCCATCAGAAGGTTATAAACATAAACGATATTTAATTAACACTATATACAAATGTGATAAATATAGGGCGCGATAGTGACGACAGTTTCGGTCGGAGTTCGCAGTCCGACTGCAGTTCGTTCTTTTTTCCCTCAATCACTGGTGCGGTACTGCCATCTGGTGTCTATGTTGGATTTGACATCTCTTGTGAGATCCCTGGTATTGTGCTGCCATCTGGTGGAATACACTGGATTTAATGTTGTATGTGCGATCGCCACAAGATGTTCAATGGCTCCACGTATATTTTCTCAAATGCAAATCTGCAACCATTGCTACAATTTGACATTAATGTTCCGCAATGCACCACATTTGTCAAATCCTTGATTTTTGGCAGCACCAGGTATGGCATGCTTTTATTGTGGCGGAACGTGAATAGTTTTTGAAATTAGTTACTTCAGAAATTAACGCTCAAATAAACCAAATAATTTAGCAGTTACTTGGTTTATTTGAGCGTTAAGATGTTCAATGGCTCCACGTATATTTTCCCAAATGCATATCTGCAACCATTGTTACAATTTGACATTTATGTTCCGCAATGCACCACATTTGTCAAGTCCCTGATTTTTGGCAGCACCAAGTATGGCATACTTTTATCGTGGCGGCACGCGAATAGTTTTTGAAATTAGTTACTTCGGAGATTCTAGCATCCTTAGCTGATAGTCAGTGTCCTTTTTGATGTCGGTTAACGTACTTGGTTTCTGTGTTACGCTAATGATTGCAATGTCTGTCTAGCTACCTCAGGCAATCTTTATATAATCTTCTCTTAAATGTTGTCCCACCTGCCATCAGTGATTGGTTAAATTGATTGAAAGCAGATGATGGTCACACTTATATGACTGGATTGTGTACCAAGGAAAATAATTTCTGTATTCTATAATTTCTGCGTTCTCGTGTTACTAAAATACTTTCTAAAATTTAAATTAAACTGATGAACACTTGCCTGTTTAAAAAGCTTGTCATCTCTTTAAATCTGTTCCTTGTGTGAGGCATTTCACTGACATGAACTGATCTGAAGATATTAATTTTCACCTTCGCCAATATAAAGAATCAATAAACGCATTTGTATATTCTCAGCTGTTGATCATGATAAAATCAATAATGGTTTTCTTCACCATTTAGCTGCATTAATTCTGCAGTTTGCTGGTATATGCTGTAATATTTAATGAAAAGTTAATATTACAGAATATACGAGCAAACTGTAGGGTAATTAGTTTTGCAAATAATTATTTTTTAATAAGCTTACAACTTTATTAAATTGCTGTTATAATTTTACGGTAATGTTTTTGGTGGTTAAAATAAGGATTCAGTCAATTTCAAACACATGTCTAAGTATTGTTATTTTAGAAAAATTTGGTATTAAAGGTAAATAAAATTAAACATTTGCTATATATAAGTCAAAGCTCATTTATCCCCATAAAGACAATTATTATTCACATTCCTTAATACTTCATGGTAAGTACTTTTATTTTTGTTAAACAATATTGGTATTGTAATCTTATAAAAAATTGATCTTATTTTTCTTATAAAATGCATTTACAGGGATTTATTGTAAAATTTTAAAAACTTTAAAATAAAGTGCACTGTAAGTTTAAAGCAGTTTTTAAAATACTGTTTAAAAAATTTTCGTTAGACAAATGTAGTTTTGCTTCAATTTTATTACTGAAAGACTAGTATTACTGAGATCAGATTCAAAGTTTAGTTTAACGTACTGCCAAACGCATGAAAAAGACAAAAATTTAATGAATCTCCATTTTTAAACATGGTCATTAAACTGTCTGCAAAGTTCACAGCCTAGTATTAATCGACTGGTATTAAGAGTGATAAATGTGGTTCTGACTCTTGAATACAGGACTTTAATGACTTTCATTTAAAAAGTACATTTACTACAGTGAAATACTCAAGAACTATACGCTTTTTTAAATCAAAATTTTCAATCTGAACTCTTTTCTAAAAAAATTAATTTTCATCTTAAATTTTGCATTTAATAAAGTTAAATATTTAATTTTCACAACTATAATGCTATGTAAGTATTTTAAGAATAAAAACTTATTCTTATGTTTCATAACATTTAATGCGAAATCAGAAAATCATTCATAATTCATATTTTAAGCATGTAAATATTATAAAAATTCCTTCAAAGTTGTGGAATTATTGTTTTAAAAATTTCAAAACAGTTAGAATCTTAATATTTCAACGATACCTTTATTATAGATTTTTCCATAATTTTTCAGACAATCATAAAATCCGTGATGCTGACAGTAGAAATCAATGATAACTATTGAAATAATTAAAATTGAATTTTTACTGTTATCATAAACTACTCAACGGCTTCTACTTCATTTTAGTATTAATAAAATCTGTAGAAGAAATAAGTAGCAATTAATTCTGAAAATACAAAACAGTTAATTATATTATGTTTATCATCATGTAATGGATAGTGTAATTTGTTGATTGATATATATTATAAAGTTATAACCAATAATGATTACTACGTTTTAACAAATATTATTCAGCAAATTAAATTCTTTTAAATGATATACATGATAAAGATAACTTTCTAAATGAAGAATATTTTAAAATTATAACACTTTTGAAATACTAATATGATATATGTTACAAAATGTATTTATGCAAACTGAAAATGTATTTTCTTCATGTTGAAAAATATATTTGGTTGAAGTAGTCATAAAAGTCTAAATTTTATTTTACTCAATGATTAAAAATGTTTTCCGTATTCGAAATAAAAAATTAAAAAATAATAATTTTATTTATTGTAGGCATTTTTACATTATACATTAATACTGGTCACATTTTTCATATATTAAATTAGTATTGTTTCTATTTGCCATACACTTAAGATATCAATATTTAATAAATTTTGGAATTTACTTTGCTAGCAAGCAACATTCACAAAATTAAAATATCACCCCAGTACATCCAATATGAATACATACCCATTTTATAAAAAAGCTAAAGTTATTTCAATTTTATTGCATACATTTCATTCAATAATAACAGACTCATTGAAACAGTTATTCATTGGTCTTAAAAACTAATTTAATCTTCTGATTTTACTAATAAAATATTATGATTATTGTGACTTGGTCAATAATATTTCTGAAAAAAATGTCGTGTTCACAGGTTACATAGAAAATACCCTGATATATTTGCACATAGCAAACCTAAGTTTACTTGTTCTACAATTTCTTTAAAAATGTTCATTTAATCAGTTTAATATTTTATATTTGTGAGCATATTAACGTGAAGCAAATTAAAGGTAGTAACATTTACCGCTTTTTGAAGAGGCCATTACATTAATATGTTATCAATAATCGATCGTGATTAATGTAATAATGAAATGCTTCACTGTTTGGCAATTTCACTCCCCTATTTTGCATGTAGAGAGCACAATTTTGAATAAAAAAGCTTAGGTACAGATGCCGTATAATCCAGGATGCCAAATTCTGAGTATGGTAATTTTTTGGCTGATTTTCTTTATATCTGGCAACCTGGTTTTTATTACATCATAGATATGGAGATCTATAAAAATTATGAAGAAAATTCTATTTTGGCAACCTTAATATTTACGTCATTGCGCGCGTGATAAAATGTCATCTTGGCAACATTTTTCTTCATCGCCAAAAAAATTCAGATTTTAAAATCGTGAATTATGCGGCATCTGTGCCAAAGTTTATTTTTATATCGCTTAGGTTACCAGTGCTTTTATTATCTTTAATGAAAATATTTTGGGAATAGTTATTTTTTTATAATTTACATACATATTATATCTCTACAAGTTTTAATATTTTGTTGTTGCAATAGCATATATTTTCCAGAAATGGACTGTTCCAATAAGGTACAAAAAAACAAGGAGGAATCTTCTAGAAGAAGTATCAAGCAGAAGAATCCTTCATTACTTAACTTGCCCCCCTAAAGGTATTATTCACTTGGAAAGCATTACGACAAATTTTACATTATATAATGCGTCCAGGCCATCGCTACTTTATTCGATATTTTATCATGACTATGTACATACGGTCCTGCATATATCTATTAATAAATCTCTGTTATTAATATGCCATTTCAGTTAAATGTTACTATCTGCGAGTTATTTATTTTATTAATTAAAATAGCTTCGTTTCACATAATTTTAAGCACATAATTTTTTCTTTGCCTTATACATGCCATTCCTAAATTTTTTTACAAATTAAAAGGTGTTTATTTATAGCTGGTGTAACACATCTATACACACAGGCAATAATTACACAGGATCGTATTTCATTCGGAGAGATAGAAAAAAAGAGTATCATGATTCCAAACTAAACTTACAATTTGTTGTAAAATGAAAAAAAAGTTACCAAAAGTTATCCAATTAGATTTATTGTTTAGTAAGAAACTCACGCCAAGTGCTCAAAATTCCAACCACACATGTTATTAAAAAAGTGTCACTGGTAAAGAACACATTGGCACATTTCTTCTAAGACTCCTGGAGTCGTATTCATTTTGTCTGCGGCAACAATGATTCTCGTCACTAGATTTTCTACTGATTCTTGAGGAGTATAGTACACTAACGATTTCATGTACTCCCAGAAAAAAAAACAGTGGATTAAAGTCTGGTGAGTGAGGAGGCCAAATCACAGGGCCACCAAGTTCAATGCATCATGCTCAATATGGGACATTTATGAAATTACAGACCATGACGAAAAAATGTACTGTAGTTTAACTGTGCGTAAAGCATTTATCTTCCTGGGTGAGGAGAGAGACAACATGAAATTAACTGGGAAGCAATTTTTCAAGAAAGATAAAGTAGCTATGTCCGTCAAATAGTCTCACATAATACAAAAGACTACACAAGGATACCTGCATAGACATTCACGGAAATTTTCTGTTATTGTTTACGAATTGCAATGCAATGAGTGTTGCTGTCACAAGTTTAAAATGCCTTCGATAAAGAATGTTGCCTAATCACTAAACAACACTAACTAAACAATTTCCAGCTTTCACTGCATTAGGTCCAACCATCAGCAATAATTTGTGAGAAATAATTGAGCTACAACCTAGAAGAAATGTTACGTTCTTCACTTAAAATACGGTACACTACTGGTTGAGGAATACCCATAATGTATGGCACCATTCGAGTGCTTGTAATAATAGCTGCTTCAAATATAGTTAAAACTGGTTTTTCTATTTCCGGTATTCGTGTATTTTGTAAACACCATACATTGCTGCTTGAGATTGCAAACCAACTTTATTACAGCAGTCATCGATCAATACTTTAAAAGTTTAAGTGACTTAGCACGTGTTCGAAACTCTAATCTTCTAGCTTCGCTTTCTTTCACTTTTCCTTCCCCATAGTTACACGTTGTTTTTTCACCATTAATTGCATATATGCCGATTTCTCGCACGTGTTCATTACGGTATTTATGAAAAGATTCGAATGATGCTATCAATATAATAGTTGAAAATACGACATTATGGCAATTTTAAAGTACAGCATATATTTTGAATGGTCTTCTCCGGCACTACTTTAGAGTAAAGAGCTTCTTTTTCGCTTCAAATATTTGCATATGGTAAATTCTTGATATTCATATGAGATAATGTATATAGGCATGTACAAAATGAAGTCAGAAGGGATAACATGACTTGCCTGATCATGGCGTATCCTCTTGTAAGCTATTACGACACAATATAACATTGACAATCACTAGGAACATTGGATATCCAAGGTGCACAATAGAAATCGAACTTTCATTTCCAAGCCTTCACATGTGAGTAGAAAGGGTGTTAAATTCCTCTCGATAATCCATCTTCTTTTTTTGAAACTTTTCCATATTGTTTACTTTTGCCATTCAGAGTCTTGTGCTTTCCTGTAGTTTTGGTTTAATTCTTTGGTGATTATCACATGCCTGGATAAGCACTACCGCGTTTCTCTTAATTTGTAAACCTTATTTGCAGTCATTCTGCATGCGTCAAAAATTTCATTAATCAATAAAGATAATTATTTGTGTAAAATGAAAATTTCTGATAAAATCTATTGGCTTATTTAAATAATTCTATAGCGATATTTTCAATAATGTTCTTTTAATAAAGTTGAATTTGGTTATTTTTGTAATTTTACTATATTTTTTTAGGATATATAGTAAACTCAACTAATTTTATAAATTTGAAAATAAATATCAACTCAAATTAAAAGCAATTTTTGTTACACATTTCTTTAACATTTGTGCGTAAGTAAAGCCAACTCTCTTAATCGTTATCTTTGTAATTCCTAAAATATCACATTCTTTGGATTTTACAATGACAGAAATTAGTCTCAAAGTTAAATTAGAAATACTGTCAAATGCATGAAAAAGGCGGAAAGTCAATGAATCACCATTTTCAAACGTGATCGTTAAAGTGTCTGAGAAACTCACCATCTTAAATTAATCGATTAGTGCTGAGGGTGATAGATGCGAATTTGTCTCTTAAATTCAAAGTTTTAATCACTTACTTGAAATAAGTGCACTCATTAAGGTTTCATATTGAAGAATCAGAAATTTTTAAGCACAAAATGAATCGAAATAAATGTCTTTATTAATGTTCAAATTTCATTTCAAAAATTTGAGGTTGAGGAAATTAAATATATATTTTACAAATCAATTGCTATGTGCGAAGTTTAAAATTATTCTTGTCTTCAATAAAATTCAATGCAAAGTCATATATAAGTAATTAGTAATCGAGTGACTTTCAAAATTATAGTATGTTGAAAGACTATTCACAGCTAAAAGTGTTAATTCTTCAAACATTTTTCATATGTGAAATAAAAGCACAGTGTATGATACATGTATGAAATTTGGGTTTTGTGTATAATACTTTCTTGTTAAAATTTTCCTTTAATATATAAAATATTAACAATTTTTTAGAATTATTTTTATTACATATATTAAAATATTTATATTCATTTCAACTATTCCAAATTTAAATCATAGAAATTAAAATATATAGCAACATCATATTGACTCGGGTATGATAAAGAAGTAATCCAACTTCTTAGTGATATACGGCATTTATCATTCTCAACTTCATTTGAACTCTTAAATTTTTAGTTGTATTTTTATGTCTAATTCCATATTTATTTTTACTGAATGCATCATGAGAAATTATTGTTACAGCAGGTGTGAGGGAGGATTATTTAGAATTATAAAGAATAATGTATTAATATTTATCAGTTAATAGCTTTAATAAAAGCTTTATATGATGCAATATTATTTATAAAAATTAAAATTAGGAAGATTTGTGATATCTAGAAAAAGGTATGTTAAAATTTTCAATGAGATTTTTAAAAAATTTTACAAAAAATATTTTAAATAAACATGTAATCAGTTTATCTTAATTTCTGCAGTATTTGTATTTAGTAAGACGTTTATTTCATTTTAAAATTCCTATATGAGGATTATTAATTGTCAGATATTAAATTTTTTTTCATAAAAGAATTAAAATTTTTCATTTTCAATTTTATACAGTATTAATTTTTGGCGTACTAAGAATAATAAAAAAAACAAGAAGAAACAAAAGTATGTTTTTAATTGAAATTGAATTAATAAATATGCTTTTATAGAATATAATTTCCATCATATAAGTTCAAATTTTTAAATAAATAATAAAACAGTGAAACATTTTAACTATGTATGTAAGTAAATCTCATAAGAGAAAAATATTAAAAGTAATCCTGATGTGGTATCATTGTCCAATTGGTCTGCAATAGCCAATGGTCTGCAATATCCAATGTCTGCAATATCCTATGTCTGCAATATCCTATGTCTGCAATAACCAATGTCTGCAATATCCAAGTCTGCAATATACAATGAGCACTGGCAACATGTTGCCAGTGCTCATTGGATATTGCAGACTATCGAATCACCTGAAGTAATGATATGCTGCTTCCTTGTATACATATCTTGGTCACTCTTTATTCATATTAAAAGCCATTTGAATAGTGATTGTTCCATTGCACAGATGCCGTATAATCCAGGATTCCAAATTCTGAATTTTTTGGCGATGAAAAAATGGGGCCAAGATGACGTAAGGTGACGTACGTGATGACGTAAATACTATGGTTGTCAAAATAGAGTTTTATGCATTATTTTTATAGGTTTCCATATCAAAGACATAAAAAAACAGGTTGCTAGATAAATAAGAAAATCCACCTAAAAATCCCCAAACTCAGAATTTGGCATCATGGATTATACGGCATCTGTGCCTATATATTTTGTATTAACAATTTTGTCTCTAGCATTTCTTCAAATCTTGTGAAATGCTATATTTCAACAGGATAATGCACACCGGTATTTACAAGTAATGTATTAAATTTCCTTGACACGCAATATAATCAGATGTAGTTCTGAACAGCACATTTTTCATATGTCTTGTCATCAAAAATTGTCTGGTCAGTGACTGCCAAATGACTAGTTTATTAATAACTCAAACTAGTCTGCGTGATCGATGAATTATAACATCATATTGAAGCTGCGTTAGCACTTATATATATTCTGTTTCAGCCAATCAATATATTTGCTTCAATGTGCAGTCTTATAAGTTATCACACAACGATAGTTATTCTACGTTCTGAGTTTTCAGTATGTAGAACTATTAAGTAGAGTTCATACTTCTTTTTTCTTGAAAACTCAATCACTTGTTATTTTGATTGTGATATGCTTATTGTCTAATATAAATATCATATTATTATAAACGTTTTGGCTGGAATTTTAATAATTAATAGTAGGTAATGATTTATTTCTCCAATGTATAATATAAAACTTAAACATTGCTGTACTCAAGATTACAGGAATACATTTATGACCAACTTTAACTTACATACCGAATATGATAAATAATTAGTGCATAAACCATATTTTCAAAAAGTTTACGGTATATATTTAAAATCTGACCTAAAACACTGCTAAAAAGAGTTTTCTTGATGCATTCATTTTAACACAAGCACTTTTGTCATACTAAGAAAAATATATTCACTTCATTAATATTGAAATATAGTACGTATAAACACATTTATCGTTAAGATAAAGACATAAGCATCTAAATGTTAGGATTAAAATAGATAGAATTTTAATTCAAATATTTTATTCATTTATTTTCTCTGTAATGTTGATGCTCTCAATATGATACAATGAAGAGTTTTTGGTTTTTCACATGTTCCATCCAAATTTCAATCTCAATGAAATTTCATAAAAATGTATTGCATTTCAAACTTTTCGAGATTTTTCTTAAGATTTTTTATTGCTTATTTAACAGTTTATCCTTGGCTTTTCACTATTTTTTGATTAGGAAGAACAACATTTCCAATAAAAGGTAAATTCAAATTTCATACTAACTGGAAATTACTGCGATTTGTTTGGCAAATAAATATCAAACTATATCAATAAAAATTAAATTAAATAAAAATAAAAAATAAATATAAAAACTAAATCAAATTATATCAATAAAATAAAAATAAATATCAATAAAAATTTTTTAATTAACAGACTGATATTGCTGTTGACAGTAAAGATTTTGTGAATACATAAATTGTTAAAATAAAATCTATACAAAGTGCAATTATCTTTTGATTAAAATTTTACTAAATGTAGTTTTTTATCTCCTGTACTACAAATCTTACTCATTCTTTTCTTAATGCTGATTCTTCCATCTATATGACATTCCTTAAATCTTCCGCAAAGATCTTTCAGTTAATCTTAGGAAAAATTCAAGAATATTGTCTCCTCCAGTTGAAAACTTTTCAACAAAAGATAAACTTAAGCTTCTGTCACATGAAATTCGTGGGAATATTTTAATCTCTGCAAACTTTCAGTTTTGATGTCTTCAAAGAAAAGTTTCTAAGGAGTTTTGTTAAAATTTCTCAACTAAACTCTTGATCTTTTCAGAGTATGACAAAGCTTTTCATTCTGAAAATTTCTCTTCTAGACAGCATCATCAAGAATTTTGCATTCTGTTGAAAGATTGCACAATCAGAGTTTAAAATGATCAGAATAAAAAGAATTACCTATGCATAGAATTACTTAGACTTTTTGCAGATTTAAATAAAAAGGCTTAATACATGATATGAAAGAAAATATTTGACGCAATAATTAAAAAAACATATAAACAGAATTGATTATTTAATTAAAAATAAAATTGTACATAATTAAATAATTTTATACATCAATAAATTTTGAAACCCAGTTTTTTAGAGAACATTTTTTATTTTTAATGAATATAAAATTGAATTTTGATGAATGAATTTTTAATGAATATTAGTGTTATAAACCAACTGATTGCGAAGAGGTTAGCGTTCCTAACATTTAAGCAGTAGGTTCCGGGTTTGATTCCTGGTTCGGGCATGGATGTTTCTTTCTTTCTCTGTGTTTGTCTTTCTTTATCCCTTTACTTTCGAGGTGAAGATACCCAGCGGTATACCCACTGGGATACTCCACTGTATAAGATGCAATCAACTTTGCCCTTTATAGCGATTATTAAATATAAACTTAAGAACCGCCGGGCATTAGGAAAAAAGAGTTATAATTTACAAATTGTAATTGTAAATGGGCTAGATGTGTGATAAGAAATTAATTTGATACAAAAATTATGTTTTATATAAAACATTATTCATACATAAAACATGTCTAAGTATCAGTCTAAACATAAATAACAAGTATACAGAGTTTCACACATAATTAACAAACATACAGAAGAATAGAGAGCAAATGAATTTCAACTTTCATAATTCATCCTGACTAATTTTGATGTTACATATGTAGCTCTAAATTTCTTTAAATATTCTAATGCATTATAATGCAATAAAAGTCATCATTGTGTTTCTTTCGTAAAAAAATAAACATCTTGTTTAAGTAAAAACTGTGCTTTAAAATATTTGATTTTTCTATATGTAATAAAAATTCAAGAACAATGTAAATTTTATACCCATTAAAAAAACCACACTCATTTTGTATAATAGTTATAATTTTTATTTATTGATAAAAACAAGTGTTATTGGAGTTGATACTCCGATTATTTGTAAGTAATAAAAAATTAAATTAAGAAAATTTACTTAAAACCTAATAATTAGGAAATTAACTAACCATACTTATTATAATCAGTTGTCTTTGTAAATATTATAAATTTTAAAAACGTATGTTAGGTTAATAATGTATAGTTTCAATTTAATTAACCAAAAATAAATATTGATAAACAAAAATCTAGAGAAATTCTTTATTTATATATAATCTAATGAACTAGTTTTTTATTATAAAATGTGTATTATATACACCGACATAACTCGTATAAATATATATATTCAGATTTTTTAACAAATTAAATTACTTAGAATAATAAAAAGCCAATATAAAATATTTTTGACCAATGAAAGAAAGCAAATATTTTTATAATCAACGGGAAATTTTCATGAATAGCATTTAATATATAAGTTCCTTTATAGTTGGTAATGTTTTTAATTGATTATAACTAACATTGATAAACATTAAATTCATGTTTGGTAGAAACTTTTATTAAAAGCATTACTAAACTACAGTGAGAATGCCTAAGTCAATATTTAGAGAAAATAATAAATAGAAAAAAAATAACAATGCATGCTTAAACATGAGAATACAGGCAACTGACATTTTGATTCAATGTGTTAAGCAAATCATAAAAAAGTATAACCAAAATACATTGACTAGTAAATATTTATTTTGCAGCAAACCGCATAATATATATAAATTTATATTTAATAATTAAAGAACTTTAAACATGAAAGAAGATTTAAAGTACAAAATATACGTTGTTAACAGTTATTTTTTTAAAAATCAGTAAAAATTCTTACAAAAAGGTTATTGATTTAAATTATATAAGTTGAAAAGGGAGCTTTTAGTTAAACTGTTATTTACTTTTAAAATAAAACTTGGTGGATTACAAAGATATATATCAAGCTGTATAATAAATAAATGCAAAAATTCCTTTTTCATAATTTGTTTTATTTAACTTTTCAGTTTCCATTTATTTATAGAATAGATACATTTTCTTAAACATAAATGTACACATGATATAAATTTACTTTAGAGAAATCATATTGTTATTCTATATAACACATTATGAATGTAGTATATGCTATGAATAGTAATTATTTAATTTCTCAATTAGAACTTCTTAAAAAATGAGAAAAATATTTTAATATTGTGAAATATTTTAAGTGACTTTAAAATGATTTTAAATAAATTTTATATGCGTAGTCTAAATTGCTTCATATTAATCTATACAACTTTTATATATATATATATATATATATATATATATATATATATATATATATATATATATATATATATTATATATATATATATATATATATATATATATATATATATATATATATATATATATATATATATATATATATATATATATATATATATGTATAAATGGCGATGAATAATTTTAATCCTCTTCAGTAACTCTTTTGAGATTTTATCATCAATTTTCATGTAGTGGCTCATTAGTAAGAAAATGATATCGTTCCCAAACATTTTAAATTTTTATAATTTTCAATTTTTTTAAGTCATATAATTGTTAGCGATTAATGGATTAATACTAGGAAAAAGGATTGGTAAAATTTAATAAAAGATAGAGAAAACTCCATATAATTTAATCTTTTTATCAGACCCTCGAGTACAGTTACTTTTGCCCTAGGTAGAAGTCATTAAATAATTATCTTCTCCACTGAAAAGAGACCCATTATTTCCTCTCCAGAGAATAAGATTATTGCTGCAGAATAACGATATTATAATAATTAAACTGCACAATTATCATCTTCTGCATAAGAAAGTAGTTCACAAAATATATTTTGTTGTTAACGCTGCACTTTATTTTATGTTCCCTTAAGTGACTCGTATGACAATGTTTAATTTACGATTACCTTACACAATAATGCGTGCAGCGTGAAATATTATAGCTAATAAAATTTCTGATGAACGAGGCAGGAAGTTTAATAAAAATAAATGAATACATATTTGATCTTATGTACTTTATAGGCATTTCTTTTTAAATATTTAACTATTTAACGAATATATATATATATATATATATAGTATATATATATATATGTATGTGTGTGTGTGTGTGTGTGTGTGTGTGTGTGTGTGTAGTGTGTGTATAGATATATGTATACGTATGTATATATATATATATATATATATATATATATATATATATATATATATATATATATATATATATATAATTCTTGAATTTAACTGGCTTAAAAATATTTTATACCCAGAAAGATTTGTACCAAACCATTTTTTACAGGATATTAATTATTCAGATTTTATAAAAGCATAATGAAAAAGAAAGTGCGAAGAGTAATTATAATAATCTCCAAAGATTATATAAAATACTATATTTATTCAAATTGTTTAATATTACTAGTATTAGTTAATTTTTTTGTACTGCAAATTATTTCTTGCTTTTGTAAGTATTTATTTTGATTTTAAAAGTATTCAAATGCTTCGTCTTATAGATTTGTTCATGATGTTTTCATGCAGTTATTCTTTATTATTGAGTAAATATCTATATAGTCAATCGATATGATGTCTCGGAAATTATAAGTTATACCGAATTTTTCTTATTTTGGAAAGTTTATAACTGGAATATGGTGGATCAATATTAGGTTAAGAAATCACATATATTTTAATTCTAAATTTGCACCCCCAAAATTTAGGAATAGATTTGATGTAAAAAAATCAAATTTTAAGCTATTTCTCTGTTCTGTGAGAACAATCAGATAATCATGCTGCTTATTGTTTATCATGAAAATGAAGGGAATATTTGAGTAATTAATAGTCGAAAAGGATATTTTGTACAAAACATCAATTCGAAGTTATTTTATGTTGATAAATAAGCATCAGAAAAACTTTAATTACAAAAAATATTAATACATTTTAGGACGTTCTGATGTTTAATTGAACATGTAGAATGTAATTTTAATGCCGGAAGGATTTTAAAGCTCTTACTATTAACAACTTTATATTTTTCTGAAATTTTTTTGAGGCATAACAAACAAAAAATGTGTATGTTTAGTCTGTTTATTAAAATTTTGATAGGTGGCTTCTGAATCTGTGATCAAAATATTTCAGGATAAAATATATCAACAGTTATTCTCCACTTTATCAACTATAATGATATTTAGAAAAATAAGTTACATCAAGCTAGAAAAAACAAAGCAATCACCTTTCAACCAGTGGAAAGCTATATATATTTTTAACTCTAAAGCAAAACTTAAAATATCGCATTAATATTATTTTATTTAAGTATAATTATATTAAACTTCTATTTTTTTATGAGAATACATTGTTGAAGGATCTTAGGGAGATTTTATTTAACTGAACAAATATTTTAAAAAGTTTTAAATACTAATGTTATGGACGTTGAACAGCACACATATGAAACTTTAACAGAAATGAAGCAAAATTTACAAATGGTTTGCACTCTAAAAATCTAACATCAATTTTTGATTTTACAAAACTTATAATAATTCTAATTTTCCGAAGCAGTATAGTATCGTGCTTAAGAAAGTTATTATGAATCATAAGATAACAGATTAATATTTCAAAACTTTATTTATTGGGATTTAGTTTTAAATAATGTGATTTAGTAGTCTTATGGAATCTATAAAATATTAGTCGCAAAAGCAAAGGAAAATAATTTTTATGGTCAGAAATGATTGAAATACCGAAAAGTCCGTAAATTAAGGATGATGCCAACTAAATAAGGTGCAGAAAAGCGAAGCAAATAAAGCGCATTTTTTCATGAAGTGTATGTATTAAGCAAATAAATAAGAATAAAAAGAAATGATATATAAACGTTACTAGAGGCATCCACAAACCACGATCATATCTTCCTGCAGCACATACGCAACATATCACCCGTACAACAACAACGTTTTGGTATGAGTGTTAACACATCATATGTCTCTCATACGAATTAATTCAGTCCACACAATGACATCGCATGTCGAGGACCACATTATCGATATTCAATTGGGTGAACAAACTACACTTAGAAAATTATATCCTCCAAAGTTTGAGTGCAGATGTAGGACATGGTTGACGGGTTGCTATTCGTCTTCCAGGTATGTCCACATTCTATATTGGATTCAATTCTCGTGACACTGCTGGCCATTCCACATTGGTGATATCTTCTAAATGAAAGCATTTGTTGACGATGTTCAAACAGTGAGGACGGGGGATATAAGTTACAAACACAAATTTGATGATCACGGCACTCCAAAGCAAAAGAACATGTTGTTCAACAATAATGTCCAAATAAATTTAGCCTGTCATATTTCCGATTTGAACATGCAGATCTGTTTTGGAAAGTATCCAAAACAAGTACTACTACATCACCGTACATTGGCGTTCAATGATGTTTTCTTGGTGATACTGTAAACCTGGCCTTCTACATTTGAATGCCCAACGTGAGTCGAACTACAAGCTAAACACCAATTGTTCGGAAAATAACACAAACCTTCTGTAATGGTGTCCACATTGCATGCTATCAAGTCAACTGTTGTCGACAGTAAGTTGAAGTTACACATTTGACAGGCCTATATTGTCCCAAACGTCTGTACACAGTTTGCCTTGAAACGTTCATACGATGACAGGTGAACGACAGGTTCACTGCTGTGTTCCATATTTCTTTTGACGGTTCCAAATACTAGTCGTCTTTCAGTGTTATCACTTTTTATCTGTCTGTACTGTAACGTCTACTGACATTTATGTATCTTTGGAATCGTTGCAAAAGTCTAAAGGTGACACTTTGGCCGATTCAGAATTCCCCTATTACTGCCATCTACGTACACCCACATTCCAAAAGGGGCCAATAAATCTACAAAAACATCATCCACATGCATTCCCAAAGCTGTATTTATGAGGTTGTGGCACTCAGAGTCGTATGGACCGTGTGAACATGCTTCCTTCTTTTCCACAGGTTCTTACATGCCTTTTTCTTACACTCTTATCATTGTGGCATCTGCACAACATCATCAGGTCCCTATCTATAATTTGGATATAATGCTTGATCATGTGTATGATATTTCTACAAGTGACATTTTTTCTTTCGCGTTCAATTAGTATGTGCTTCTGAATTATCTTTAATTTATGTAAATGCATGTAGTATCCAAATACAAAATGTAACCATAAAAGAGCAAGTTGCATACAATTAGCAAATATTTCATAAGCCAAATGGATGTAAAAGTGTTTAAATATCGTGTATATTGTTATAAAATGTACAATGTCCTTTACAGAAAGAAGAATTTAATGATACTTTTTTCTAAATGTTAATAATGAAAAATTTATTTTCTTTTCAAACCTTTGTATCCAATCCATAATTTCTACTCGTAGTTTTGAATTACATTTGTAGATGCCATTGATAATCACCATACACACAGATACTATGACCACCATTAGCCTTTTCAGTATTAGTAATATGGTGGACAAGTAATGTTTTGAAGTAAAAATTGGAAATTTGAAATTCAGAAAACATTTTTTACCGAAATTTTAAGCATATCTAGTGAAATTTATTAAAGATATGGATAAAATTGCTTCTACAAAAATTTCAGTATGAACTAACTTTTTTTAATCTTTCTTATTGACAAGTGAAATATTCTTCCAATACTGATTAAATGCTTATGTGTTCAAATCATTTTTAATAATCTTTATTATCTTTTATTGGATTTATCTGTTCATTAATGAAACCACTTACATAATTCCTATAGATATACATATATATATAATTTCAAGGTTAAGGTTAAATCATTTAAAAGACGTTGTTAATTGAATTAAAGAAATTTGTAAATTTAATTAAATATAATCTTGTCACTAGTTTTACATTTTTTCGAACAAAAAAATGTAAGCTATTATATTTTAACAACATTAATATGTGTCAAAGTAATATATTTTTATTGGTATATTTTTGATAAAAACTTCTGATAGTAATTTTTAAAAAAAAATATCAAGTGAAGAAATTATTTGTCATATTCCTCCATATTAATGCTTTCAAATTACTCTAAAAATGTTGATGTAAATTACATAATATGTAAATGAAAATGTTATTAATGTGAATATAGAAATTATATATTGTCATTGTTAACATTAAAAAAAGTCTACAAATAGGAGAATACTTCCCAAAATATTTTCTTTTCAAAAGTAAGAAGTAAGAATAAATCATAGAATATGTCTTCATAACACAGTTATTTAGCAGATTATATATATATATATATATATATATATATATTAGTGGCATGCGGTAGGTTTTCCTGCAGGGTGTGCAGAGAAAAACATTAACAATTATAATAAAACCATAAAATTGAAAATTGTACGATATTGTACAATTCAATAACTTTTATTATTCATCTGCAAATAAAATCCATACTTCTATCCGTATTACTAACAAAATCAGGAATCATATGATCAAAAAACTCTGGTTTTGACTGTAATAAGTGTAACATTTCTTTTTCTATTGTTATTAGAGATAAATTGCTTAATCTGTCCTGGCTCATTGTATTGCATGCATAATTTTTTACTCTTTTCAATGCTGAAAATGATCTCTCCACCGAAGAAGTTGAAAATGGGGCTGTACAAATTAAATGTGCTAATTTATTTACTTCGCTTAGGGCATCTGTCAAATCATTTAGCATTATATACTGAATAAGTTTCGATAAATTAATTTCGTGGTATGACTCACTACGGTAAAGAACACATAATTCATTAGTAAGCTTTACAAAATCGAAATGTTTTGCATAAGCGTTCTTAAACGAATTAAGGCATTCATCCGAAAATTTACTTTGATATTTCTTAAAAAAAACTTAAATTCAATACTTCAAAATATTTGAACAAATTTAACTTTTTAAAAGGGACATCTAACTGACAATAAATAGTGTCCATTATTTCATAATATAAATTTTTAAAATGTTGGTCTACACTTGAGTTTTGTAAATTTGCATGAAAGTTTTTTTTTAAAAAAATTGGGGGACCCACTACGGAAATACTCTTTATAAACTTCATCTAATGCAACAGAAGCTCGCATATTTTGAATTGCATTTTTTACTTCCTCTACATTTTGACTAGAATATGCTATATCTAAGTTAGTTTTTTGTAAAATATCAAATAGAAAATCAATTTAACTAAGCACTTTGGCAAAAATATTTAGAAGAAAATTACCTTTAAATTTTTCAAAAAACATGATAACCCTTTGCAATATTAATTGTATCGTTATCCCAGCCTTCTAGATTCTCAATAATATTTTCAAATAAATCAGATAGGTCTTGCCTTTCGCTTTTTATGGTATTCGCTAAAAGAAACTAATTCCAACGTCCTGTAGCTAATTTTGGAAATTTTCTTTTAATAATTTTATTTAAAACACCATTTCTATTTGCGGACACCGAAATAAATGAGGCTATGCCAGAAATTGGTACAAAAAATAATTTACAATCTTTTATAAACAATACAGATTGCGACAGAACTAAATTAAGTACATGTGCTCAAACAATGTACAAACATAGCTTCTGAGAAAATGTTTTTACATTTTTTTCGCTTCCCATTCAACGCTCTTGCCATGACTGCAGCCCCATTGTACGTTTGAGCAATCAGTTTGTTCTCACACCCCCACTCATAATCGTTTCTTGCACAGCAATAAACAAATCTTCCGCAACTGGTGCACTACAATTACTAACAAATCGTAGCACAACCGATAATTGCGATTTGTGAGATATGTCAGATGTTTCATTAAGGATTATAGCAACAAATGGTGTTTCTTTTACCTCATTTATTATTTCTGAAATTACAATATTTTTTATCGATGCAATATTATCATTTTATATTCTATTAGAGGTTCCAGAAAATATAGTGGCAGTTCTTAGATGGGTTGCTAAAAGATCATCATATTTACTAATTAAAGTTATTAATTCTATATAATTTCCTCGACTAAGAGAATTTATATTCTCATTGTGTCTACGAAATGCATTTTCTTGTTTTGCTAAGTAAAAATCTACATCTATTAATCTCTTGAGAATATTTCTTTTTCTTGTTACTTTTTCATTGTGCTGAACAATTGATGAAGCCTTTTGTTGATCTAACATTAAATCTATCCCGACGGTACCGATGTTTTTAATAGTATTTATGTGAGATTGTGTTTTTTCATGTTTTTTGCAGCTTCATGGAGATGATTTAAATCACTGTAGCCTTGTCTTGTCCAAATATTCTTATCCTTTTCAATTACAACAAAAAGTAAACATAGCCAGCAGTACAACTTATTCAATTCACTAGATCCAGTTAAACATTTAAATTTTTCATACGTAGATTTTTGAAAATGTCGTACACAGTTTTCCTTTAATTTTAACGTTTTGCGATAGAATAATATCCGGCATCGGACTACCCAATTTAACTATTTTGTTCTTTGTAGCAACGTCTCATCTCGAAAATGGATTTTCCAATAAATCTTTAATTATTGAAAAATCTGAGTTCTGCATTCTGAAATGGGTTTTTTATTATGAATATAAATTTAAAGAATACAATAAATAAAATATTTACCTACGAGTAGTCGAGATATAACTATAAAAACAGCAAAACTTATGAAAATTTTACTAGTACTGAAAAAAAATCATGTTTTGTGTTGTATGGTGTCATATCGGCAGCGAAAAATGAACGCTTCGGGAATCCACGAAAAACTTATATTTTCATCAAACGTAGCACCACACAGTGCACGCCGCTGCGGTGCCTCATCAGGTTGCTAATTGGTGCCGACAAACCGAACGTCAATTTCACGTGCTCAGGATTTCACTGCACTCTGGCACAATAGAACGAACTGTTTCTTGTTTGGTCAGAGGATTAAACTATATTTAATTATATTTAAATTAATAAATATAATTTAATCCACTGATTAATCTATTTACACAATTGATGATATTAATTGTTTTTAATATTTAGAAATCATATACATTGCGAAAAACATCTTGACAATTTTTAAAAACAAAACCAGGGATATGTTGTTACAGATATATCTTACATACTATCTATGAGACACAATGAATGGTAAAATTTGGACTGTTCTGTTAAAGTTCATTTTTTGTCTAACAAAATAAAATTGTTTTTCAGTGAATTATTTCTATAAACATAATACATCACCGAAATTATTTTACCACACTAAAACATTTCCCTTAATATTGATGAAATACTTCTTTTATATTTCCATAAAAACAAAATCTTACAATATATAAATTTAAACATTAACCGTCTGCCAAATCGTTTGGCCAGTTAATTAGTTAAAAAACAAAAGTGCTTCAGCACGTAAGTCCCCGCTCTAATACAACGCTTAATAAACCGTACCTTTGGGTGATTCTAAGTGCAACGTGCAGGTAAAATAGCTGCACTTGCCTCAGTCCTAAGGTATGCTATGCTTCTCCAGTAGTCCATACATATGAAGCATGGTTTTCTGTTAGTGCGCAGTGCGTACACCTCAAAACTTCCTATGTTGGTTTGCTTTTGAACGGGCTACGTGGTGCAGCACCTAGTACCGCACGCATTGTGATAATACAAGAAAGCAAATCAACATAATATTTGAATAGATTATAAATAATATTTATTATATACCATATAAAGATAGGTAGACATAGGTGCAGAAAATTATTGTCTCTCTTAATTTTGCTAGGGTGTGCAGTGTACATCCTGCACATATGAACCGCACGCCACTGTTTTATATATATATATATATATATATATATATATATATATATATATATATATATATATATATATATATATATATATATATATATATATATATATATATATATATATATATATATATATATATATATATTCGATTAATCTTCTATGCTGCTTATCTTTCCTTTGCATTTAGAAAATAATTTCATTACAGCAAATAAACTATTTTCTATTTTCTCATTCTCATCTTCTCTCTTCTATTACCTTTCTGTTTCTTGAGCGAGCTTTTCTTTTCTCATTTTCCCTCTCTTCTTTAGTTCAATTTATTTTTCTGGAATTTTTAAAGTAATTCAGATAAAAAGGAATTCTATAAATCTAGTTTGGATAGCTGGAGTCCTACTGAATTAAAAAATTATAATACCTTCTAAAACATACATCTATAATAAAATTATTGTCACTATTCTTTCAAACTATTTAAAAATTTGAAATAAATAGCTCTGAAATGCTTAATTAATCATTATTCTAAGTGCCTTATTATTGTCATTAAACTCAGTTATCAAGTGTACAATTTAAAGTTATTAATGAAGAATCTAATTTAAATTGAATGTTTTTTTGCTTTAAGTTCATGAAATGTTTTAATTAAATGAAGATTTTAGTTTTTAATATTGTAAACAATACATTATATTAAGTGAAATGCCTAAAAAATTTCTACAAATTATAATAAGGAAACTTATAATTTATAATATCAATAATATAATATATAATTTATAATATCAAAATGAAATGTTTCAATTGCGTCTAAAGTCAAATTAATTTAAATGAACTTGGAATTAAAATGTTTTTTAATTTTTTTGCTTATGTATTAAAATGCACTTTGTTCTGATCAAAAACGTAAAAATAATGAAAATTCCCTTGCTTTCCATAACAGCCTAAGCTATTTGACGGAGAACTCAAGTTGAATAGTAAATGGGATTTAGATCAATATTACAAAACTTTTTAAGATAAAGTTAAGAGAATATAAGTCAGTGTTGTCTGGAAAATCCTTTTAAGGGAATATTATTTAAATATATATTTCGATAAAATTTTGGAATCATTTAACCATTTTATGTTTACCTTTGAGAATTTTAAAATAAAAAAAAATTAATGCTCATTTTTATCTGAAATTTAATACTTATTTATTATTCCATTTCCTTCTTTTTATTTGAATTTTTCTTTATTGCTTTAATCACTTTCATTATTTTTTTCAATAAATTACATCATTTTGGAAGTATTTAAGAATGGTTAATCTCTTGGATTTTGTGTGTGTTTTAATTTTCACTCTACTTTTCTTAAATAATTGAAAAAAAATAACTACCAAGCTGGTTTGATATCTTTTTTGGCATAAGGATTCGCAACATTTAAGGTTATTCATGGGACACAAAGCAGCATAAAAACATTGATAATTAATTTCATAAAGTTTTTCACAAAAGTCATTGCCCAATAATAAAATACATCGAAAACATATCAAATATTACCAGTTTTTGATCGAAAATAGAGAGATCCTGAGACTTAAAAACCATATTTAATATCATAATTATTAATTAGTTTACGGTGAATAAGAATTAAATTCATAGGACACTTACCCATGAACCTAATAAAATTTTTAAAACTTCTACAAAGAGGTTCTCAAACACACTAAAAATAGCTGTCTGCGTAAAAAAAATATGATGATTTGAAGATAATATTTTTTATATCGATATATATATAGATACCCGATATATCTTTTTAAAAATAAAAACATGTTCTTATATTATTGACCCAAACTGGATTTTAAAATTTTAGCAGTATTTTCATATAAAAAATCAGTCAGTATAGAGAGCATTAAAGATATAAAATTTTAGTCTATAGTTAAATTAATTAAACGTATTGAAACAATTCACAACGGAAAGACACTATTTCAGGTTATAAAATGTATACTTTAAAAAATGACTAGTTTCAAACTTCTAAAATTAATGCGTTCCAATGGTTAAAATTTTGTATTTCTATAATCGCATTTTACCAGGAAAGTTTATGAATCTAAATGGATAGTTTTTAAAATGTAAAAAAAGACCAACAACCCAAATTTTTAATGAAAACAGAAAATTTTTCAGTTAGAAAATAATGGAAATATTCACCTCATATGCAAGAATGAACTGAAATAGTTGAGCATTATTTGGTAAAATCGTATTTATAATTAAACAAATGATCTTTTTAACAAAATTAGACCAATTGAACATTTTAATATGTGTTTCAATAAAAACAAAATATTTCTCCCATTCCATCAGCCCATTTATTAAACTTTGAAATTTAAGCAATTCTAGAAAACATAAAACTGATTCTAAAGAAGCAAAAAACCGCAACTCCATTTAAATTAATTAATGGATTAATTTAGTATATTTCAAATGTGAAGGATTCATATAGGTCTCTGTTGTATCATACAAAATTCACTTTTTTAGGTATGCCCTGTTCAGAAAGTTGGGGATTTATGCAATATTATGGCTAAAATATAATATTAATTAGTTTAAACATGAAACATTCTGTAGGAAAACTTATTAAGATGTAAGCATAAAGCATTAAATAAAGACAATACTTTTGATAATTAGCTCAAAAATTCTTTTATCTATAGAAGATTTTTTTTTATTTTTCTGGTTTTCTCAATCCTAGATTTTTTGTGTAGACACAAAAAATCTAGGATTGAGAAAACCAGAAACAAATATATATCAGCATACATATATGCATTAAAGGTAATACGATTTAGGCTAATTTGATAATTATAGTATGTTAAATCAAATAAAATGGTTCTTTTAGCATAATTTGACCTCTTGGATTGATGTTGGTATGAAAAGAAAAAGCTATAAATAGGTTAAAATTTCTGCTTTCCAGTCATTTCTGTTTGAGTATCTCATTTTAGACGTTTAATCTAAGCTGAAGTGTCTACATGGTCAAGATGGCGTCGGGGTTCTTTAATCGTTTTTTATTTTTTATTTTGCTTGTCTTAGTAGAGGTGGTTACCTCAAAATGTCTTGATTCACCAGTTGATCGGAATTGACTTAACGCTCATTTCTATTATTAAATATCGAATGCTCTTTACATTTTGCCTATAGTAATGGATACTAGTTACACTAAAGACTTAATCAATTAATCTTTCCCTTGCTCATGAATTTTTCAGGAGTTACCTTTAAAATAGATTTGTAAGCATTGCCAATCAATGTTTTTTTTTACTGTAAAAATGATATTTTACAGCAAAAAGTCATTTTTATAGTAAAAAAGTATTCACTTGATTGGTTGATTCATTTGATTTATGATTCAATTGATTTGTTGCGTAACTATTTAAACTAAAAAGAACTTACCAGACATTAATTTTAGAAAACTTTGACTAAAATAAAAATAAAAGTCATTCGAGAATATATTTTTCATTTCAGCTTTATAAACGTAAAGCAATACACCCGATTTTAAAATCCTGAACCGATGCACTATTTCCTATAAAACGTCTGTCTTTGGTTCTTTGTTTGCTTTTCTTTTTTGTCAAAGTCACTTTATAACATTGTTTATGTAAAACTTTGGGCAAGAAATGCTAAAATAACATAGTATTGTTAACATTTTACTTCATTGCATTAAATATAAATATTTCAAATATATAAATACAGCAAAAAATATCTAAACAGTTTGAGAATTTCAATTGCTTTTTAAAGTTTTTAATACGATGTTATATTTATGTGAAATGCATACAACTTCCAAACATAAGCCTGAGTTATGTGCAAAACTTATCTAAATTTAACTTAATTTACTTTAATTATCTTATTAATTTACTTTAATTAAATATTTTAACAAGAGAACAAATTAATAAGTTTTTAAAATATTTTAACTACACATTTTTTAAGAAATATTTATCTCAGTACCGTGTCTATCATGAGTCTCAAATATGCATTTCTAATACGGTTTAGATGTATTTTTAGAAACAAGGAAGTTTTAGATTTTTTTCTTTCACAAATTAACATTAATGCATTTTCTAATTAATCAGTTTTTTTTTTTCACACTAGAATTCGCAAGGGAATTACGGCCATTAGTGACTAATTTAATTAAAACATTTGAAACTCATACTTGTGAATTTTTGTATCTTAATTTAAGTAATGCATAAATATGTATTTTTAAGTAAAACGTAGGAAATGTGTATTGTTCAAAATGCATGCTACTTATTCTTGCGTTGTAATTTTTTGAGACTCATATTATTTGAGTGTTAAAAACAAATGCTCTCATAGATGAATAGGAAATTCAATTGTGATGTTATACTTAATTCAATCCCTACTCTCGTTTATAATTGCTTTAAAATATAATTTATTCATCACACTAATTGTACATATTGTTATGCATTAAATTAGTTTATATTTAAAAAGTAAAAAAAAAAATCATGCTTATGTTTAAAATTATTTAGTTACTGTAATTAATATTTTCTCCTTTTAACTGATATTCTGTAAAATTAAATTATTCTTGAACTTAATAAGTAATGCATCATTTTTTCATCTAGATTTATAATTTAATACAGACATTTTAAGTCAGATATCTTACACATAGTTTAAGGAAAAAACTCGTAAATATATTAAAACTGAAAATAAGAATGTGCTTAACTTTGTAATTATTTCTAAAATAATTTTTTCAAGTTTTAATGACACGAGCGTAAATTTATCTAATGTTTCTCTTCACAATAATATATATTCGCTGATTTCAATTCCAAATGTTAAGACATATTTAAACAGGTTTTTTGATTTCATACTAGAATCAAAGATATGTTTGTTTTGATCATTCGTTTCCGGCTGCCTATTTCTGCGGAATAAAGAAGCTCCAAACGCAGCGAATCGTCTTGTAATTTTGACCAATGGTCAAATAAGGTCAAAGATTTGGACATAATTACAAAACTTTGTGAACGTAATTACTGCATAGTCTCTTATATTACATCTCTTTTTCCAAAATTACATTTTTATAGTTATGTAGAAAAGATACCAAAAATGAAAAATTATTTTCATTTGCATTATTTTCATGTCTCTGTAATCTGTACAAATATTCTGAAACATTTCTCTACCAGTACATATGAAATGGATAAGTTGATAAGTCATATTAGGGAAAGTTCCTAAATATCATTATTAATTTCTTACTTATCTTCGCACATAGATTGCAATTCGTTTATTCAATTTAAAATGATGCCTTCAAGTGTGATTCTGTGAAAAAATCAATTTACAAGTAATGAGAAGACTGAATAAAACGTCTTAAACAAAGATATTGTTACCAGCTTTTAGTTTAAAAAAAGCTAATTTTGGATAATAATCTTATAATGACACATTTAGATTCAAATATTCATTTTTATAGGCCTCGGTAGCTTAGTAAGCAGCACGTCAGTCTCATATTCAATTTTATATAAATTTAACACATCAGCATAAGGGTTTAATTTTAATTATGCTTTTCACAGGTGTAAATTTTATACAAATGCAATGTAGTATTGAATAATCTTTTTCACCTCATTTTATTCTAAACAGCTAGCTTATTTTTACGAAGCAGATATCACGAAATCCTTAAACATATTTAAAATTGTGAATTGATTTTAAATATTTTCATAAGAATTTAAAATAAGATTTACTTCTTTCATTCGAAGAACAGAATTGTTAAATAGTAATTGAAAAAACTGTCTAGACATGTAATAACAACATTAATAAAATTTAGAATAAACTGTTAAGGAAGTTTTTTAAACTTATCTAAAATATTATGATAATAATACACACAAACAAAAAAACTTATCTATCTTAATCACATTTGTTAACGACTGATTTAAAAGCCTTATGTACTTAAAAACTCAACACCCTTCTTATTAACTATAAGCAAAATAAAAATATGTAAAATGATAGATCATCATGTATTTTATACAGTCTAATAACAATATATACACAGTCCTAACATGAAATATTCACTTAAAATGCTTCATTATTATAAACTGGAAATGTGCTAGATGATACTGAGAGGTAATCTGAATAACTGCCAGTTGTATTTGTGAAGGATTTCTTTTCCTCCACTTTCTTCTGGGGAAAGATTTTTGGAAATATAATGCGGTGTTTATACGTCAAAAAAGTGCTAGAAACCCCAGGAAATTACTAAGCATCAGTTCTTTAACGAACGTATAATTTTTGCTTCGTTAGTGAACTGGATGTTTAAATTGAGTCAAGAGAAGTTAAGCAATTAATTATTTTATTTTTAATATTAAAGCATTATTAATCACCGCTTGAGCGTTTTTCTTCTGCTTGTTTACATAGTTTCTCCACACTAAGACAGTGGCGCTGTAGTTATTATTCCGAGACGGAACACCCTCCGTCACAATGGATGGATATGCAGAAGGAAGTGCAATACTCAGCTGACATGATTCCACAGTAACTGCGATTGAATCTAGAAAATTTCTTTCTGAAGGTCACTATCTTTTATCTAGGCTATGGTGCTTTTTAAAAATATTTGTGTGCCAACTTTCATTTTTATGTTTTATATCTATGATTCACAAGTTAAAATCGCTTTGATTTAATATCGAAAGCATAATTATCATTGTAATTTTTTAGATGAATTATTACAAAGTTATAAATCTAACTACT
Organism: Latrodectus hesperus; assembly: GCA_037975125.1. NCBI lineage: Eukaryota > Metazoa > Arthropoda > Arachnida > Araneae > Theridiidae > Latrodectus > Latrodectus hesperus. The sequence continues at coordinate 18,752,306 of CM075860.1, forward strand.
TTAGGATTGTTAATAATTTTAACTTTTTGTAATGACAAAATTCATTGGAATTTAAGTTAGTTTGATTTGATTGATGTTAAAGAGAGGTTAATATAATTTTCAACAGTATAAAAAATAAACTAGATTAAGTAGGGAAATTATAATTTTTTTTAACAACCAAATAATAAATTTCAATACAATGATTTCTTTTCCCAATATTTATTTTAAAACTTTGCACTGATATAAAAGTAGTTTAAAAACAAAAGTTTTAATAAAAATCCAGTTTTGATTTTACAAATAAGAAAATTAATTAGGGAGTAAGAAATTCAAATGATGTGAGTAGGGAAAATATAAGAAGAAATAACAAATAAATTGGAAGGTTATTGTTTGCTCCTACAGTTTTGTTAGTTATACTTCACGTTCAAAGCTTTAAAAATATTTCACTTCAAACTTAGTTAAAAAGGTATTCTAATGAAATGAAATTAACTATCCTAAACAAGATATTTTAATCACTTTAACATTTATAGGAAGTTTTATTAATCTATAATTTCTCAACATTGAATCCCACATTATACTAAAGAAAAGTTTTCTTCTCATAATACTTAGTATAAGGAGATTTTTGCCTAGTTCTAATATTCTATTCTATTCTTAAGGTATTACTTTAAAATAAAGGAAGCTTTATCCATAAAACAAATTTAAATGTATAGTTTTATGGTTATTGTTGTCCACTTATATACATATAAATAAGAAGAATAAAAGAAAAATGCAATGTTAGTAAATGTGGCGCATTTTGAAACTGTAGCTATAACCCTATTTTATAGTACTATTTTGAAACTGTACCTGTAATTTACATTTGTAATAGCATACACTTGTCAAAATATATAGATAATCTATGAAGAAATATAGTAAGAAAATGAATAAAAATAATAATTTGGATAGTTTCAAATGGAACTGTAATAAATAATAAACTAAATTTCCTTATATTTAGTGTATTTTTTTCAAATTTGTAGTAGGAGTTTAAAAAATTCTTACTTGTAATTAAATATATAAAAACATTTTAATGGTAAATGATAAAAAGCCAAAAACTATTTTAAATTAACAACTTTAATTAATAAATATATATTGCTTTCAATATATTTACATTTAATTTTTATGATGTATATAAAAAATCTTTTCGAATGGAAATTCACGCAATTCTACAGAAAAAAATAGCGAACGAAAAGGTAACTCGTCTTAAATATATATAATGCTTTGTGTATGAATCATGTTAAAATTTCAAATCAGTTAGAAACTTAAGACTAACATTGTTTCTTGTAATTTTATGTCCACATAAAAATTTTAAAATATGTGAAAGTAAGGAAAAAATTAAAAATCATTAAATTAAGAGATCAAAATATCTTTTTTATTGTAAGGAACTTAAGTATTTTGGAATCTCTAATTTAACTTTCGCTTGGATATTTAACCAAAGAAACAGGTTTCTTCAATAATGAAATCGTTGTTTCTAATTCAAATAATATAAAAAGTTTATAAAAAATCTGCTTTTTAACTTCAATGACTGATTTTTAAAACAACGTAATTCAAATTTAATTCAAACAAAAATCAAAAAGTAAATATTAAATAATATAAAAAAAGAAATAGAGCAGCTTTAGCAAAGGTCAATATTCTTTAACCAAACATTGAAAACATTTACGTATTCCCTATTGCAACATTTATTTGTTTTCTGTGTATATAAGAGAAAAAATTAATATTCATTGTTTTTAATGAATAGAATTACTTATCCGTTTTTAGATCAGTTTTTTTCACTTCTTAATTCATTATTATTTTGTTGCAATCGAGAGTGCTTTGATTTGAATGATATGGAAATTATTTAAAATTTAATTCTTCATATATAGATAACTTTATTTTTAGAATTGCAAATAATAATTACATACATTTTAATTATACACTGAAATAAAAATTCGATTTATGTTGTACTCAGTTCTTTCAATTTAGACATAAAACAGCCAATCAATTCTCCAGTTGTTTAATTTCAGTTATAAACTTTAATACACATATTGTTTTAACTATGCAATCAGTATTTGAGCTTTTAAAATATTTTTATGGTTTAATATCATGCAAGAATATATATTGGTAAATTTAATTGCATGCATTTAGCTAAAAGCAAATTTTTAGCCTAAATTTTTTTAAATTGCTTATTTTATATTTGGTTTATTGAAATTAAGATGTTACAACTTTGTAAATATAACTTATAGCAAATGCAAGCTCCACAAATGCTAAAGTAATGTTGATATTATTAAGTGAATTAAATGCTGTGTGACAGAAATTCATCATAAATTCATTGGCATAATATAATAAATTTAGTATCTTTTAGTTATTATAAATTCAGTTTAAAATTATGGTACACAATAATAAAGTATATAGATGATGTAATTCAAACTGAATAATGATTTTGATAAATGATTGTGTATTTAGATAAAATATGTAACTTAAATATCATTTGTTTCTTATGAATTTAATACACATTATAAATAATTGTGAATTAAATTGTGCTAAAATATTCAATTTGAACTCAATACATCAATGAACATGTTGTTATTATATAAATTATCACTGATAAAATCTACCTGAAATATCTGATTTAAATTACATGAATCATTAATAACTGAATTCATTATTACAATGTAAATACATTTAAAATCTAGCTGGTAAAACATTTAATTTTATTATCTTTGATAATTGTCAGTTTAATATCATTATTTTATAAAGAAATACAGATATAAAATTTCTAAAATAAATTTGATACTACAATATCACACATAATCTGAATCATATTATGCTTTTAAAACATTTTTCCCTACATGCAATAAAGACCAGAAAAAATTTATTAAACTATTTTCCTTTTAAATTTCAGAGTTATTTAATTTTAATTTTTAATTTAAGCTTTGAAGTATGTAAAATATCCAATCAGGTACTTTGCATTTCTGATGGGAAAAAAAGCTAGTGAATAATAATTACAAGCCTATTTAAAAAATTGTGTTGAAAATAGTAAAAATAATTTAAAAATTTGTTACATTAAAAGAATATGATGAACTTATATTGAATTTATTAAGATATATTTTAAATTAAGTCAATAGGTTTTATTTTACTTTGTATTCCAGTATAGTGGCAGATAACTTTATAAGTATTTCCGAATCAATTGACACATGAAGTTAAAATTCTTCTATTAAGGTAATTTGTTTAAAGAAAACTTTGAAGACAAAGAGAGATTCAGAAAATAAAATTTTTAAAAGAAGAGTAAAATAAAGATGCACTTATACAAGTCAGCTGTGCTATTTTGTTATTAAAAATGCCATAACAGTCAATATTTTTGTAGCAAATAATAAAAACTATTAAAATATTGTTAAATACATCACTTTAATACTTTTCTGTATTTTTTCAATTTTTTTTTACATTTCAAAATTTTTTTAGCTATTAATTTAATCTTTCAACTTTTGTCAAATTAATTAAAAAAATTATGGAAAATTTCTAAGATGCTATTGAGAGAAATATGCATCAGTTTTGCTTTCATACATGGAATATATTTGTGAAAGGCCATAAATGCAATTTTTTTGTTATTCTTTGCAAAATAAGGATAAATCATTCCATCAGTATAATTTTAAATTATACCTTACCTTGATTACTAATATTTATTTAATAAATTAAGAAATTAAAATATATTTAAACTTTTTTGAGCTTACTGTATGCTATATACTTTAAAATGAGAAATTCTACCTTAAGTTGTCCCTTTATTTCAAACATTCACCAAGCGTAGATAATCTAGATTGTACAGTAATTGCTAGGGAGCATGACATTCATTTCCTGTGGGTCCCATCCCACGTCGGAATAGATGGTAATGAAATAGCTGATGCCTTGGCGAGGAAGGCTTCTACTGATCACGAGTGTGAGGAAAGTACTCTCACTTATACAGAGATCTCCTCAATTATTAAAGTACAGATGAACATGAGATGGCATGTTCCTCCGAACCACTCCTGGTACTTCACTAGAAACCTTGGTGGGACACTTCGAACCAAGGTTACCAGAAAGCAACAAACAGTTCTATCTCGCTTCATTAGAGGACATATTAAAGCTCTTGTTTTTCATCAGGGACAGAAGAACTACCCGGATTGCCAATGGTGCGGAGCCATGCGGGCCTCCCTGCCCACATTCTAAACTGCTTGGATTTTGCCAAAAGTGACATTCTTAAAGATCCTAAGCTATTTTTGGACTTGTTGGAAATAATGGGTTTTATGGAGATGGTCTAGCATTGCTTGATCATCTGGGATTAGCAACAACAACAACAGTAATGGCTTGGTAAAACATTTAAATGGATTCATATTAAAGGGTATTACCAATTTCTACCAAGTCATTTTGGTATTAGTTTTAGGCCCATTGATAAAAATCTGAAAGTTTAATAGACTCTTCAAGCTTTTATCAAATAATATAAATGTGTGCATACGGATACGTGTAAACACACACACTGTAAAGCATGTATGCATATGTATTATAGCGGAATATGAACAGTTACAGCAAAAACTAGAATAAAAATCAAAGAACATACACAGAATACATAAAAAAGCTGTAATACAGTCCATTAATTTAACGTATCTTCTGCATTCCATTAATACCCAGGGAGAAAAGTCTTACAGAGTGTAGGACAGTGGATAAATTGCACGGAGTCCATAACCTCTCCTGAGCTGTACAGAGTACATATCGGAGAAGAGGAACAATATTGAAATTATGGAGATGGTTTTAAAGGACAGTCATGTACAGTGCAGGGCTGAATTCAACGACTGTTCTGCTCTTTTAACCATTATACAAATTCTGGCTGGGAGTTTTCCAAGACTTAAGAAAAGTACGATGACAGAGTTCTTTCTGGACTCTTACTTTTATGGATATTTTAATAAGATTTTTAATAGTATGGAAGATCATAGGAAAAGAAATATTCTGAGTACCTAAAGCCCACTTTTTGTATTCGAATTTGGAATTTTGATAACCTGGAGCCCCACAGGGAAGAGAAACACAATTGAGGATTATAGTTTTCTCAAGTGATGTCAGGTTTTCTAGATAATGACGACAATCTAATATGTTCTATGTTGTGAAATTTTTATCTGACACGATAGTCAGCATGTCATCTCGGGTATCACTAAGGATAACAAAATAAAAAAATTAAGATTAACAAAAAATTTAAAAAAATATTCAGTTTTATCAATTTCATTTCTTATTAAAAAAATTAATCTCTTGAAAATTTTTGTTTCCTAAAATTTCAAATACTTTAATTAAAATCAACATGGAAAAGAAAATTTCATTTTTATTAGAGAGCAAAAACGAATTTTTTCATCTTTAAACCTCTTGAGACAAACATATGTCCATGCATTTGATACTTTTTATTAAAATTGTGATAAAGTTTGACTTAAAATTTTATTATTCTTCGAAGAGAAGGAATAGTTGGAATATAAGAAGTATCAAAAGTGAAATACTTGTTAAATATAAAAGGAAAACTTTTAAATTAACTTCGTATAAATAAATCAAAATAGAATAAAATTTGAATTTTTTACTTTATATTGCTATGAATATTCTTTTTCTTAATGTAAAATAAATGCGTGTATTAGATATTATTCATTTTATTTAAAAATATCCTATAAATATTTTAATATCTTTGATAAAAGAAACTAAACCTTGTGTTTAAATCTTGAACACTACATTTTGTAAAGAAAAAATTATTTTCACAAGTATAAAAATTAAATTTACTGGAACTATTTTAATCTATATTATAAATATCAACATTTATAATTTATATATCTTTCTTATATTTTTTCATTTATATATGATATTTATCTAAAGAAAAATATTTCTATATTTTGAATGTTATGTTTACATTATACATTTAAATATTAATATTTTCTCTTGACTTTCTTAATACATTTTTGTAGATGAAACTCTTAACTTATGAATAATAATATCCATGTAGAATGATATAAAATTGAATAAATTAAATGAATATTATATATTTTGGTGTGCCGACCGATGGCTGAGTGGTTAGCGTTCCTGACTCCTGAGATGTTGGTCCCGGGTTCGAATCCCGGTTCGGGCATGGGTGTTTCTTTCCTTTACTGTGTTTCTCTGTCCTTTCTTCTGGGATGTTGTATAAATGTGGCCCTTCGTATAATCGGGTGTGTGGTGGTATGGCGTGGGCAACGCTACTCCTCTCCGTGACTTGGTTCACAGGTGCACGCTGGATAATGACAAATGAGTAGCTGTTTCTGGCCTTATTGTGGCATGGGGTTCGTAACCCAAGTGTGCTCGCCGTTGGAAAAAGATATATAGATATTTTGCTATCATATAATCTTAAATTAATTTATATTTCAGATGTTTCAAAAATTTAAATAAATCTAAATATTAATTATCTATTCTACACATTAGAAATAAAGACAAGTAAATATTACTATATCAATTTAATATTAAAGTAATATTTAACCAAATAAGCATTATAAAATTAAAGTTTTAATATATTATGTTAAAATATATTCAATGTCAAAAGAATTTATTATTTTTAGAAAACATAACTTTATTTTTAATTTAAATGTTGCTCCTAGTTTAATTCAATTAATATATTTTCATTCATTACAAAAAATTGTATGAAACTCTATATTGCTTAATTCAATACTAAAGGAATTAGCAAACAAATGATGTGGACAGAATTATATTTCAATTTCTATAATTCTAAATTTAGTATGACCATCATGCATTTGTTCTAATAAAGAATTTATGAAAGTATAATTGTGAGAAATCTGGCAAAAAATTATAAAAGTCTATTAACAATTTGAAATTCATTTTGTTGAACCTAAAACCTATTTGCTTAGATTTAATAATTCGTTACCTTGAACCTTATCATGCTGTAAGCTGCCTGTAATAATTCAGACTTCACTTTGTCCTAAAAATTCGGGTTACTAACTTTGTTTGAAGTTCGTGGTAAACACCTGTTTCTTCAGCAATAAAGATACAGCAGTACAGAGTCTGCAACTAAAAGAAGTATATTTAACGAAAAATTCAAAGACCCAACTTGTCCTGCGATTTTATAATTGATGTTTCTCATAAGTTGATCATCTGATTAATTTAAAGTTATAAAAATTTATAAAAGTAGGCGCAAGCAATATTGACTTACTACATGCATTAAGCAATACGATTTATTTTACATGATAGTGTTAAACATTATTTTTCCTCATTATTTTAAAATGTATAGAAATATATACTTCATGAATTATTATAATGATTATCCTAGTAACTAAATTCTGTTGTAAGAGATTTGCAAATTTATCACTTGTAATTTTCTGGCGTTTTTATAAACAAACAGTTAATCGTAACAAACTGTTATAGTTTATAACAGTATTCGATATTAAATGTTTCATTACAAAGGAATAAATGTTCCAAATGGCAATTGTGAATTGCTTTCATATAATGAGCATAATTAAATCTTGAAGAGTAAAAACAAGTCAAAACCTATCTTTTACATTTTACATACTGGGCACAATTAATATCCAGCCTAATGTCTCAAGGCATTTGTAAGACTTTTTAATATATACCACGTATGTCTTGCTATATTCTTTCTCGCACATATAACTACTGGAATGTTATTTTTAATATAAGCCTTCTGGAAGGACTTTTTAACGGTACTGGGTTACATTCATATGTAGCACAGTGAGCCTGTTTAATATATTTATATATTTTGACCCCACTTAATGGACAGCTTTTAATATTGTATGGTTTTTAAGACATTTAAAAATACCCCATAACTGTCCCATAATACTCTAACCTTGGAAATACCCAAAAGTATTGAATACTTTTAAAAGCTAGATAGCTGTATTCGTGTATTGCAAAGGAGAAAACCCGAAAATCACCTAAGCACCCACCTCAATATACCCACCTCTCTTCTTGCTTAACAGAAATTAAGGTTGAATTCAGGAACTTTGGTTCCGAAGTGATGTACTGTCTCATGACAATGACATCATTGGCCATTAGCAGTTATTATAACGGAAGCTTATAAAAATAATTTTTACAAAATTTTCAGTATTACGCTATAGTGCTTAAATCTTAAAAACCTTCTATTGATAAAGATATATAACAATTCTATACTTTAAAAAGTTACGAATAATTTATGTAATCATAAAATAAGCTAAAATTTCTTACATTGAGAACTTAAAAATGTTGACATAAAAATGTACAATGACATTAAAAATTCGTTAGTGCAATCCTTAAAAGATTAACAAAGTTACAATTTATAAATGGTTAAAAATAAGTTTTTGTCATAAGTTCATAAAATATTTTAGTTTTAAACTAAAATATTTTACTTTTTCTATTTAGCATTAATAATTTGAAATTTATAAAATGAATCTAGAGAAAAAAGGTAGAACTTTAAAAAAAATTATTTTTTACATAAAAGTTGATATAAAAACTGATTTTGATATACATATGCTTTAAGAACCTACAGTATCTGTAAAATCTGTAATATTCTATTCATTAATATAAAAAGTGCCTATTTGCTTTTTATATTTGTAAATTTTGATTAATTTTTAAATAAAATTATATCTACTCATAAGAGCATTTGTAAAACAGGTGTAACTGTTTTTGTTCCAGAGATATTCAAAAAACTGAAAACGGATTACGTAAGTGTAACTATAGAAACAATTTAACTAATTAGTAGTTAGCCTAAAATTTATAGTTTGCCGTTCAGCAATTTTTTTCAATTTCTTGTAATTAATAATTTAAAAAAATAACGAAGTAATAATGAAACATTAAAATTTATTTCATTAAATAAACTATAAATTTGTTATATTCTTTAATGTTATATTCTTTGAATGCTCTTATGCCTTAAGTGATATTAAAAAATGCCTTAAGTTTTTACTATATAACAAGGTGGTAAAAGATGTCATATTCTTGACATCTACCTGACTTATTAAGGTTCTAGGTTTGATTACAATCGCTGTTGAACAAAAGAGGACGAGTATTGCCCTTCTGCTCTCTGCATATAGCTTCGTAATTGTGTTACTTAAAGGTTTTTCGAATTTTTTCATCATACGAAATCCTTATCAATAAAAAATGCTATCAGAAGGCATTACTTAACTTAAGATTTGTTTTAAGACATTTTATTATTCATCATAAAAAAAGCGTTGAAAACAATTTAAATAAAATGTTGTGAAAATTAAATTATCTTTTTCACAACCATAGACAGTCCATAGCATAGATTTTCTCTCTCTCTCTCTCTCTCGTCATAATCTTTATTTTTTAATTAACCTTATATTTTCATTACTATCTTCATATGTAATTTTGAAAGAAAATAAGTAATTTCAACAATTTTAAATTTAGTATAGAGAAGAAATAACTTTGAAAAATAAGATTTTACTTTTCTTTCAATCAATTTACTTACGTCTAAAATGATACTTCAATTTATATAAACTAGGTCAAGTTTCTCGGTATTCAATCAGAAACGCTTACCGACACACGAATATATTCAGCTGGAAACTGTTTTACCTTCCATTGATTAATTTGAAACTTCTGGAAAAGTTTAAAACTATCTGAAGTACTTTTCTAGATAGGTACAGCTACAGTTACAATAAAAACAATTTTCTAAAGTTTAGTAAAAGAACTTTTTTTGTAACAAGAAAACTGCATTACAGACTTAGTTGTATTTCCAAACTTAACCAATACTTTTATGATCAGAAATTAAAATAATCTAAATAAATTGTTACACATTTGTGCGTGTGTTCAATATATTACATATGAAAGATTAAATTTCTTGTTGATGAGAACTCCTTAAGTTTTATTCATAAAATAGGAACTATACATACATATGCACATTTCTTACTTGTTTTACATTTGAAACATTTTTAATTAAGTATTTTATTAAGAAATTGATACATAATAACTTACAAAGACTATTATATTATTATAATTATTGTAAATATAATTATATAAAGTAGTAATGACACATTTACACTTAATATATATTAAGATAAAGTTCTGTGGAAATAGATTCAGGCAATTTTTTCTCGACATTTAGTTCATTTAAATGCACAGTATTAAAGGTATTATTATTATTCTAACTGTATAATTCACGCAGAATATTATTTCTAAATATTATTCATATCAAAGTAAGGAATATAACTCTTCATTTTTTACTTTTATAAGACTCAATTTTATAAGATGTTTTTGTCAAGTATTCTAAGTGGTAGTATGACATTTTCTCCTTTCTATTTTTATTTAATTTACGGAAAATATAAAATTATTAATTTTCTTTTATAGAGTTTTGATACTATTATCTTAGAGAGAGAAATCTAGAATTTTTGTATCTTTTAGACTTAATTTCTAACTAGATGGGATCAGTCGATAATTTCAAACCCAATTGAATATATTACTCAATATTTATGTCTTGTATGAGTGTCTGTGATGTATGAGTGTCTTGTATGAGTCCCAGGTGAAAAATGCCAAAATGTTTTTAAATATCCCAAGCAATGTATATTTTATTTAATCTAAGATTACATTTCAATTTTACGGAAAATTTTGGATATGCTTATTTTAAAATTAAGATATTATTTTTCAATTTTAGTTTCTTTGGGTCACTTTATTTTGTATTAATATTTCTTTTTTAAATATTGGATCCTATATGCTTTATTTTTCAAACAAAATGTATTGAGCAAAACTATTAGAATAATAAAATGCTTAACTACAAATAAAATAGAACTCAAGTACTAGTAAAACAGTATAAGTGGATATCTGCAAATAATGTAGGTAAGCAATTATTCAATCGCATAGTATATAAAACAAAAATTATTACTCCAAAAATAAATGATTATCAAAATTTTAATTATTCTGAAAGAAGATTTAAAATAAACGGGTTTAGGACATCCAAATATCCTAATAACGATGAAATACAGAGCTATTCTTGCAATACTTCACAAATCACAATAGATATTGATTATTGGGTGTAAAATTTCTAGTCTTAAGTTAAGCAAAGACTTTAAAAATATTTTGATTGACCAGGATTAAAAAAAATGGCGATAATTCTTAAGAAAAATAGACTGCAATTATTCTTACAAATTTCTGTGGATTTCAATGCTGGACACAAAAAGAAACAACGTGCGAACTATTTTGTGAGCCATCGTAGCTTTTGGCTTCTTAAGCCCAAGGATATAACATAAACCAGTGTTAGCTTTGCAGTATGTACAATGAACAACACTATTTATGCCTATCGTATTTAGTCTAAATCAGCCAAATCATCTCATTGGACTGTTGTCGACAAACTTATTGCTACTTCTGATGAATCTCGTTTCTAATTGTATGACATGGATGGACGTGTGGTAACGAGAAAAACTTTATCAATATTTGGATTCTTATATATTAACAAATGAGAACTTCTTAAGCCAGTAGTATGTAATGATACATGAAATAATAAAGATACCGTTTTAAAGAACTCCTGATAATTAATCTTACAAATGTTAAATTTTAACCATTCTATCCAATCACTTACAGCAATTTATAACTATTGCACCTATCGACCAGCTTATGGACGATTCTAAGTTTATCCAGAATTAATTTTTATCATTTAAGATATTTTTAAGTTCGCATTTGGCAATCTGAATCCCTATCCTTCAACATCACTGAACACATCGAAAATATCTTTAAGTACTCGTTTCAGGAAAGATTTTCTTTAATTCTTACTCCTGTGGATTTGTGGATTATCTACCAGGATTTATTGTGTTTATTTCCTCCACGCTATTATCAGATATTAGTAAAATACATGCCACTTATAATTGCGAAACTTCTGCGTTCTTTTGGGGCTCCATAAAGTAGTATACATGTAGAGTAAAGTATACACGTATTTCTTCTTTTTCACTTGAGTATTACAAAATCTATTCTTTTTATAAGCAAAATAAGAAAAATTTAATAAATTTTATTATTTTCATTTTATCAACTACTTTTGATCATTAGCTTCTTTGATTTATAGCACTTCAACACATTAGCTTATTTTATTTAAATAAAATTTCCGAATCAGTTTAAACATATTTTATTTTAGCTATAAAATGAGAAGATACTTACAATTAATATAATTTTATTTATCTGATTTTTTAAAAAGTATTTTTACATTTTTTTCATTTCTCAAAATTTGCTTTTTAATCTTTAGTGTACGGTCTCTTTAAAATCTTTAAACATAATGTTCAAAAGTTAATTGATATTTTAACTGTATTAAAAATATCCACATTTAAATTTTCAAACAAAATTTCAGCCAGAAGCTGTATAATTTAATTATTTTTCTAACAACTAAATTAATAGGATTAAAATTAAATCGATATTCTTATTTACATATTCTAAAAGTAATTAAGCTAAACAAATTTGCTGTAAGAAAAATTATTCTTATTTTACAATAGTTATTTTCTACGTTAAATAAATTGACATACAATTCTTTCAGGAGTTTCAGCGGAGTTTAGTGAAAGTATATTAAATTTAGAAGTTTTATTTTTTCATATTAAATGATATAATTTTGTGGCATGAAACGTAAGTAAAAGTAACCAATTGGTCATTTTAAATACATTGCATTTTAATTAAAATATGGCATTAAGGAGTTATAAGTATTTTCTAATTTATTCAAATTTGTTCAGATGTATTTAAATGAGTTACACAAAAATATATGAACCTTGCACAAAATGTGATTCACTAAATTATTTTGGTTTCGGTGTAAAAGCGGATACCCCTTGTGTGTGTGTTACTTAATTAAAATTTGGTGATAAATATTGGTGAAAAAATTTCGTAACCCTGTACGTAAAGTTTTACCTTTGTTTTATATTCGGAATTGTTAATTAATAATTAAATATTAAGCTTCAAACTACTTAAATTTTATATACAATATAATAACACATGATACTTCAAGTTTAACTTTTTTTAATATTTTCAGGAATCTTCATCCAAGAATTTGAAATATTTTTAAACTAATATATAAATAAAATTGAGAAGCTGACAAAAAGGTAGTGGGTATATTAAGGAATTTTTATACAATTTATCCTATATATTTAAATTTTTCCACGTTTTATATCAAAAATAATTTTGTCAAAAAAAAGGAAGCATTTTTATATAAAAGATTCATATTTTTTAAAATCAATTAAAATATAGTACAATTTATGATTGAATAACTGTTATTAATCACTGTATTTTTTACCAACATTAATTTTCGAACATGTGTATATGTACATTCATACAAATAAAATATAAATTAAATAATTAATATATAAATAATTTATAATACTAAAAACAATAATTTATATCACTGATTAGATGACAAATGCATAATATTCTAAATTAATGCTGCTTTACGATTGAATTATTTTTTCAAACGTTATGAATATGGTTTACAAAAACTATCAAACAATTTTTGTTCTATTTTTCTATAGTTATCTAACTTTAAATTCTTTTGACATTGTCTCTTTTTTGTGTATACAATCGAAAACTAATTATTGGAATATCTCACATCATTTCCTTCCGGTGTAAATTTCATGTGTAAAGAGTTTCTCCCTATTGTTATCGCTATTTTAAAAGATAATATTCAAAACGTATCTTTAAAAATACCATTGCCAAATTCCTTTGAACTAAAGAAATTAAGAACTATGTTCCAAATGTTAACGCGTATCGATTTTAATTAAGATATAATTTATTAATTTTAAAAGTATTCCTACTTTTTTTCCAGGAATAAAAATTATATAATTTCGTCAAACGAACACAGTTAAGGATATAGGATTTTTCAAGAAGGATTGGTCATAAGTACCGAAAAAAAATCTTCATTGTTACAGTTATTATAGGGCAATAATTGGAAAATGTTTTAAGTTTTTTGAAAAGCAAATACATTTACTTATGAGAATTGTGATTGAAATGAAGGGAGGTCAGAATATGAATTGAATAATCTATATTGTGATTCCATATAATAGTTGATGGTTTTACCTATTGAAAGAAATATTTTTTTAAATAGATATGAATTGTATGAATTAAGTTTAGTCTTAAATTATAAATAATAAGTTATGACTAAATAACTTTTAAATGCTTAAAATTAAACATATTGTAAAAATTATATTCGCTCAAAAGTATTATGCAGAATACTTTTGAAAAAAACATTTAATTATTCTCTCATTTTGATAGTTCTAGATTGCAGTAGATTTCCTATTTGAAATCTACTAATTCCATATAGGAAATCTACTCTCCAAAAGTATATTGTAGAATATTTTTGCGCGAATATAATTTTATCTATATGTTTAATTTTTAATACTAACAAGTTTATTAATAATTTAAAGACAGTATTTAAACAGTATTTATAGAGACTGAAAATATTTAAACGAAGACGAATATTTTACATTTTTTTTTTTTTTTGAAAATTCCATTTGATAAACAATTTTTTAAGTGGCAAAATATGTTAGGATCGTAAATGAAAATATAAATGTAATTTCTTTGTCCTTAACTACAAGTATAATTCAACTTATAAATTTGAGCAATATATTGCAGTATGCATAAACAAATTACTTTAAAAGATTAATTTTTAATATATATCTTTGAAATTGATATGCTTAATATAGAATTGTATTAATTTCTCAGAATTAAAATGTCCCAGAAAATTCCAATTAATTTTTTAATAATAAAAGAAATAACCAATAAAGCAGATGCTCAGGATGACAAAATGAACAGAATCCGTGAATTTAAAAAGGTCATACAATATCGTAATGACTTTCTTAAATTTATTGATTCTGAATATCATAATCTCTTGTTTTTTAATGATAATTCTGTCATTTAAAGATATTGCAATTTAAAAATTGCTTTTTTCTTGGAAGATCATTTTAAATATGTGAACAAAAGAAATCTATATTCTTGTTTAGAAATGAAAACAATAGCAATAATTAATTATGAGCAAATTATTTATTCCAATTTTTTTATAAGCTCACTTAAAGAATTTTTAAATTAGTAATTCTACATACTTAATTGCTTTATTTTATCATGAGATCTATTACAACCACTTTTGATGAATCTTAGCTACATTATATTTTCATAAAAATGAAGAAAGTGTTCAAATTTGTTTATAATAGCTAACTTCACATATTATGTTATTAGTAAACATACAAATAACATTACAAGAACCAAATATTTTAGCTTTTATTATGTTTACTGTTATTAAAATAAAATTATTTAAGTTATCTATTAATGATTGTTTTAGTTTCGTATTCTGCATATGTTATGATGCTTGTAATCAATTATTTATATTTAACTATATATAAAATATTATTTCTAATCAACAATTATTTTGCCTGTAAGCTCATTAAATATACTTTAAGACATTACGATAGCAGAAAATACATTAACTTTTACATTAAACATTTTCCGTTATTTCCAACAATATAAAGATACAAATTACTATATATTTAAATTATGAGTTAAATAATCTTATAGGAATATTAAATGTTCAGAGTTATTTTATGGAACTATCGGTTATACATTCGTTTTTGATAATTGATTCAAAACCATGAAATTGTTTCATTATTTGAAATTCAAAGCTGGAGACAAAGAGGATTACCTGCTCAATTAATAGTTTCCGTTGAATTGTAACTAACATACTTGTTTACTGCAATAAGGGATTATTCAAAACTATAAGCAATCAATATATAATACTTAAAGCCATTAATTCAAGAATTAATTCAAGTGTACTGAATAAAGTTATTTAGTAATTACAATAGAAATTATTCAGTAATTATAAGCTGTTGATCACAGTAAAACTTATTGCATTTCAAGGAATTATTCGATCAATATATTTTTCGCTTTCTCGTTATCTTTAATGTAACAGGTGTTCCTCAGTGCTTTGTGAATACTTAATTGTGTGGAAATATCTAATACTCATAGAGTTTGCAAATGGGATGTAAAATAAAAAAGTGGGAAATTGAAGTTGATGCAAAGAAAATATTTGTGATGTTATGTCAAGTCTATGTGCTAGAGCATCCAAATTATTTTTAATATATTTGTGAATATTATTGCTTACTATAATTATTATCAAATTTTAAAATAGAAACATATCTTTTTAGTATTCTTGGTTCTGAAATGTGATAAACCTATGTTGAAAATCCATGTATCTATTTAAATGACTCATGAGTTTAATATTTTTTGCCATGAGACTATTATTTCCTAATAGTTTAATTATGTATCGTAAAACAAGCGTTTTTTTGTTCCTGAACATATTGTTTTAAACGTGGCTAAATTAAGGGAAAAATAATAATGCGAGTTTTGTATTTAGTTATTTAAATTTTCTCAAAGATTCTTCTGAATGTGCCAAAGACTAAAATATCAAACACTTCTTATTTTTAAAGTATTTTTACACTTTTTAAATAATATATACTAATAAATGATAGAGGAAACAATAAATAACTATAAAAAGAACTTATTTATTCAAATCACACAAAAAAAGTTCTGATTCTATCATTACTCGTAGAAAAATTAGGTAAAATAAAGTAAAATTTCCGGAAAACCAGATTTTAATAAAATCTGCTGATATTTTATTCAAAGTTTTATTTAAAATATTTTTGTTATTATTTTCTGAAAGTTATGTTGATGTTAATGTCTGCAAATACAATAATTAAATAGTTTAAATGTTATCAGAAAGCTTTATAGTTCAATAGGGTTTTCTTAAAGCTTTTTGTCAAGGAAATGTCATTTTGTTATTGTCGTTGATGTGAAAAGAAAAACAAAAATAGGAAAGATGTAATTTGCTCACTATATTAGATTGAAAGTGAGAAAAAAAGAGGGCATCTAACAGAATTTTCTACTTCTCAAAAGTGGAAATGTATTTAGCCCATTAATTTTAGTAATTTCAAACGTGATGCGAAACGCTGTCATACGAAATATGGATTTATACTTTTAATGTAATCTGTTTTAAAAAATATACGCTAACAGAAGAATTGAATCTTGACAGTCAAAACATTATACCTAAAATTATGAGAGATGATTTCCTCATAAAGCCTTAAAAAATTTAACACTAAAATTATTACTTGATTATAAGTGAAAATAGCATTAATTTCAGATGGTTATATGGCCAGGTAAGTTGATACTTGATAGAGTACGCAGTTTACGCATCATTGCCCTTCTATTTTGGAATCTATATCAAGAGTTATCTTTCATCCTAATGCTCACAACTTCTGAGTTTTTACATTATACCGTATGTCAAAGGGTAAAGTTGATGGGAATATGTGTTTTGTTATCTCTGTATAAGCTTCTCCAGTGAGAATGTGATTAGTATCCCGAATATAAGCTTTTGTGATTTAGAAGTCAACAACAAGCATAAGAACCTTATATTTAACTTGTCATCCATAGAGACATAATATCATTTGGGAGAACACTGGAACCACAACTTATTTTACATACATGCACCAGAATTAAATAATTTAGTCCTTCTATTGAGAAGGATATGTCTTCTAAGATCATTTTAAATTACAACTGTTTTTATTCTTGCATGACTTGAGACACTATTAATTTTAACTTCTATTAAATAAAACTAATGAACGTTCATCAAGTAAATTAGGAATACATGCATGTTTACCTTAAAACTAGTAATGATTAACATATTTCTACAATTTATATCTACTGTAACACTTCTACCTTTTAAAATTAATAATTACATCCATTTACTTAAACATTGTAGCATATGAAAGCAATATTTCACTGTCATTGTCTGATGCATTTTATTCATTTGCTTCTCAATTTGATTACTTTGGTCGCAAAATATTTTTTGGACCTATTACCAAAACATTGGAGATTAATCAAATGTTTTCATTCACTGAATACTGATTATTTCTTTCCCAAAAACTGTTAGTTAATAGTGTTTATAAAAATTTCTTAAATTTGAAATGGTAATATTCATTGTCTGAGGTTTCCATTGGAATATACATTTTATTTTTTCTTGTGTATTTCATTGTTTTAAGGTTCATTGAACATTTTCTTGCTTTACTCTCGATCTTTACAAGATCTCATATTCTTCACAAGTTTATATTCTTTAATTTTATTTTATATAAGTATCTTACATTTGATGAAATATCATAAAAATTTTCAACTTTTTGGAAGTTTCAGTTTTTAATTTTACAATCCAGCTATCAAAAAAACCTATAAACTAGTATTTTATACTCATGAATATTATGAGAATTTTTGATGTTTAACACAAAAATGTCAAAATTTTCAAGCTTTCCTTTTAAAACTTTCAAAAAAAAATTTAAATTAACATAATCTTGTAATTGTTTATTAGGTATTTTAGAAATTAAGTTAGTTTATAACAAACATAGAGCAAATGAGGTAAAACATATAGCAAATGAGATATCCAACTTTATCATTTCTTCACATTGAACTTTTGACTTTATTCCGAGTAAAATATTAAACAATTCCAAATATTACATTTGTATTTTTTAAACCAAATTTAAAAATGTGAATGGCACCAACTAGAATTATAAGAAACAATTAAACATAATTCTAACTTTATCAAAAATAATATGAACTTTCGTCTTTATCCCAAGTGAAATATATGCAATATTGAAAATGCAAGAAGTAAATTTTCCCAAATTTAAAAAAGTCACAAATAAAAATTATAAATATCATTATTGTGCACCATACACTATTTTGCACCATAATTAAACTGCAAGATAGAGGTGGCAATAAACTGTTTTTTGAAAATTATTTTAGAAAATAAAAAGAATTACCAACTTTTTCTTACAAAGCCCCATTCAACTGCTTTTACATTTTGGCAACTTGATTTCGTAATGCTCACTTTAGCATTTTATTATTTTAAACAAATTATTTAAGTTCTTCATACCCAAAAAAAAAACCTCTAAATCTAGCATCGAAGAATCATTACCTTTTTCCTGATAATTTCACAAAGTTTATTTTCAATTTATTGCCAAATTAATATTTCATAATTTTTAATAATAACTACTTTTTCGTTTGTAAACATTTTATTACTTATAAATAAAATCTTTGCAATCTAGCCTTTAATTTATACTCAATATTTAAAACTTTTTTGTAGCAATATTTAATATCTTTTTAATATAAAGTTTAAAATAAATACAGAAACATTCAATGTACATCTTTCTATACTTATTTAGTTTTATTTAAAAGTAGGCTTGGAAATACACTCAGATTAATATAAAATATATTTAAATATAACTAGTATGAAAATTATTCAGTTATAAATTTCTGATTTTGTTTATAAACTCTAATAATAATTTTTATTAATACCTAACAATGCGTTCTTACTATATTTTTGCTTTCTAATGTAATATATACAAGTAATTTAATTCATTTTTAAATTTTAAAATAACTCTTTAGTATGTCTTCAATAATTAGCAATAAGTAAACATATTTTACTCACTTTATAAAGAATAACATTTCAATATCTGGGGTTTAATATACATGGGAAAATATTTCATCAATATAAAAAACAATATTTGGAGAGATATTATAACATTTAAAAAACAAATTAATATTTTTTTCTTAGATTTTCCAAAAGTTTTTTGGTGAATATCGCTTAAACGTTTAATCTAGCTAAAAACGATAGACTTTATATTTTACAATATTCTAAGACAAATGACAATGATTTTACATTTTTCTAATACTTAGAAGTATTGAATGGATTACCTCCTATAAGAGGCAGTATAATTTTAATCTTCTTTGTGTGTATATTCATTATTGAGTTGGTAGTTTTGTGGTATTGATTGAAGCTTAATATGTATAATCTAGAAAGCAAGGCTAGTTCTTATTTTGTTCATCAAGATTTCAATAATCAAGAAAATCTTTTGGAGAGAGATAAGTGTAATGACCATTCCTTTCTATGAAGCTTGTGAAATTTTAAGTTAACTTCCTTCACTTAACATTGAAATGAACTCGGATATCAAGATTAAGAGCACCATTCCAAACACATTTTGGTGAGAGACTCATTTATAATTAGTTAGTGCATAAATTGTTTCAGCAGGAAAATGATTCTCGTAAATAAACTCTTTCTAACTTATTTATAAACTTCCTTCATATAACACTTCACAGTAAACAGTTGATTTACTCTCAGTTCAGACAACTTTTTTAATCTCTTCTTTGCATAAGCCGATACGAATACCAGATTCTTCAAAATATTTGCCATAAAATAATAGATACTCGACAAGCCTTAACATTTTGTATGTTCTATCAATGACTAGATTTCCTGCAGTTAGTATGCAATGTTACTTCCCTGGAATATTGATTAAGTAATCGATTTCTCCAAACTTCGACAAATCTTTAAGGCTGTTGCAATTTCAAAAGAATTACCTATTTAGAAATTTCTAGAAAGTTAAAACAATTTATCAGCTTCCTTTTAATTACTGAACTTATACTCTTAATTTAAAAAAAATTTTAAATTCATATTATTAGGAATATATTGATATAATTAAAATTAAGAGCAAGAATTACATATTTGTGCTTAAATAACAAACATTTTGGTTCCTAGACAATGATTCTCAGATATTGTATTCTTATTTCTCTTTCATAATATGATTTAAAATATTTCATTATAGCTTCGAGCATGATAAAATTTTTATATGCGTTTTTATAATAAGTATTGAAACAAATTGAAATTTTCAAAATTAAATACAATTTTAACTATGTATTTCCAATAAAAATGTGCTGCATTTTTATAGTAATTCAGCAGAACTAGTAACTTCAAATAAATATTTTCCTTCACTTCCTGATAGCACTACAGAAAACATTTAATTGCATTCCAGAAAAAGCAAATTTGCAATACACCATTATAGGCCAACATCAAATTTCAGCAATTTATGCCATTCTAAAATCAAAGGATTGGGATTCGATGAATTAACTGACAAGTTTTGCAATCATTTAGCATATATGAAAGATTAAGAATGTTTTTCAAACTTAATTGATTTGCAGTATTAATGTAAAAACTATAATACTGCTAAAAATGTAAGGCTCAATACAATTTTTATAAAATTGCTGATACAAAAAACATTAATATATCAACGTTCATATTTAGACTCAAAATCAAGTGTAAATAAAAAGCGCTTATAACTGAAAATATGATACAGGTGATAGTTAATGTGATTTACTTTGTGAATCTTCTTAATATTTTTAAGTTAATGTGATTTGCTTGAAATCTTGTTCACATTAATATCTTCTTTAACACTAAAGGCAGGAATGTTATTTCCTTGAATATATCTATAAGCCTATGAATAATAGTATTATTCTCCTTAATTGCTTTGGTTCAGTACTAGGTAATACGTTAACAGTATGTATTAAATTTTATTCATTATTGTTTCAATATTTTATTCATTATTGGAAGAAAACATTCCGAATTTTTATTAACACAGTCCTTTTCTTTTGGCAGAGAAAATAAAAAAAAGATTTATTCTCATTCAAAGAAAAATGGGATATAAAATCACAAAGCGACTATCAATCTAAAATAAGCCTAAATCCAATAATTTATTAAAAAACGAAACAAAACTTTTATGATGCTTTGATAAAAAATCTTAGAACATGAGAAAATTGCCAGATGATAAGGAAAAGAGCTTAATATATATTTTACGTTATAAAAAGAAGTAAAAAAGGGATTATGTGTTTGCACTTTAAAGTGCACTTATATATATAATCATAAAATAATTTATAATATTCATCGAATATTCATTCACAAAATTTATTTGAAAATTTAAATTGTAAAACAGTTATGATTAACACTTTATTTGAGATTTGCATCTATTTAAAAATATTCTGGTTAATTTTTCTTCTATCTTCTTATTTCAATATTAATTTCTATAGAAAATGATCCATTTTTAAGTTAAAAAGTGTAAATAAAAATGTTACATTTGCACTTACACTCACTATAAGTGTGCATAGAGATGCATAAATTTAGTTTCATAGTTATTTTATTGTGTGTCACTAAGCTATTTATCATTACGTATAAGCATAATTATTCATAAAATACTTAAAAATTTAAAAGAATACATGTTTATTTAACTATTTTAGATTGTAATTTATCTATTAACTAAAAACGTGATAAGAAATTTTGGGGATCACTAAAAAACTGGTCATTGAAAACTCTACATTAGGAAGCTGACACGTCATGTATGTGAAATCAGCATGAAAAGAATATAAATTGATGTCCAAATAATTACCCATTTATGGTGTTCATACAATGCAGTGGATGCAAATGATATCAAAATATGGAAAATAATTGTAGGACAACAATCAATTGTCTGGATTTTGTTCTTGAAAATCAACGTCAGATTCATTTCCGGTTTTTCTTAGTCTCAGAATTTTTCTAATTCCCATTTTTATGCGTTATTTTTTCTGCATTACTTTATGTAAATATTCACTATGCAGTACCAGAACGAAATATTAAAATATAATCAGATAAAAATCTTAGCACTTTTCTAATGAAATTCAATCAGGTATTTCCAGCCTTTCATTCAATTTTTTATTCGATTAAAAAATATCCTATAAGCATGTACTTTTATGAACTGAGAATTTGAATAATAAGGACTTCTAAAGTATTGGCTACTCAACAACTTTGTGATGTTATTAAGAAAACATAATATTTATTTTCACGTTTACATTTTTAAGATTTTGAAATGTGTGTGTTATGCATGTATATTTATTTAACTTATATTTTTTCTTAAGGATTAATTGAATTTTAACTTTTTATTGATTTTGCTTTCAGTCTATGGTTTTGAATGATTAAACACAATCAATAAATCATTTAATTTATTAATAGAGGTTAACAGAAATTCAAATATAATTTTGAATAATAGATTTCATGATTATTTTTAAACAAGTGTTAAACCATTGTGGGTTTAAGATCCTAATTTTTGAAATACATTCATTTCATTTTTTTCATGTTAAGTGATTTTTATCTGATGACATTTTTATATACATGCTAACTAACTCTCCAAAAATGAATAATATGCATTTATTATAGAATATTTAGGATATAGTAGGTTATTGAATGAATGGTATCGTCCGCAATTAAAAAGTTTGAATGAATTAAATATACTTTGGAAAGTCTCTTCTGAACACACTTGGTGCTTTGGAAAAAGACCTTTTTGGTGTCACCAGCTAAATAATTGTTAAAAATACGGCTTTGTTATACTTTTCGAGTGGCCACGACAAATTCCATACTTACCTTCAAAGGGAGAGAGAGAGATTCCAGATGTCATTGGTGAAGGCCTGAACAAGTCACTCCCCTTTACCAAATTCCCAGGTGCTAGAAATTTTTGGTTGTATGGAGATGTGGTGTAGAGTAGCTACCACACCTTGAATTAGAAAAAAGAAACAAGGTGTCATCCATAAGATAAGAAATTAAGGAACCCTATTCACAATGTCCCGAAGCTTATGATGCAAAGAAGAGTTGTGGACGTTAATGTGTAGCTATAGTATTCAATATTTCTCTATTTGTATAGCCTATAAAGGAAAATATCAGTTTAGATGTCTAATTCATCAATTATAATTTTTTAATATATGATACTTTATATATGGTAATTTATATAAAATGTGAACAGTTATGCCTTGTGAATAAGAGTTTCTTCTTTAACATAACTTCATCTTTCAAGCAACACACATTTTGTATAAATATTTTATTAAATTGAATTTTTAAAAAAATTTAATTCAGAATAGAAGGAATGTTCACATTTATTTTAAATAATTAAACAAATATAATATTTATATACTTTCAAAGGAATATGCTTATTTTACAAGTAATACGTACATTTATACTCAGAAATGTTTTTTCAAATAATTCAATCCACTATAATTTAAAATTTTTTTGAGTTGACAAATTTTCCATTAATTTTGAGTTTGTAATATTTTTTTACCAATTGTCTTAAATTATTAATATTAAATTGCTTATATTTAATGTTTCAAACTATGGAATGATTAAAAATATTTAAAATAATTATTATTATACTTTGCTTAATTCAGTACAATTGTTTGAAATTTGTGGGATTTTAAATTTTTTAATAAATTAATAAGCAGTAGTAATTATTAATAAACTAACAAAAAGTACTATAAAAAACCATTTGTTGTTAATTAGGGGGATTAAGGATAGCTAAAATATATAATTAAGTTTTATGCTCACTCATTTCTATAATTTTTATTCATTAATGATGTTCAGCTTAAATCAGAGTCAAGTAAAGTTTTCAGTATTGATTTCCTAAAATGCAATATATTCCCAGACTTAAAGTTGACACAAAGTATTTTTGAATGAATTTAAATGTGTATTTCACAAAATATTATCATTTATTACATAATATTATTTAAATTTTTTAACTTTCTTAATTTGTATATATATATATATATATATATATATATATATATATATATATATATATATATATATATATATATATATATATATATATATATATATATAGATATAGATAGATAGATAGATAGATAGATAGATAGATAGATAGATAGATAGATAGATAGATAGATAGATAGATAGATAGTCTTCATTAATATATATTATACATTACACTACTTATAGGTAAAGTAACAAATAGTGTAAATAGTTCATATAAATTATAATTTGAAATAAACTCAATTTTTATAACTTATTTACTGCTTCATATGAATTTAAACACAAGTTTGAAATGAGAAAAAAAATACCCTGTTTTTACTCGAAATAACACCAATATATTTCACATAAATTTGGGTAATCATTGGTAACATTTAAGTTAAAAATACTTCAAGCATTAGATTCGCATATAAAAGTTAAGAAATATTCTTATTTTCATTATTTTTTGTAATTATAAAAACAATATTAAAACTTCAATTATTTATTGAGTTTTTCATTCAAATCTTTATACAGAATTAATTAAATTATTCGTGATTTCTTAACAAGAGCAATTCGTTTTTGAACCAATTATTCTACATAGACTGAAATACTATAAATAATTCTGTTGTTGTTATTTTGTATTGTTGTTGTTGTTGTTTGTTGTTTATTGATCTAATAAATATTTCTGGAAACGATAAGGATAGATTGTATAGATAGATAGATTGTAACGATTGGATAGATTGTACTTCTGCATAGATTGTAAAATGATCAGGATTATCTTAGTATTTTTATTATTTTCTACAAAAAGATGTAGTTTTATGCTCTTCTACTTGCATAAAAAATTTAAAAAAAATTTTTATGAACTAACAAGTTATTTTCTAAGCATAAAAGTTTATAATATTAGTAAGAAGCTATGCATATTTTGCCAGAATTATTGTCTCTGAATAAGCTAATTTTTAAATATTATTTTACTTTTGTGTAATTCTCTAAGAATTTTGCCAACCTTAAAACCTCTATCTTTTTTCAAAAACAGTATAAGGGGTTATACTGGTAAATGAGATTATGGAATACAATAATCTATTTTTCGGTCAGAAAAACTCAAATAGAAGTTTTTGGAAGTATTTTTCTTATGAATATAGAATAAAATGTATCATATATTTCTTAATTTATACATTAATGATTTTAACTACTGTTGTAAATTATGATATTGATAATATTTTTTGAAATGCTGTTTTCGTTGAAAATTGTTTAAATTTCTACATTTATTACAATTTATGTATCAAATAAAGTGTTGTTATATTTATAATGAAATAATAAAGTAGAAAATTTAAGTAAAAAAATGGGCTGGAAACAGGTAAAGTTATTAACTAGTTAAATTAAGCAACTAATTGCTTTTAATTTCGTTTGAACTGAGTATATAACTATCTTTAAGAAATAATAAAAACTTTAAGATTAATTGATCTAGAATTTAAATACATATTATACAAATACTATTAATGTTTACAAAAATACAAAAAGAAAAATCATTTTAAGTTTTGATACTCAAGCAATAAATTAAAGTTTACTATTTTTTGCTTATATTAGCAGAGATTAAGAAACATTTGACTGTATAACGAGGGGAAAATTCCTTATTAAACATTAAATTATATGCATTTTGCTTAAGCAATTTCAGTTAGGTGAAATAAAAGAAACGTCTGAAATTGTCCCTAATATAATTTCTTACTTAAATTCAATATTGAAGAAAATTCAGTTAAAAAAGAAGCAATTTGCCAAAATTTCAATTTATTAAAATCAACATCAAATATTGATGATATTTTATTTGATTCAATGTGATTAATAAATATTTCTATTGATGTTTTCCAAGTATTGTAACGTAATCCTTGAAAATTTTTTTAAAAGAAAGAAAACATTTTGCATGTTAACCAAAGCATTAATATACCGATTAAGGTGCTCAAAACGAAAATATGATATCCATTTCTTTGCATATTATTTTTGGAACTGAACTTATTTTTGTCGCAGAAGAAGATAATTAACGAGCGTCTTTGGTTAATTAACATATCTGTTCATAATATTCTTTTAAAAATTGTTTCTTTCATGTAAATAAACTTTCAGTAACACAAAAAATTATAACTATTTCTATAAACTCATACAAATTTTTAATGTGGAAGATTTCATTGAAATGAATGCAATAATTCTTTGAAAAATTACTCTGAAAATTTGAAATATTATGAAATCCTGTCTATAAAGACTTATCTTTTAAGCATTGCGTTATTATTCTGTCAGGAACTTTGAATGGCATATTTATCCTTCCTTTCAATAATAGATAAATAAGAGAAGACAAAGACGTGCCTAGAATGTCAAATGTGAATGTAAAAGAATCTTGACATGCCATGAAAAGATCAAGTATTTTGGTATTTCCAAAACTAAACAATCTTTAGGTTTATTTTAAAAACTTCAAAAACATCTTAAATGTGTAATAATTAAAAACATTTCTTTGTTTTCTTTAAAACTAAAAGCATAATTTTAAATACTCTAAAGTAAATTATTGTTTTCAAAATTAAATTCAGTGAACATACAATAATATTTAAAACATTTTTTATCGATTCGAATGTCAGTTAAGATTTTTATGTTGTACAATTTCTTTAATCATAAAGATAAAATGTTATAATTTTGAAAAAAATTTTATTTATTTTTAATGACTTTAAAAAATGACGATATTCACTTCATCCTAACAAACTCTTTCTAAATTATCATAATATAAAATTTCCAAATATTTCAAATTATCAAAAAAGTCATATTATTATCTTTATTATTGAATGTTAAATAACACTTACAATTTTTATTTATTTAATTGGATAAATACAAGTCTAGAAATTATAAATCAAATGGCGACCGACATAAAAAATGATATTTCATTTATTTTTTCATTAACTAAAATCGATATGCTTGAATAATATTTTTAACGTAATTTATAAATTATTAAATTTCATGACAATTGTAGCAGCAGAATTTAATGATATAAATATTTGAATGTTAAAACTCTATTATTATTCATATATAATTCAGCAAAAATCATACTTTTCTTTCAACCAATTCATAAATAAATTAAAAAATTTTATCTGTAAATAATTAACAGTTTTTCTCTAATAATGGTGTGAAGATTTTAAAGGTGTTTATAAGCATCAAATAAATAAATTTTCAATCAGAAAAAATGAGAAAAAGACAGTTCCAAATGATTTATTTTTGACAATATCATTCATATTATTCCAGTTTCGTGTGATATATATTATTCAGTTTACAAGTATTCATATTTATTTACATGTATTATGTATATTTACATGTGTACATGCAAACACAAACTCACGCATACATACCTAGATAGATAAATGTAGATACACAGTATGCCCACCTAATAGTAAGTTAATTACAATAATATGTCTTCTTGCTTCAGAATGATTAGAGCTCTGACTTTCGATTCAACAGTGCATGGATTCAGTTCTCACTTTAGAATGGGTGTTTGTAGTGGATTAGAGTCATTTTCAAGCTATGAGTCTCAGATTAATTAACCCTCGCATGCAAAGAATGAACACTTACGATAAACAAAACCAAATCTTTGCAACCCTCTTAACTTTGAAACATCTGGGGCTGTATAGATAAAAGCGGTCCTAAGTACAATTAAGTAACTATTTGTTGCTGAATGAAACCACCTAGGTAGCGGCCTGTTGGAAATCTGCAAAAGTAGCTTTCCTTTCTAGGAAACTAAACGAGATATACAAAAAAAGTGATTTACAAAGTTATAAAATATCATCGATTTAATAAGAATATACGCTTTGTCGAAATTCATGTAAAGAATAGAAAGGTTAAAACGCGTGCACTTGATTTTACATGATTGATTGATTGATTGATTGATTTTACATTGTGACATTACTAAACATGGATGGAAGAAATGATTATCTTTCAGGCAAAATACACATGAGCGATATGGTGAATAGCGACATCACTTGTGATTCCCAAAAAAATACCACCGCTCCAATCTCAGGCATTATTTTGCTACTTGTTTTATAAATAGAGTGCACAATACAGGTCATGAGAAATAGCGACACACCTAAACTCAACTCAACTATAGCACTTGAGATTTAAATTCTTCCAGTACTTAAAAACCTAAGGAATCTCAGGTTTCTTCAGCTAAGACAGGATAGAGATAGAAGATAGCAGGGATATCTTGAGGTTGTGGTATCTTGATTCTCTTGTTCATGGAGGGATTTTCCAAAGCTGAGTATTGTGAAATGATTTTTTTTTTGTATGATGACTTTGAACACACACACAGATTGCAAGATCATCACATCATATATGCAACGATGTTTCTCAGCAGGACCGGATTCTTCTCAGCAAACTATCCTAACTGTTAAAAACACTTAAGGCAGCTTGACAAGCGACGTTTGATTTGCAGATCAGGTAACATAGAATGAGAAGTTCAATTGGATGAGTAACTACGATACATCATTGAAATTCCGAAATGCCATACAAGAGAGCCGGTAGTATGGTTTCGTTAAAATTCTTGTTTTGAAAATACTTATATAGAGAATTAAGTGACTTTGTAATTTGAATATTTGCGTCATTTGAGTAGTTTATTTATTTTACTAATATTTGAGGATTTGAGTAGTTTGGTTATCATGGATAATCCACAAATATATGTTTGGTTTGGCTTTGTTTGTCGCTCAACGGTCATTTTTTGCACACGAGGGCTAATTAGACCGGGACCTACGGTTTAAAGTGGATTCCGAACCACTACAAACATCCATGCCCAAGGTGGGACTCCAACCCACGAACTGTTGAACCGAAGGAAAGAGCGCTAACCATTCGGCTGCCAGCTTAGCCCACAAATATATGAATAAAACAATGAGCAATGTAAACATTCATAAACTAATGTAAGCAGATTTATTCCTGGAAAATAATATAATTAATTATTTACAAATGTTCAAGCCGCCCAACTTGTCTAGTGGTCAGCGTGGCTGACTGCGAATAAGGAGGTCCTGGGTTCGAATCCCGGTTCGGGCATGGATGTACTTTCTCTCTCTACCTATCCTGTCTTTGTCCTTTCCTTGAAAAATGAGGTGTGAATGGTTGCCTACCCTATAAACGGGTACCTATGGCATGTGTGTAGAGCAAAGTCGTTCTTTCACCTTCATGGTGCTCTGATTAAAACGAAAGACGCTCCCAATTGACTTAAATTCGCATAGCCAAGGCATAGTGAGCTTGGCTTGTCCAAGTGTCATTAGTAACAACAGCAACAAATGTTCAAATTTTACTTTTTTAGAAAATTAATTAAAAATTTCCACTTTTGCCTAAAAAAAGTTTGTAATAGATAGGTAACTAATTTTATAATTTAGGTATCGCAGATAACTTGCATGCAAATATTACACACGAAAATAGTTGGGACTTTCTTCTATATTTTATTCCCATAAGCTATCCAATTGTTTATTTATATTTCTGTCAGCTATCTAAATATCTATCATCTTGGATGAATCATTCATTGCTTAAGTTTTATGTAGTGGCCTCATAATTCATCAAATTTATATCTTTTCTACTTTTTTTACTGTTTCCTTTACTATTTTTTAATTGTTCACTAACTTACATTTTTTTAGTTTATCAGTGAAATAATAATAATACAATCTTTTTAATATTTTAGGTATCTTTTCATTTTAAACAAAACTTTACTACACATGACTTTCAATTTTTTTCTTATAATTTCTGATTGTGTGCTCTAAAATGCGTCAAGTTTAATACATCAATAAAACATTTTTCAATAAATTGCAGAAATACTTTTCAGAATCCTAGTTATACCCATTTCAATATATTTTGAATCATTTATTGTACTCTCTTTCATAAAATATTAACATTTAATACTGATATTTGAAACAGCTTTTCTTGAATTGATTCTATTGATTCTTTTAGAGAATCGATTTTGCTCTTAACTACTATAAAGAAATATGGAATGTTCTAAAAATACTTACATTACTTCTATAAAGAATATATTTTAGAAGCACATTTTCCTGTAATATTTATTATAGTTTAGGACATTTTCTGGTAAAAAGAATAAGAAGTTTAATTTTGTAATATTGCCTTATAAATGTAGAAAAGTCAATATAAGAAAGTTTCTAATGAAAATTATCATTGTGGGAAATACGCAAACATTAAATGATAGTTCAGGCTCTTAAATTCATTAATAAATAATAATATGCTTAATTATAATTATTTCTATTTAAAAAGGTAATATATTTATTAGTTCTAAAATATTCTGAATCAGCTGATACAAATTCATAATGTCGAAAATTATATGTTACTATAATCTATGCATAGGTAAAAAAATAGTAATCAACATCTAATTTTAAATTTAACACCAATCATTAGTTTAAATTAATGTATTTATAATATTACAAAATTATTTCAAAAAATTAAAAATTAAAGTTTTATTGAGATATCTTAAATCTCATTCTTAAAAATGATAAGTTTTTAAAAAATTTATTTATGTCAATCAAAAAAATTTTACAATTACAAATGAAATATTTTGATGAAATTGTTTCTTAATATATTTTTAAAAATATAGATTTATGTTGAAATACAGATATATTTTGTAATAAACTTTTTGTAATAAACAGACATATACACAGACTCTGTATATGTCTGTTCTTACTTATAAACATACATACACACGTGTTTGTTCGTGTGTCGACGTATATATGTAAATTTAGACATACCAATGTAAATTAGGCAAAACTAATTTTTATATTTTGGAAAACTAGATTATAACAGTATTATAACTTCTCCGTGAATAAATTTCAAAACTTTTCAAGTGGTGAAGTAAAACAAATGAAATGAACTTTTTGCAGATTTAAATTTTTTCCCTATTTATATATGATTAAGCATTCTAATTTTCTAACTTATTTGTCATATACAATACTTTGCAAACAATTAATTATTTCTGTCACACATTAAATTTACCTAATACATTTGCGTGTAATTGTTACAAAGAATTTCTGTAGGTAAATCTGAATCATAATGAATAAAAAAGAAATTTTTTTCAAAAAATATTTTGAAATGATTTATGGTTTAACTCTTTCTATAGTTATTTTATGCCTTAATAACATGTTTCTTTAAATTGAACTGTCCATTTTACTTCCTCTTCTGTATTCAAATACTCAGGGGAACTATTTTCATATCTCCGTCGAGAAATCAGGAATGTAACAACGATAAAATGAGAATAAATAATCAGGCAACGCCCTACTTTGTTTCATTATTATCTAAAAGCATAAATAAGAATTTCTTAGGGACTTTGAATAAATAATATTAATTATAGTTCTTACGAGTCTTCTGATAACCTCAGTGATGTTCTAATACCTGACATAAAGTATGTAATAAAATCTGCTGCTCTTTATTTAAAAACGAATATTAAGATAACTTATCATATTAATTAATATTGTATCATAAATGATTATAAGTAAAATATATTATTAAAGATATTATGTTATTAATAATACTATAATTAAGGTTATATATTTATTTTTGTTGTTGTTGTTGTTACTAATGACACTTGGACAAGTTAAGCTCGCTATGCCTTGGCTATGCAAATTTCAGTCAATTGGGAGCGTCTTTCGTTTAATCAGAGCACTATGAAGGTAAAAGTACGAATTTTGCTCTTTAAATCCTCTGATAGATGGCAGCACCAGAGGATCTACTCCCTTAATTTTGGCATTGATCTGAAGGGGAGGTAAATTTCTCCAGACCATTGCACCCACGGTATCTGCTCAACGACAAACCACAGGACTTGATTCCACAGATTTAACGAGTACGTGTATCGCATGTACTCGGTGGGTCTTTGGCGTCATTGGGAATCTAACCCCACCCTTCCGAATGGAAGGCTGATACCCTAACCACTAGGCTACCACGCCTCTATTTATTTTTAATTTTCATTTATCAAAATTCACCGAGCAAATTCTGAAATAATATCTGTAAATCATTATAAGGAAGCATTAATTACAAATATGCTATTCTAGTTGAGAGAGGTAAGATCACACTTTTAAATGCTAGAAGCAGCTGATTGGATGTCAGCAATTCTTGAATAATGCCCTTCTATATTCGGCATGCAAGTCTGGGAGATAGGTGGTCGGGAATTTGAGAATTTTATTCCTTGTGAAAAAAGAATATGACTCATTATCTATGAAAAATCCTTTCTAAAAGCATTTATGCAGTGGATATTAAAATGTCTTTATCAGCCTTAGCTCGTTAGTCTCTCTATTATGCAATAACTTAGTCATGAAAATATTACTCCACATTATCCATTTATTTTAAAATACATGTATTCAACATTCATCAAAAATTTCTCTCCAAAAATAAAACAATCTTTAAAGCGTATTAATTAAAAACAACAAATAATTATATTTCATATAAATATTTAAATCAATATAACAACATTAATTCTATATATACCGTCAACAATCCCTAACTATATATGTTTAATAAATTCTGTTGTATTATTTATTATCTGCTAGAAACTCTACATACAATATAAAGTTTAATTAATTCATGTAAAAATATATTTTAATGAAATACTTCTTTAAGATAATATAGATTGAATCTTACTTTAAGAGAAATACATAACCAATATTCATATACACAATGTTTTAGATTATCACTCCGCCTCCACTTATTACTAAATTGTATGATAAAGTAACGATATTAAATATGTACATTATTTGAAACTAAAATAAAAAATATTACCCAGTTCAAATATCTAGTAACATTACTTTTTCTTATTATTATCAATCTGTTTCTATATTTTCGAGAATATTTCTGCTCTTTGATAATATTCCAATCAGAGTTACTATTAGATAGATGTTACTAAAAGAAAATAATTGCTAAAGAATAAAAAATAATAATAAAGTTATTAAATTGAATTTAAAATTTAATGAAACTATATTTAATTATAACTTCATTAAAAATAAAAACGCGGAACATAATATAACTACTCTGAGCCAACAGAAATTTGCCAAATGTTTGTCATCTTAATCAAGTCTCAACCCGAACCAATATTGACTGCATTGGGTTTTTCATCATCAAAAGCATTTTAGCAAATATCTATTTATTTCAATATTTTACACCACGAAATGAAAATATTATATCAGAAGGGTTCAGACATCTAGCGAGATGCTTATGTCCTATCTCCAAATTCACTATGTCATAAACTGAATTCTTTCATTCCTCACCCTCACCTTCCTCAAATACTTTAATGTCTATATAACAAAACAGTGTGTGTGACAAAATTAATTATGAGATATTTCTAATGAAGGATAGAATGAATTTTAATTGCAGAATTTAAAATTTAAAAGGTTAAATTAAAATTCTTCATGGAAATATATAGACTCAGATTGATAATATTTACTTAAATTATATTATATTTTCAGTTGAAATAATTGGATTGATATCTATAAATTTTTATAAAAAGAACTCGAAATATAGACACATAAAATCTATTAGTGATAGTAATCTTCTTCCTGCTGATCATCAGCTAAAGAATGTACATGCTAATCTTTAATGGAAAAATGTCTGAAAATATAAAATATATTTAAAAATACACGTGCGTAAAAATTGCTTAAATCTTGTTATTTTAAATTAATAAAAACATATTAAGATAATTACATTATTTTAAGTGATAGATAATATAATATATAAATTAAATATGGTGATGTAATGCAAGTAGTTATAAAAATTAATTAAATGAATTATAAAAAAATAAATAATTAAGAAAATTAACAAGATTACAAAAGTGATTAAATAATATAATTTTATAAAAAAAGATTTAACTATAGCGTAATTAAATACGACACAAAAATTATTGCTGATTCTAATTAGATTATGTCTACTTGAATTATTGGAATTATGAAGTTTACTTGATTTATTGAAAAATGTTCTCAATAAATAAAGTAAGTTGCATAATTACAAAATTTCTTAAGGTTAACAATGTTAACTTTAATTAATTTTGTAATTATTATTCAGCACATAAAACAATACATAAACTGCACTTTCAAATTTAAGAATAATCATTAAAGTTGATTACAAATTTTTCAAAAATCAAAATAAAAAGCATACATATATATGGATATTCTCCTTTAATAGCAGTAAAGTCACGTGATTACATGTGGTCGAAATTTTAATGTAAAGTCAAAAGATAAATGAATTCGAAAATTAGGCATACTCTGAAATCGTAAAACCTCGTCGACTAGGAATTTTAATATGATCTAATATACATATGCAAGAATATCTTTGATTGTGTGCGCAAGTGCGTAACCTTTGTATTAAAAGTTAATTCCTAAAATTTCTTTAAAGTTAAATAGATAATAGAAAACGCATTTAGGACAAAAATGCTTACAAAAGAACTGATTTTATCCCCAATATTAAGAAAATACTTGAAATGTTCCTAAATTAATTTCTATCGTATTTTATTTTCTAGAAAAATATAAATGTTGCATATTAAAATATTGTCTATTAATTTAGGTACAGAAATTCTAAAAGTGAATTTAAGCATAATTAAAATTCACACTCTCTGATTGTACTTCATATTTCATTAATACCTAAAGGAAGAAAAATTACCTAAAACTAATTCAGATGTAAATAATCAGGCAAATTAAAATTCTTTAAAGCTAACCAATTATTTCTTTAATTAAACTGGATTGCCAGAAACAAAGTCTGTCTATTTATGTTTCCTAAATACATTTAATTCTCATTAATGTAAGTCATCAAATTAATCCGTTTTTCGCAAAATGCATGTATAATTTTATATAATTAAAACTTTTAACTTAATTATCAACAATACGGTGAATTAAAATGTTTTTTTCATAATAAAATAAGAAGTAAATGAATTTCGTAAAATTATTTCATTTAGATCATACATGTATTCATTAATATGTATTTATGGCAAATATTACATTAATTACTTTCTTGTTATTATAATGGATTATATAATGAGTATGACTTAATACTCGTAAATATTATTAAAGTATGATGATGATAATAAGTTTGAAATTAGTATTAAGCAACTTTTGATTGAAGTTTTGTGAATTTCGATTGTATATATATGTTTAATTCTACTAATATCTTCAAAATAAAAATTACATTCATTGCTTCCAGTAGTTATTTTCCTGCTTCATTTCTGATAATTCTTAATTATTTATTTTAAGCAAATAATAGATTGGTGCATAAATGAAATAAAAAACCAATTGTAATCCATTATATTATCACAATAAACATATTCTTAATGGAAAAGCATTTATCACTGAAGTTTAATTTTTTTGCATAAATGTGCATTTCATTTCTTATTTCGCTTGTTACATTAGAATATCATTATTACATGGAGGATAATATTATTTGTATTCTTTAATATACAAAAACTAAAAAAATTAATGAATGGAATTTTCACCAAAGCAATTATTATATTATAAATTATCTTTTTCTTAACTATTTTTCTTTCATTTTATATTTGTATTACATTTTTTATTTTTTATTATAGAATGATTAATGATAATTTTTATTTAAACTATAACTTTTATTTACATTTTCATGTTAAACTGAAAATCGAAACCTCATAGGAATCACGACTTGCAATTTCAAATATTCCCCTAATTTTTATAGTAATTTTACAATTACCGACATAAAAAATCATGCAATTTGATATGTATTCAACAATTATATATATTCAACAATTAATTGTTTAGATAAATATATATTAATAAATGATTTTAAAAATCAATATAACCAAGCAATAATTGATTTTTGGCGGATATGGACATTTTAAATCCGTTTTTGCTTTAAAAATCGATGATGGATCACAAATATTAATCTTATTTTAAGATTTGTCTACCGAATTTCAAATGCTGAAATATACTTAGATATATCAATACGCTAATAGTTAATAAGATTACTATAATTTTTTACTTAGTCATAAATCATTACCAAGTATGTGTGCAATATTTTAAAAATATATGTATCTCAAAGAAATGCACAAAATTGCTTTCCAAATAATTTATCTTCATAATTTAATACCATTTGAAAATTACAGTTGTGACTACAGTTTTTTTCCAAGATAATTATCTTATTTATGATTACTTTAAGAAATATAAACCTTTGTTAGAAGTCTTGTGATAAATACAAAGATATAAAAGGAAAAATACATAATAATTAATAACGTGCAAAAAATAATTTTCAATCAATTTTCTGAATTATTTTACATAATTTATCATAAAACAGAACACACACATAAAAGTTTGCGTATTACGGTATTTTTCAGAACATATTAGAAATGGATGCATTGCATGAGAGGAT
This sequence comes from Latrodectus hesperus, assembly GCA_037975125.1. NCBI lineage: Eukaryota > Metazoa > Arthropoda > Arachnida > Araneae > Theridiidae > Latrodectus > Latrodectus hesperus. Next base: position 18,789,060 of record CM075860.1, read on the forward strand.
GATCTGATGTATGAAACTGTTAATTGAAATTTGCACATTTCTAAGCAAATTCCTATCTTATATGTTTAAGGAAATTTATTATATATTTATGAAAAGCTTTCACTAACAAATTCTGATATTAAGCTTTTAAGCGCTTTTTTTAAAATTTTAATTTTTTAATAGCTTTATTGAAACGTTTTTAAAACACAAAGCAATTTAAATAATTTGAAAATTCTGATTTTTATTAATAATTAGTTTTAACTAAGTGTGATTCATCAGGACATGCATTTTTAAGTGTCCATAATTATTGAAGGAAATTAAATATTATGAAATTCAAATCAAATATTCCATATTTTTAAAGTTTGAGTTTTTTAATTTATATTCTTCAATGTTCTAATTTTAATTGCTTTCTAGCTAAGATATTTGCTAATCTGTATCTGCTGTTATCTGTATTTTAATTATCTATTTTTTCAATGTTTCTGTTTAAGCTTTGATATATGCATTTTAAAACCAAATTAAAATAAATTATAATTACGTATTTCATGAAATGTTGAAAGTATTTAAATACAATTCTCAAAACAATTAAAAGATACTGTAAGTCTTATAAAATAATGGTATAAGATTATTATTTTTCATAAAATAACAAAGATAGTAATTTATGTAACATAAAATAATAATGATAGTAGATTTAACAAAGATAGTAATAAATGCAATTTTTTCTCATTTTCAAAATTTGTAGTATGAAAAATTTGAGTTAGAGATCGAAGATGAAGCTTTATTGAAGAGAGTGAGATTTGGCAATCACAGTTTATTGTAAAACAAATGGGGAAAGAATAATCAATATTCAGTAATCACGCTGCTTTTATGTGAGTGCAAAGTCTTAAAGAAGTCATTTAACCTAATCAAAAGCTTGAAGACTTAATGGTGGATTAGAAGGGAGTCAAACACAATACGAAGTTGCTAAAGTCGTTAGAGTTTTACCAACTAAAGATTTCCAAGATCTGGAACTGTCTTTTGGAGATCAGTATTGCTTGCAAAATATCATGACAAAGACTCAGACGTACAACAACGCTTAATGATCAACGTTATAACTCTAACTGCTTGGAGACATCAAAATATGAATGACACTCTTCTTCAGCAATACTTTCACCTTTCTGGTATCATGATTTCAACGCAAAATGTTCAAAATCTTCACACTGTGGGGCTGTATGCTCGCCAACCAATGGTATCCATCAAGTTAACAGCAAAGCACCAGTTCAATATTATTCTCTGACTTGACTCCTCTTTTCATTTTCATCCTAATAATAGGCATATTTTCATTTGGAAGAAAGGTGGTACCAGGAACAATCCTGTGTTCTGTAATGGAAACGTGAGATTTGGAATGTGGAGAGTTTATTTATGCTGGCATCTCCATTGATTGGTACACCGATCTCTATATCTTTCGAAATGGAGCTCTGATTGGTCACCGATACAGGAATGAGAAATTTATTGGAGTCGATTAAGCTGCAGCAATTCGAGATGACTTCCTGTTATTGGACGAAAATTGCAGACTAGATATTGTTATTTTTGTAAATGGTTTCTTTTTGGAGGATGGAACCACGCAAATGGAATTACCAGATGTTCTCTGGACATGCACTCAATAAAGTAAATTCGGGATATTTTTGGTAGATGAGTTTCTGGATCCCTACCAGTCCTTCAATATTTCCATGAACTGGAAAAAATTCTTCTGTGAGACTAAGGCGATATATCCGAGCACTTTACTAATAGCTTCACGCTTCATTGACTCGATGCTTCAAATGTGTTCAATGTTGTAAGTGGGGCTGTGCGGGATAGTGGGGTGTCTGGTGTGTGGGGGGCTGTCCGGGATAACCATATCCCCAGCAAAAAATGATCCCGAGCAAAGCACAAGGAGGTCTTCTGGCATAAAACTTAAATTGTTGAAACTTAAATAAAACTTAAAATAAACTTAAATAAAACTTAGGTTGTGTTGATGATGTAATTCCAGGTAGCTCGTGATACGACAATTTCTTCTGTCTTCAGTGATAAGTTTTTCGAGCTAATGCTTTTGCCCTCTAGAAGGCAATCAGATTCTTTATTGTGGGGTATCTTCGAAATAACCCCATTTATTTTTCTGTTTCTCATAAGTGTTTTGACATTCGTCACTCTGCGGAATTTTTGACACCTGTATAATGATAAGGAACACTTAAGAATCTCTGTATTAGCTGCATTGTTAATTCTTTCAGTGACTTTATAAACAGCTTCATAAATATTCTATATCAAAACCATTTCATTATCAACAACTGTCAATCATCCATAAAAGTTCTAATCTGCCAACTGTACAGTTATATAGATAGGCATTGTCAAATACAGATATCTTCAATGTTGGAGATGATGACAGATAAACTATCGCAATTTTGCTGATCATTTCCTAAATTTAAATTTAACAGTAGAAGACATGAGGGAGAATCGGAGATGAGTAAAATGAAATTTTCTTAAGGTTAAGTGGAAGTATGTTTTCTTGTTGCCATTTAGCAAACACAGTTTATCAAAAATAATCAGTTCTACATGTTGACTGCAAGAATTAGTACCATTTCTTATCAACAAAGGATTATGACCATTAATGTCACCAACAAATAAAAATAGAATACGATACTGATCAGCTAAATCATTGAGTCTCTCATAGCGGATGACATCATGCTGTGGTAAATACAAATTAAGGATTGTAATTAAGCATGTTATGTAAATTCTTACAGCCACCTAATCGGAAATCCAGAGTTAACTAAGTGAAAACTTCCTGTGCGTTAACCGGCTATCCCAAGCTTTTTGAAGTGGAAATTCTTAAGCATCCAGCTCAAGCCCCGAGTATTGCTGTGAAAGCAGAGCCTGAGAATTCACAGACTGATTCATTTTGCTAATTTGAGTATTTACTCGAAAATAGTGAGAAATTATTAATGGTTTTAAATGCACTCTATATTTTTATATTCTTATTAACATTTCACTTTTCTTAGTTCATTCTAATTAATTATCATTCAAACCAAACATTCTAATTAATTT
>CM075860.1:18792592-18852592 GCA_037975125.1 Latrodectus hesperus
ACCATCAAGACATATGTACCATCAAGACTTTTATTCTGATGGCATGTAAGATTTTTTAGGTCACTAAATTTGAAATGACAATCCCCACATTTGTAGCTCAAAGATCGATCACCTTTTAAAGACACAATTAAAGCAATATTATCCGAATGTAATTTATTTGCATGGCATTTCAAATTGTATTCACTTGTGAAAGTTTTTAAGCAATCAGGGCGCACATAAAACTATTCTGAATCTCAATCAAATCTTTTGCACGCTGAGCCAAATTATTAGAACTTTCTCCCTGACATACAATAGAATTACGATTTTTCAAAGAATCAATAAGTGTAGTGTTATAAGAATGAAATTTATAAACATGGCATTTCAAATTGTATTTGTATTTAAAAGATTTTAAACAATCAGGGGAAACATAATCACTCTCATTCACATTTAATCATTCGCACAGCCAATCACATCACTCACAATGGAATTATCATACATAACAAAATCGGAATTTTCACTCGTAATAGAATCAGAATTCTCACATATACCAGAATTAGAACTCACATTTACCAGAATTTGAACTGTCACACATACCAGAATTAGAATTCTCACACACGCCAAAAGTTGAATTCTGAAACACAAGATTAATTCTTCCATATTTTTATTAATTCCAGAATCAAAAACTTCTGAGGAAGCAGTAGTATTTGGCCCTGAAAAGGGTCGTTTTTCTTGATTTTGTGTCGAAGACATAATAACCAAATTATCAATCACAAAAAATATTAACAATTTAGCAAACAACACACGTTTGTAGTAGACCTAAACAAGGGTAAACAATAATATTTATTCCCCGACGATACCAGCGGAATGATGTCATGCGCGAGAACCTGTGCGGATGACCAGGGAGGAATGAGAAGGGAACTAGTATCTGTGTGTGAAGGGCTAGATGCTTGTAATTAAAAGGATTCCTTTTTTTAAATAAAAATCATAGAAACGCCACGTATTATTTTTTTCATTATTATTTAAAGCTGATTAGGTTTTAAGTATATTAATCGAGTTACACTCGCACAGATAGTAATAAGATTAGAACGCAGTAATTTATTCAGGTTTACAGTGTTATTATAAGGAAACAACGTTTATACTTTTGAATGTGTCGTGGAGAAACCGTGTAATTGAATACCAAGTCGTGTATGATACAAAGACAGGGAAAAACATGTATGAAATGTTTTGTTAATTTATTGACAAAATCAATCTTCAGAAGTAAAAGTTTTTTTCCAATCTTTTTGATTTGACTCTCATAATCCCATTTCCAATTAGGGCTCAAAATTTTATTTTATAGCATAACTCTCTTAAAATGATCTCTTCCATATTCAAAAGAAATTTTTTTATGTGACAAACTGCAAGTACCTTGTTTTTCTTCTAGCAAAAGGTAATGTAAAAAAGGAAAATATATTAAAAAAAAATACATTTATTAAAAATCACAAAAAAAAATTGGAATTTTGAAATAAAGAAAAAAAGAGATGAGAATTCTTAAATAAATAAAATAAAGAATAAACAATTCCAATAAGAAATATTTTTATTTAAAAATAGTAGATTTTATGGTGAAATTGGTCTAAGTGAATAAAAAAATCACAAATGATTGAAAGTTTTGATAAAATACGTTAATTATTCATTCATAAAACACCTATTAAATTAACACATCTCCTTATTTAACAAACTTTTAATGTATCTAACTACGTTGAAAAATTGAGTTTTCGACTGCATGTGAATTTTTTTTGAAATTTATGAATTTTGCACTCAGAAGTTTCCAGTTTCGAAAACAGATTGTCGTTTTACAATATGCGAATAGAAATTAATTTACAGGAATTTTAAAATACGTCATCTTTTCAGAAACGAAACAGAAAGTTCCAATTTGAAACCGAAAGAGAAAAGAAAAATAGTAGATATAAATTTTACTTTTAACTATTTTTGAGTAAGTATAAAGTTGTTTAATGTGTTATATAGATATGTATATACATAATAAACATTAATAAAACAAAAATAATATTTATAAAAGTTGAAAACAAGATTAGTTTAACTGACTGGTTTTTATGTTTTACATTCTTAAAAACTTAATGGGATATTTGTTGCTGTTTGATAAAACAAAGCAATACAAATTTTGGCTCAATATCTGACAATTTCAGTCTTAATTCAGTTTCTGCATTTAACTTTTTCTGTATTTATTTTTCAGATAAGTATATGCTGAAAAACCTTTCTCGCACAGATATGTTGTGCAAAATGGTAATAGAACTTCAATGGCTTTTTCTGACAGAATAGGATATTCATTTTGTATACTAAGCCAGAAGTCAATTAAAGATTGATGTTTAAAAATTGCTTCTAGAGAACTGTCAAAAGATAACTCTATAAGTTTTTCGTTTTCCAGTATATTTAGAGAGGTGTCTGAACTTATATTTCCTTGAAATGCATTACGTATCTAGTTGTTTGAGATGGATATATTGAATCTGTTGGGAAAATAGTCATCGAAAATTAATCGAAGACAGTTTAGATGTTCACATATTATCCTTTTAATGTTTTCGTCAAGTTTCATTGAATTTTCTGTTAAAAAAATAGTGCTGACAGAATCGATACATCCATGCTCATTTATTTGCAGGTATTGTATACAAAAATTGATCTTTTTCAATATAGCCTCAATTCTATCATGCACACTGAAAATGGTGACATCAGCGCCTTGTAAAGACATATGTAATTCATTCAATTTACAAAAAGTGTCAGCATAATACCTAAGCTTTTGCAGTCAAAGAACATCGTATATACAAGAAGACAAATGAAACGGGTGATCAATAAAAAATACTTGAACTTCAGACTTCAATTCCAACAAACGCGTCAAAACTTTAGCGTCGGAAAGCCATTTAACTTCTGTGTGAAGTAGTAAAGAAATGTGGAAACTTCTAAAATCCTCACAAAGCTTACGGAATATACGGTAACTGGTAGCACGTGATTTTATAAAGTTCACAATTTTCACAGCATCACTTAAAGTAGTAGATAATTCTTCACAGGAATGCGCTTACATATTAAAGCTTGTTTGTAAATACAACAATGAATCCATTGAATATTCTCGTTGATCTTCACCCGATCAACAAAACCAGAAAATTTTCCTCTCATTGATTTTGCACCATCTGTACACACACTCACATAATAAGACCAGCTTATATCATTCTTTTCAAAATACCCATTGATCATATCAAAAATCGCTTCTCCAGTTGTGTAGGTTTTCAAAGGTTTTGCATAGTACATCATCTGCAGCATTTGTTACATCCGTCGATTTGTCAAGTTGAATCGCAAAATAATTCAATTTTAACCTTTTTAGAAGTCTGTTCTCAACATAATTAGCCCAGTCATTAATTCTACGTGTCGCCGTGTTGCTTGATAAGGGAACCAATTTTCTTTGCTGCCTTTTCCCCAAGAATACATATGGCGATATCTTTCGCACATGGTTCAATTAAATTTTCTGCTATTGTATGCGCTTGTCCAGATCTTGAAATTCTACAACTTACTCTAAATGATGCTTCAAGGGTCATTTTACTATCTTCGTTTGAAGTCAAGAAATAAGAAAGGCTACATTTGATATCTGCTAATTTTCATTTGAAATATTCAAGAGGTTTATCTTTGTGTGTCGGATGTTTTGTTTCAATGTGTCTACGAAGGAGTGATGGTTTTCAACTGCTGTTGGCAAGAACTTCGTTACACATAACACAAAGTGGTTTAGGTTCCGACTCATCCCCACTAAAATGAAAGCCCAATTGTAGATAATCGCTGTCATATTTTCGCTTTTTCCCTTTTCTATCATTTCCTTTGTTTTTCGTACGGTGAAACGGTATCTCACTTCAGCTTTCATTACTAACATCTCGATTATCATGTCTCCTTTCCAAACGACCGTTTTTAACCATCGATACATAATAAAAATAAGCTATAATAATAATTAAACTAATAATTATGAAATCCTTCACACGGGAACTTGACAGTCGCAGCATCACTATCACTCAAGCTTTACAAGTGCTAAGCCCATGTATGAACGTCGGTTAATAATAGATTACTCTCCCAGTTCACGTCTGTGAACAAGTATCTTATTCTAAAATCTGTAGTAAACTGCCTTAATTTTATATTTAAATCCAATTGTATTGTTAAAAAAATATTACATAGAAGGGGAGACTGCTAGAATGATTTTAAATATAAAACATAACATGATACTTATCACATTGATAAAATGTTATAAATATAAATGAATGTTTGTAATAAAAAGAGAATAGTATTTGATAATTTCAATAAGAGAAATAAATTATAATAATTGTATGCGCTTGAATCGCAAAATAATAAAATTGTTGATATATATATATATATATATATATATATATATATATATATATATATATATATGTATGTATATATATATATATATATATATATATATATATATTTTTATATATATATATATATATATATATATATATATATATATATATATAATTTGATATTGATGAAGTAAATATGAAAAACCAGTAAGGAAAAAATAAATGAAAATATTGAAATTTATTTTAGGTTTCTTAACATAAAGCGAACAATCTCTTTTACTGAGGGTGTGTTCTTTATTTTATTTATTTATTATTTCTTTTGATTTTAATGGCTTTTTAAAATCTCTGCAATTACGATATTATTTTCGCGAATACAGGTTGGAAATCACTGATATATACTACGTATACTCGTATTAAAGTTTCAGTCCGAAGACTATTACTTTGTCTGAAGTGAAAATGAAGAAAAAACCAGGTACATTTCAAGAAATAAATTACTTGAGCATGCACCTCAGCATCAGATCTGGGTTGAATGAAAACATAAAGTAGGAAAACAAAATACAAGAAATGCAATACAAATTAAAGCAGTAAAAATTCTGAATAATAGATTCCAGCAAATGCAGAGAGAAAATATATTTACAAAATGTACATGAGAAATAAATGGTTAAGAGAAATATACATCCAAAAAAGCTATATACAAGTTTGAACAGGGTGGCCTGTTTGGGGGAAAAGTGGTGGTCACCCACCAATCTACTGACCGCAACCTGTGTATCCGCATTTCAGGTAACAGGGGTGTGACAGTGGAATGAAGCAATGATTTAAATATCTATGAAGAACTTTCACGTTTGCAAGTATTTTTAAAGGAAATATTCCGTAAGATTTCGTGAAATTTCCATAAAACAGGATTTTTTTAACATTATCGCTGAATATTTTTCTGAATTTTAACTTTATTTTAAAGAACATTATCGCATAAATCTCATGACCAAATTAAATTTAAATTCATGCAATACAAATTTCTACAGAATTTTAGGAATTTTATTAAAATTTCACTAAAGTTTGTGTCAGATAAAAACAAATTGCACAAAAATATGCTAGATTTAATTAAATTGCGTAAATTTATCATTTTACAACCTAATTTACTTAAAAACAAGATAAAAGAGAATTGAAATTAATTTTTAAGAAAAAGTTGCCTCGAGCGTAGGAGAATATTTCAGTTAAATTCCTCAAAAAACAGCAAAAAGCATTTCGACGATGGTATAGCTGCTTGAAATTTTTGCCCTTGAATTGAATAATACATGACAATTAGGCCTATAATAGAGTATACTCACAATTATATAAGAATCTAAATTTAACGATTTCATATTAGTTGCTGATTTTTTAAAAGACAGGTGTTGTTTATTAAAAAATGGGTGTATTATTATACGGGAAAATTTTTATTTTTCTAGTGTCAGAAAGCATTTCATAGCCATTTTCAAAAACTAAGATTTCAGTTTTTACTGCTTTTCCCCTTTTGTATTAGTTCTTCCTTTTTTTTAAAATAAAAATTGTGATATGTTTAAAACTTTGCATTATAGAGAATAGTATATATATATATATATATATATATATATATATATATATATATATATATATATATATATATATATATATATATATATATATATATATATATATATATATATACTGATTTATTTAATTTTTGGGAAATTAAAAAGCTTATTGTGTGGTTCAATTAAGTGCATTCAATTTCTTTAAATAATAATGTGAAACAAAAAACAAATATCTAGAATGTGATTTAATTTTTCATGACTTAGTAAAATTTCGCAACAATTGTTACAACGAAATCAGCAAAAGAATATATTATTTTGAAGGGCCAACATTAAAATTTAAATGAATAATGGAACATACTTTGATGAAAAATTCAATGAAAAAACGATTTAATGGTATTTAAATATGAAATTATTGTTTCGAGTACTTCTCAAACTGAAAATAATGTTTTTCACAGACTTATATATAAGTTTTTTGATAAATATCTAAACGTAAAGCCCTCCATTCTCATTAATTTTTTCACATGGAATTAACTATAGTTGTTCGTTATGTTTTCTTCAAATGTCCGTGAAAAATTTGGTTATAACTTTACATAAAACTAAAATTTCAGGTCTGAAATTAATTATGCTGTATTTATATGAAAAATTTTATAATATGTACTTAAAAATTTTTAATTACTAAACGTACATAGTAATGTGTTATTTTTAAAGATGGATTGTTTCAGATACATGCAAATATTATTAATTATAAAAATTGAAAAAGTATTTCCATATTTAAGAACGAGTGGGTTTTTTTAGTATTGAACGTTTATTTGATATTATAATTACATTTATTGTCATAAATATGATCCTAATATTTGATATGAAATGTTCGGCTAGAGAATTATGAAAAAGGATTAAAATTTTTAAAATATATGTTTGATTCAATATAAATTCTTCATACCAGATGTAATCAAAGATATCGGTTACACTTAGTTACATATAAAATGTAGAAAGCTGATGATTCCTTTAGATGGATGTTTTAATTCATGAATTCTAATAATGTTATAAGCGTTTCGTTGTAGAGATTTATTGTTGAAGATCGAATTTTTCAAGCTCTGATTGAGTACATTATTAAATATTTTCAAATAATTGTTTTAAGTTGTTTTGGAATGATGTATAACTGACTGATTGGGAAATTTCTAATGTTTTTAGGGAGCAAGTTAACTTTTGCTTCATTTATTAATTTTGAGAAGTAATTCCAATTCAGGCATCGGTTCATTGTGAAAGGTTCCCAAGAAAAATATTCATAAAGTGAAGTTGAAAAGGAACAGCATAAATGGCGGCATTTGTTATGATTTTCTTTTATTCGTTTGATATGATATCATGATGAAGAGACTAATCTAGTTTTATTCATGTTTCTATTATGGTGTGGATATTGATGATGAGTTTTTGTACCATGATTTTATTTAGACTAAATTTGCACTTCCATTACACCTACCAAGGATTCCATTTTATTAGCAATAGGGTAGACAAATTCATTTTGAAATACATTTGCTTTATTAATGGTTTTTAAGCTTTTAAATGTTCTAGCCATTCATGAACAAGAATTCATCTTTTGCAGCTAATGATTAAGTTTTCAATTTACAATATCTTTACTGAGATTCAGCGCATTTTTTCTAAAATTTGAATTTGAATGATTAAATGCGTTTCTTAAAAATCAGGTTTCTATCTTGTTTTCCGATTTCATTCTACGGTTTATGCCAATTTTTATATATTCTGGTAAATATTTTGAATCTATTTGTTGCGAGTGACACAGATTGTACGAATTTTGAATAATCTTGTTTAGGATAAGGCATACAAAGATGATACCGGCCCACCCGAAGGTATACGGTGGATCATGATTAGGATAAGAAATAATGTAAATCCGATGTCTTGATTTAAGATCAAATTTAGAATATTAAACAACTGCAAAATTGTCTAGTCTGATTTTTGTACACCTTCTATTAATATGCCAAGATTTGCAATTCTGGAAAACAATGGCAGGTATTTCTTCATGTAAAAAATATATATTACACCACATCATCGATAAAAACCGTGTATTATTTCATTGTTCATATTAGTTTTTGGTTGAAAATTTTTGTCTCCCATCATATAAACTTCTCTGACGAAGTTTTTGAAAGTTAAGATGTTGAATAAACGCCTTGGGTTGCAACTAACTTGTCCCGACAAAGAAAATGTGAAATTTGCCGAAAGGCATATGGAAATTTTCCACTTTGATGGAAATTCTCTGCAGATGTTGCAGGGAAAGGCACTTTAATTCTACAAACTGCGCCCAAAAAAGTTCTTGTCAGCAGAAAATCTCTTTGTGATATGTCATACATCTCAAGAGAGACCACATGCAATATCTTATTTTGAAGATAGTATTTTCAGTTACAGTGAGAATAAAAATATTCGTACAGTACTACAATTGATTTAAAAGAGATCCGTTCATAAAAATTATAAATATAAATTCCGTTTTAATTAATTAGAAATACATAATAGAACATATTTTCACTAGTTTTTTGTGTAATTTACAAAAAAAATAATTTTATACATGAATAAATATTTACAAAATTGAAACACTCCAACATCTTGTGGTGTAAAAGGTATTCGTACATCAGGCATATATTGCCCAACACAATGATAATAATACAGCTAATACCTTGTAGGATAGTCTTTAGCTCGAATAACTACCTTGAGTGTTCTTTGGTATCGATTCCACCAATTTTGCTGTATTTGAGCCAGGTATGGCGTCTCATTCTTAATTAAGAGCTGCTTCTAAATAAATTTTATTAGAAATATGTCTGGCTCTAATATTTTTATCAACAACGTCCCATAAATTCTAGATGGGGTTGAGGTCCAGTGATTGAGGCGGAAGTTTCATAAACTTTGGGATATTATATAGTATTCAGAGCCTAGTATTTAGGGCTGTGTGCTTGGGGTCGTTATCATGCATTGAAACGTAATCACCATTCAAACCCATTTTTGTTGCACTAGGTCCTAAATTATTGTTTAAAATGTCAATATAAATTTGATGATTCATAATGCTTTTAATAAAGACTAATTTGCCCACCCCAGAAGCACTCATACACCCTTAAACAAGCAGACTTCCACTTCCATGCTTCACTGTTGGCATTAAATTCATAGGATGCATTTCTGTATTGCGCTTTCTCCATACCATTTGTCTCCCGTCCGATCCAAATATGTTGTATTTACTTTCGTCTGTAAAGATAATCTTTTTCCAGAAATCTGTACTTTCATAACGTATTGCTTGGCGAAAGACAATCGCAGCTTCCGATTCTTCTCACTAACAAAGAATTTTCGTCTCGCAACACGGCCATGGAAACCGTCATTTCTGCATGCATTTCAAACAGTACTTACGGATACTGCTGTTCCCATGTTCTTCAGTTCTGATGTTAATGTAGGAGCCCTTATTCTGGGATCCTTCTTTAATGAACGTACCAGAAACCGTCTGTCAGATGATGTCAATAGACATGGTCCCCCAGTACTAGAACTGTTTTGAAAGTTAGAATGGCAGCAAACTTTTTTATGATTGACTGCACAGTTGAACGGGTTCTACCAACCAGATCAGAAAATTTGTTGTATGATTTACCATTTTTACGGAGCTTTAAAATCAGTTCTCTTTCGGAAACACTTGTCGCTTTACTTTGACGACCCATTACAGAATTTCTAGATTCTCACTACATTAAAATTTCCACTGAAGTAACTTTTAAGTAACTTACTAGATAACGTCAATTAACTACATATTAATGGCTAAACCAATCACAAAATATAACAAAAAAATTTGCATTTCTTTTAGTGTACGAATATTTTTTACCCCACAAGATGTTGGATTGTTACAGTTTTGTAAATATTTATTCATGTATAAAAATATTTTTCCGTAAATTTCACATGAAACTATTGAAATATGTTCTATTATGTATTTATTATTAATTAAAATGGAATTTATGTTTAGAATTTTTATGAATGGATCTTTTTTAAATCAATTGTAGTAATGTACGAATACTTTGTACACTCACTGTATATTCAATTTTCCTGAATTTGTTTTTTGTGTTATTCTGTTATCACTTTATTGCCCTAAGCTACAATTGGAAACTAAATATTAAGACTAAAATAAAGACACACTACTTTTCTATTTGTATCATTTTGGGAAAATAACTTAGATCTCTATTCTTTTTCGCGAAATTCGTAACTCAGTATATGTTGCAAACTCAGTATAGTTGCAAACAATTCTTCGTTTGTCAAACTTTCCTGCATGTGTTGGTGATAAAAAGTGGCAAAATTAATAGGTGCCTCGTGAATTATTGAGTAATTTTTTTTTTTACCACCCTGAATAATATATTTATCATTCAATACAAAAACCATATAGAAGAAAATATGATTTTGAAGACTTCTAAATTTTACAATTTTATACTCGTATCTCTTGAAAAATAATAATTATTATTTCTATTTTCAGAATTTGTTTTTTTTTATGACAAACTGTATTTTAACTTTAAAGTTTGAAGAGAATATATCTAAATATACTATTTAGGTAATATTATACTAAATTTTTCTTTTCGTTGATCATAAATTGAAGGAGCTTCGAAAGAAGCTCTTATTTTCATCGAATTCTGTTTATTGATTTCTCTGTTTTTCTATAAAGCTTTTAAGTGTAATTTTTAAAATTAAAGATTCTTTTTTTCATCATATTTACCTTCATTATTGTCATTTTGTATTATATTTTATGCTTACTTTAATTATATCCGTGTAATTATGATATTTATCATATGAATTGTGTTGAATTATTTTACTATTATTACATACCTTTTACTCATATTATCATTTTCGCTTAGTTTTTTAGAAGTTTGCGAATATATTTTTTATTAGTTTTATAATATTTATTTTAGGTTTCACAAGAATCGCGCATTTGCTTGTATTTCCCATTGCGTCAATAACCTTTAATAGGTTAGTCATCAGATTTGAAAGCATTATCACGTAAATTTGTTTCAAATATCATCGTTTAATCGGACATTTTAGAATCGAATTAAAAATTTTTTTGAACGCATTTTAATTTCAGCGATATTTATTGATTATTGATATATTACAAAATCAGACCATTAATGGACTTTTTTTGGACATCGAACCTGACCACCGGATGCTGCCTGTTTTCTAGATTTGTGGTATTTTCTATGCCTACGAAACACAAAATAATCTCGTGATTAATAACGCTAATGATGAATTAAAGTATATTTACAATTCTTTTCCTATACTCGTTTTACGTTCGCAATTTTTAAATTTTATTACATATTCGTGTACAATTACAAATAAAAATAAGACGCTTTTCCAAATATGAATGTAGTATAAATTAAGATGTATATGTTGCAATGAAATTACTGGAGGAAGGGAAAATATAAGGAAACATATCAAATTTTATTAAAAACTGAAAGAATACAGTCATTATTTAAAGTATTCTAACAAACATGAACTCTCTTACCATGTAAAAATTAAACATTTCTTAATTTTAGATTTATATTTGCCGTCCGCCCTGTCTAGTGGTCAGAGTGCCTGACTACTGATAGGGAAGTCCTGGGTTCGAAACCCGGTTCGGGCATGGATGTACTTTCTCTCTATATCTATCCTGTCTTTGTCCTTTCTCTGTATGAATGCGATGTGAATGGTTGCCTACCCTACAAACGGGTCCCTATGGCATACTGAGGAAGTCGGACTCCACACCAAAGTATGGTACAGTTGGAAAAGTGGAGCAGCCCACCACATATTGCTTGCCTAGTTGGCACACGACAACAACAACATTTATACCTGCAGCCTATCTGTACTATATTTAAAAACATTTCTTTTGATATAAATTTTTAAATTATACGAAATGTATACATTGAATCGCTTATGAAATCATTTTATATAAATAAACTGTTTTTACATTGTAAATTTTTTAAGAATTGATTAGTTTAAAAATCCTAACACATTTAGTAAAATATTTGACATTTTCTAGTCCCTTTAATACACAATATTTTAAATAATAATACTAAGTTAAATAATCATGATAATATACATTCAAATTAAATATATATTCAAATACATAATATAACGTGTAATCAATTTAAAATTTTACTCATGTGATAAATAAAGAATTTCAGAGATTAAAATTATCATATTTTTAAATTACTTTTTATTAAGTAGCATAAAGTATTTCCAAATAAAAGCATAAAATCGTTTTTTTAACAACCAATTTCAACCAAAAAATAGGTTGAGACATACGTACATATTTTATTCCAGATCAACCCCTATACAACAAAAATGTTGAATTGGAGTAATTAATGAAATACAATTCTGAAAACAAATTTACAAATAGAATCAGAAAATGGCTATTATTTAATAATAATAAATTAAAAAAATTCCTGGTAGCGAAATTTAAATGAGTTTTTATTTATTTATTTTTCTTAAATACAGTAACTTTATAATGCAAAGAGATTACCACTATGAAAGTTTGAGCTCAGGATTAAATAAATAGTTTAGAAATACTAATTTTATATTATAAATGAAGCAAACTCAGTGATAGCGGATCTCCAAACTCTGATTAATTACGTCAAAGGCTCAGGAATTTTCGAACTCACTGCGCAAGTTAAACAACTAAACATGGCCATTGCCAAGAAACAGAAAACCTTCCAAATCAACGATGAATAATTTGAATCGTAACGTTTCTCCAATTCAAATCGCTACTTGGAATGCAAATGGAATCGCTAATAAGATCTCAGAATTTGCAGAACTTATTGATAAACTTAATATCGATATCATTCTTCTTACTGAAACACATCTGACTCCTCAAAATAATTTCAAAATTCCCAACTACAAAATTTACAGAACGGACAGACTCCACCACAAAGGAGGAGGAACTGCAATAATAATAAAAAACTCATATAACTCCGCCCACTTCAGTTCTACTACAGGAAATGGATTCGAAGAAACTTCTGCCATTATTAATCTTCCAAATAACTTAAATCTTAAATTTACAAGTCTCTATAACAGACCACAAAGTGTACCTATAGCTAATGACATTCTTGCTATTATGGACAATAAATTTCCTACTATCATTGGAGGTGACCTAAACTGCAAAAATGAACTTTGGGGATGCAGATCTACTAACGAAAATGGTAAAATTCTCAGGACTATCACTCAAAATAATAATCTCAAAATTATTGCTCCAATAGAACCCACCCACTACAGCCCTCATCTAACTCACGGAGATATATTAGACATTTTCATAACAAATAGCAACATTCCAATCTCTGCTAACACCATCATTGAACTTTCATCGGATCACTTACCAGTTATTGGCTGCATTGGACTGAACAAAAATAATAACATTAATAAACTCATATCCCGCACAAACTGGCAACTTTTCTATAACATCTTACAAGATAAAGCTAATAAAGAACAAGCTCAACTGCAAGATACCGTACATATCAGTGAACCCTGCATCATAAATAAACAACTCTTGGAAAACTACATTACAGATAATATTAACAAATTCAATCAAGATATTATAGAAGCGAAAAATACTTCTACAATTAACATTAAATATGAAGATAACTACCTAAAACTTCCTACAAACATCAGAAACCTCATCAAAGAAAGAAACCGCACTAGAAAGAAATACCAAAAAACTTGGAATCCTTATTATAAAACCTTAAATAATAAATTAAATAAATTAATCAAAAAATTATGTGCTGAACATAGGCAAGAAAACTGGAATAATAAAATCACTAATCTAAGTACTGAAAATAATTCTGTCTGGAATTTTTGCGAAACAACTTAAAAATAAAAATCATTTAAACTCTCACATTATTGGACCAAATGGACCTGTGTACTCTATCAATGAAAAGCTGAATATTTTTGCAAATTCTCTTTACAAACAATTCCAACCAAATCAAAATATTAATACTAGCTTCACCTTTACCATAGAACAAACTGTAACTCATTTTATAAGCAATACTCCCTTATACACCAGTATCGAACCTACGAACCTCTGTGAAATAACTCAAATTATCAAGAAAATCAAAATTAAAAAAGCGCCAGGTGCTGATAACATCACCAATAACATGATTAAAAAACTTCCATTGGACTATATCAAGAAATTAGTCAACATTTACAACATCTGCCTTAAATTTTCAATCTTCCCATCTATTTGGAAAACTGCAACAATAATCCTCTTCCCTAAACCTGGTAAAGACCCCAGAAAACCTGAGAACTATCGACCTATTAGTTTACTTCCTACTTTAGGAAAAATATATGAAAAAATAATTCTTAATAGAATGATTGAATACATTAAATTACTTCCTACTCAACAGTACGGATTTAGAAAAGACCTCTCCACTGTTAAACAACTCGTCAGAATAACTGAAATAATTGGAAATAATATGCATAAAAAACTCTATACAGCCATGACTATGTTAGACGTATCTAAAGCCTTCGATAGAGTTTGGCATGATGGTCTCATCTTCAAACTTATCAAACTTAATTTAAACTCAGATATCATTCATCTAATTTACAATTATATTAAAAATCGCTATTTCCAAGTCAAGCAAAATGATGTCACCTCACTGACTCTTAACATTAATGCAGGCGTTCCCCAAGGCAGTATTCTTGGACCTATTCTATATCTATTTTTTAATTATGACTTCCCAATTTCTACTAATAACACAATAAACATCGCATTCTACGCAGACGACACTGCTATCCTAGCAGAATCAGCAAATCCTCATCATGCTCTCAAGAAAATACAAAACGAACTATTCAAAATCGAAAAATGGTGTCAAGACTGGCGTGTTGTCATAAATGCAGATAAATCTCAAACTATAATATTCTTAAGAAAGAAAAGAGTTAAAATGAAACATAAAATTACAAATAAATTAATATTGTTTGATAAAACTATTCCTCAGGTTAAAGAAGCTAAGTACCTTGGCCTCACTCTCACATCTAGATTCACTTGGACAAAACACATTAATAATGTCACCAAAAAAGCATATGCTGCTTTCGGCTGCATAAAAAATCTTATTGGCAAGAAATCAAAACTTAAAAGAAAACTAAAAAGACTATTATAGATTTCTATGATTCGCTCCATTGTCACTTACGCTTCCCCTGTTTGGAATAACATTGGCAAAAATGAAAGAAGAAAACTTCGAAATTTTCAAAATAAAATTTTAAGAATTATAGCAGGTGTTCCCTACTATGTGAGAAACAAAAATATTGAAAAAGATCTCAAAATTGAAGACATTTTAGTGCATATTCATAAATTAAATAAGAATTTCTATGAAAAAGCTAAACTCTATAATACTGCAAATTTCAACGAGATTTTTAATTATAAATATATTCCTGAACTTAGCAAATATAGTCCTATTGCTACTCAATTTTTTCTAAGTGAAAATGAATTTTTATAAGTGTTTTCAGCTATTTTGTATATAGTGTACATATTCTACATTTTCATCTTGTATTTCTTCTATATTTTGTATATTTTCAACTTTAACACTTGCAAGTATTTTTTCTTAGAATTTTTACTGAAATTTGTTCAAGCTCTGACCACAAGGACAGCTTCATGCTGATTGGATATTAGGATTCCATTGCATTCCTTACTCCGCTGTACATTTCAGCGCTTCTCCGTTAATAATGTCAAGTTTCTCCATTCGGAACTATTTCAGATGAAAGAGTAAAAGCCTGCTTCGCAGGCTGACACTCTGGAATAACCACAGATCCAAGATCCTAATAGTTTTACAAAACTTTTTGATAAAAAAAAAAGACACGCAATCTTGAAAGGACACTTTTATTTTTTACCATTGTTCGACATAAAATTAAAAGTCAATGCTGAAGGGGATAAAAATATTAATGTTTAAAATATAAAATTTTCAAATCGTCATTGCCTTTTTAAACTAACCAGTCTGCTCTCTTTCATTTTGCCTTTTTTTTGTAAAAATTTGATATCACAAATGCAAATTCAAAAACGTATGGAGAATATATATATATATATATATATATATATATATATATATATATATATATATATATATATATATATATATATATATATATATATATATATATATATATATATATATATATATATATATATATATTATATATATATATATATATATATATATATATATTAATATATATATATATATATATATATATATATAATTTTAAACAGAAAATTTAGTGCATAATTTTACCCACACACAACAATCCACCATGTATACAGGATCCCAGGATCTTTTTGCTCGGTTGAACATCGAAAAATTAAACATGTTGAATACTACTCTACCTAAAAAGCTCCTACCTAATTTATTCATAAATATAGGCAATTTCGTGAATAGCTGGTAGTCATCCAAAATATAGCAGTAACGTCTTTCGAATGTGGGTGTAACTCTATTCGTAAATTATTAAGAATACAGATAAATTCCTCGCACAACGAAGCTGATCTTTGTCTTCAATCATGCAATACCACGTGAATATTTATATCGTCATTTCATTTGACGTTTAAATGCTGAGTACCTGCTACAAAAGCATCTACTCATACATCTGATGTAAGCACATGAATGCATATTAAACTATAAGGTGGGTTTTAAAGTAAAAAAGATTAGGAAAAAGACTTGTATAGTTTTGTGTTTAAAGAATAAAAGACTGCAATAGATCTGACTTGGGCGTCCCCAAGAAGAATATGAGCATCAAAAAGTTCTTGAAAGTTTCCTGCAGTGCACTTGGAAGCTTGTTTGTATAGAAAAGTTTATACTAATACTTATATATATGCTTGATTAATTCTTCCAGCTTTAAGTCTTCTCTGATGTCTTTATTCCTAACACAAAATGGAATATTTACTACTTTTCTTGGCATTTTATTTTGAAAAGTGTATAGTAAATAAATATCTGTGTTTGATAAAGCACACCAAGCTGGTAATAATCTTACGAATTAAGTTGTTTGAGTTTTAGAGATAATTTAGAATAGGGTCCAATGATTGATATAATTTTTTGATAACATGTCCAAGCAGCAGAAATTTTAGATTTGATATGAACCGTTAAGTGAGTTTTGAATTTATTTTTGTCCGAGATATTTAGCTTTTTTAAAATTTTCAAAAAATGTAAAGTTGTAATTGGTCCAAAAATGTAAATTTCATTAAATGTAAATTTCATTTCAAGCGATATATACTGAACTAACTTATATTTAATAATTATATATTAATGTTTGGTATAAATTATCAGTGTAATAAAAGGAAAATTGAATACATAAAGATTTCATGTACTATATACTACATATTTATAAACATAAATGTAAAATATTATTTTGTTTTAGAATAAAGAACTTGTATAAGAAAGAATTTTAAGCCCCTACGAGAAACTATTCGAATATAGGAATTTGTCTTTCTTCTAAGTTATTGCATTTTACTTCATATACATGGATTTACTTTTCTATGTAACTCAATTGTGTGTGAAATTTACCTTAAATATTTGTACCAGGGGAAATTACTCATCATGTGTAAGTAAAAATAGGAGAACTATGTGTGGTAATAATAAGATGAATTTGAAGTACTAGCAATTAAAAAGTATTTTTAAATAAAAATTTATGAAAATTGCTTCCGTAAAATAGAGGTAAACACATTACTACAGTTAAGAATTAAGATGCACTTTATTTATTGACGTAACACATAAATTTACAAATTTTAAAACAATTTGCAAAAAAAAAAAAGTATTTTTTTTGTCATAAATACAGGATTTTATATTTTGATATTTTTTAAATTATTATTGTTTGATCTGCATGTATCTTGAGATATAAGTGCTTAAATAAAGTAAATTAATAAACCAACTTAACATTTTTACTTTTGCTACTTTAAGCAAGCAAAAAGTAGTTATTACTTTACATTTTTTTAGTGATTGTTGAGGAATATATGCTATAGAATTACACAGTTATTTATTAAATAGTTTTTAAAATTCATGTTTCTTACACTGCACAATTTTAATTCTTAGTTTGAAATTTAATTGAAGAAATGCTATTCTAATATGTAAATTTCAAAGTAAGGTTTTAATGAATAAACTGAGAAATATATTCAGTTATTATCAAACCAATCTGTTTTAAAAAATCCTGATTAGTGTATAGTTAAAATTACAAACGGGAAATTCAGAAAATTTCTTGTATAAATAAAATTAAATGTCAGATAATTTCTTTTACTGTTATATAAAATTAAATATTAAAAATCTTATTAATAGTGTTATTTCTAATTAAAGAAATGAAGTGAAATAAGATTCTGGAATATAAAACTACTACAAGATAGGTAATTTTAAGAAAAAATATTTTTGTGTCATAATTTTAAAATATTAAACATAACTTGAAAAATAAATTATGGAAATGCAGATTTTGCTGCTATTATAAATAAGATATTCATTTTATGATTTTATTTTAAAAATTAGATAGATAAAAATGCACTTATAAATTTATTATCATTAATTTAAAATAATTAATTATGCAACACTTAATATCAAACATTTCAATAATAATCTTAATTACCTAACAAAACTTTTAGTCAATAGTGATACATCTTATAAAAGGTAAGACAGTAAAAATGTTTTTGTAAACACGAATATTATAAAGGGTCTTTTTCAAGAAATTTAATGTAATTTATTTATTGGAATATACATCAATTGCATTTTTGGGACTGTAAGATACATGAAATAAAAATTATTATAATACAATCAATTATATTATTATTTATAATATTTTTTAATCATATTAACTAATATTTTAATATAATTATGATATTTTTTAACAAATAAAAAATATCAAATAATTATTTTTAGATTTTACAAATTTTTCAAGTACATTTTAAACTTAATCGAATACTATATATAAATTTCTTTCAATTTAGAATTAATTATTTTTCTGTCAAATTTCTTATAAAATTTAAAATATTTCCCATTTTGACTTTTGAACATGATTTCGTGTTTGTAAAATGTTTTTCTGTTTAATAAAAATTTCCGTAAAGTTCATAAGAAAAAATAAAATTTAATAAAAAGCTAAAGATAAATAAAATGCTCTTACAATACCGTAATGAAATGCATCCTTAAAAATACTCCTTCTTAGCACAATGTGTGATTTCATTTCTTTTTTACCGTAAAATCTCATAATGATGAATTAAATAAAGATCTAGATCAATTTTAAATAATAAATAAAAATTTATACAAATACAATTTTCTTTCGGGGATGCTACTTAATTATCAAAAAATCTCTAAAATTTAATCTGAAGCAAACACAGTTGTTTAGAAACAGACACATCAAAAAGGAAATAAGAAGACAGGACAAAAGCATTCCTCCTTTTGGATGTGTAGTTTGGTTTGCTTGTTGCTCAAGGGTCATTTTTTGCACACGAGGGCTATTTAGACCGGCACCTACGGCATAAAGTGAATTTCGAACCACAACAAATATCCATGCTCAAGGTGAGTTTCGAATCCACGAACTGTTGAACCCAAGGCAAAAGCGCTAACCATTCGGCTGACAGCTCGGCTTTTGGATGTGTGAGTAAGGCCCGCGGAGTTTAAGAAGCCCTTTCATTCGCAGAAATAATCAAACCCTTTTACATTCATTTCTACTAGATCTGGAAGCTTACAAAAATCAGCTAAAGAAATCAAAATGATTTTAGTTTGAAACAATTTGCATTGCTCAATTCTTCCTTTTTAATTTACACATTATTCATTTAACATTATAAAATATGAAAATCATTATACATTATAACTTTAAAAACGCACTTATATTTCTAATATTGCTAAAACAGAATATTCATTGTATTTTTTATTAGTGGAGGTATAATGTTGATATTTCAAATAGCTTCTTTCCGACAAGTATTTCTTCAAAGGATTATGTGATCCGTAGATAGATGAGATATATCGTGTATTTCACTTAATGGAAACATTATATATATCTTTGTTAAAGAAGCTATTTCATTCCCAAATTTATCAGTACATTAAAAGCAAAATCCTCATTTTAAATTCAGTTCAATTACACATTTCATAATGCATTAAGAAGATTTTTAAAGTTTCGCCTATCATGGCATCCGCTTTAAATTACAAAGAGGAAACTGAGGGAGAAAAAATCTTCCTTTCAAATGTTGCTATAAACAAAGTTAATATTAAATATGAGAGTTATTTTCCAAATTTGTTTCTTTTTTAAAAAGAATGATTCAAAAATAAGAATTCATATTATTACATCATTTCGCATTGATATTACAAATATCTCCAAATCTCTTGCCAAATACACAAAACTAATGATATTTAATGAAACGTCCAATTAATCTGATCTGCAATTCCTAAGAATGAGGAGAAAATAAATGTCAAAATCCAATCTGAAAGTAATGAAATGTTTTCTGATATCCAAATATAGATCTAAGTGAAAATTTGAAACACAGAATATAACTTTGGGTTTGTTAATATTCACTTTTTTATCATTTGAATTTATTGTAGCTTTTAACTACATTCAGAAAAATCTGTGCTTTGGCAAATTATTAGCTGAACATTCAATTATGAAAGCCAAGAGGAGTATAAATGTTTCAAACTAATTATTTATATAGTCTCTAATTTATGGAAATATTTTTAAAAAGATTGAACTGTTGTAAGAAGTCAGAAATCATAAGTAAATGACATCTACATCTGAAGATCGGTATGCGAAAATAATTGTTCGTCACAGTAAGAATGCAATGCATTACTTGCTGCCTCCAGAGATGTTATTACGTCATTTCAAATGATGGACACAAAACTTAATGTTACAAGCACATATATCAAAAAGTCAAACCTATGTGTCTACCTTCTTTGCAAAAAAAGAAGATTAATCGTTTTAAAATATTTTAAGAACATCAGAACATCAGCGTACAGCAATGGTTTCATTTTCTCATTATGAATGATTGGAAACTTAATTTTACATGTGATTATAAATCTCTTAAGGGTATGGAGCTAAATAGTCGAGGTAATCAAAAATATATGAAATTATCCCTTAAATACTAAGAATGAGACCATTTTTATAACATAGATTTGAAGATGTGGATAGCTATATGAGCCAATACACGTGAAATTGAATGAATCTATGAATCTATGATTTTGAAAATGAATCTATGACCAACCAGAGAAATGCGGAGGAAATCTTAGACTGCTATACCTAAATTTTTAAAGCACATCTTTATTTTTTGAAGAATATGATGGTAGTCCTTATCTAGAATATCTAGTTAATGAATTCCTTAAATGAAAACACTTGTTCATATATATAAGATGAAGCAAAGATAGCATTGATTTTCTTTCTGGGAGTGTGATACTAAATTTGGGAAACTTACATTCGATAATGATTGTAAAACTCTAATTTAGGTATATTTAGAAACAGCTGCTTAAGAGAATATTTAGATTGTAACTTAATTAATTCCAGCTTCTAATCTGACCTCATTGATTCCCAGCTTACGTTGAAATGCGTGGTAAAAATTCCAATTCTGTTTGAATAGCACTGAATTATTGAAATCTCTTTTCGAACTCAAAATGCAGTTTTTTCAAGCCCTCTTTATAATTTTTAATAGTCTCGTAATTTACTGACAATATTGAATTTGACCTCGAGAAATGAAACGAATCGCTCTTATCTATCTGCGCATCAAAAAGATTAAGTTTTAGTTTAAAAACTTTGAGAAGGGCCCAGATACTGTCAATAAATAAATTTTCCCTTGTATCCTTGACATTCAAATTGTTCTTACGACGAAGAAAATCTGTGAAAAATAAGAAATGCAAAAAACTATTCTGTTTCTTCTATCATTTTTCACTCGGCACAACATTGCTTCTCATTGGAGAATGTTACAATGTCGTCTTTTAATTGCCAAACTCGCTCAAAAACACATCCTTCACTAAGCCATCTTACTTTTGTGAAATACAGTACATCGGAGTATTCGGATTGCACGGGCTGAAAAAAAAATCTCTAAATTACCAGTGGATAAACTCACAAGATCGAATAATATTTATAAGCATCACGACTGCATAAAGCGCAGGTTTCATATTCAATGTTGATTTTTACAGAGGATCTTGATGTATAAAACAATGTAAAAGACAACAATGTTTTCTGGATAGTTTTGATTAAAGAGTCCAAGAAATCCAGATTTTTTCCTGTCATATTTGATACTCCATCGGTTGTAATGTTACATATATGTTTTATAGGCACTCTCAAATTTAAAAGCCTTTCCTAAAATTCAGCCAAATATAAATCCCGTTGTAGTTCCCTTTATAGAATGCATGAGCGCCAGTTCCTCGGTGATTTCAAAGTTCACATAAACACATCTTATAAACAATACTATTTGAACAGTATTATTTATATCAATCCTTTAATCCATAGCAATAGTGCAAAATTTAATCTTTTACTCTCATTGTGATGTGAAATTTTTATTGATGACTTCGATTCTAGAAGTCACCGATTTTCGAGATGAACTTACAGCCTCAAAACTATTTTTCTTGTCTGGACATAAAACATCAAAAACTTGGAGCATGTATTGCTTAACAAACCCTTCATTACTGAGAGCTTTATTGTTTTAAGAAATACTGTATGCTACAATATAACTTACATTTGTAGCTGCTTCTTGGGTACTGTTTACCTTCTTAAAAATTTTTTGTCGGCTGGTTCAGAAAGACTTTCTATATTTCATGTTCTTTCATATTCAAATTCATGTTCTTTCATTGCTTCAAAGTTGTAATTCTCATACTTGTATGTAAAATGACGAGAAATGTTAAATTCCTTATCCATTTATCATTAAAAACATCCCCCACACACACTTTGAATGAACTTTACGTTTTTTCGTATTAATTTTGGGGTTGAAATACTTTACGAATAACCGAATATGCACTAGTTAACTATACTTTTTTTACTTTCACCACTATTTAAAATGATGCTATATGTTCGCTGTCTTTTTATATGCAATCAATAATATTAAAACTCGTACCAAAAGAAAATGTTGCTATCTGGAGCGTAAAATGCGCAGGCGGCTACATGTGAGGTCTAATTCACCTATATTGGATTCTCATATGCCTGTTCCCCAAGATAGAGATAACACTTGTTGGTACTAGGCTACAACTATAACTGATAAAGAACTTTCGCATTCAACACTTCCACGATTAAAGATGTCGGTGCTTACTATTTCCGTTGATTTACGTTTTGCAAAACAAAAATAGAGCCCTTTCAAGAAAAGAAAGAAAATAAAATAATATTTAAACAAAGTAGAAAAGAAGATGGATACATAATATATAAATCATATTTTCTTTAATTTCCGTTTGACCGACAAATTTAAATCCTATCCGCGGAAGCATTAAACCTTCAGGCGGATCGTAGTTTGCTCAGCTCTGCCTTAAGGTGTAACTAAATATGTCCTTGAGTGTCAGTACAAAAGCAATTTGTGATGTGAGTACACATTTCTAGAAAGATTACATAACATTCACTTTGAGATTTTCTGTTTTTCATAAATACTTTTTGCACCATTTTATTTCGGAATTTGCTGCCTAACGCAACAATTGGTCAACATATGGAATGTTTATATTCTTTTTGTATTAATTTGACAGAATGTTATTTATCATTCCAGAAAAATATATAACGTTACAATTCGCTCTTTCTTTGAAATCGGCGAGATGTAATTTCAGATAGATATAAGTCTAGTTTTACATTGGGTGCAATTAATTTTTCGTGAGCTAAAATTTTATTTTCTAAGTGAGCTTTTTGAATTGGATGATATTTAAAATTCATCATAGAGATTACGTTTAAAATATGTGATTTTGATTTTGAATTAATATTACATTTTTAAATACATATCGCCTCACACTTGCGTGATTGATTTTTTAAATTTTGTTTCGAAATGTTTCTTAATTTTTCAGTGAATTTTTAGTATTGTAACTTTAACCTTTAAAATGTTTTGTTCTCCGGATTTTTCTGTGTATATTTATAAAAACTAAATCTTTCGAATTCTCTATTAGATGTTTCTATGCCACTGAGGTATTTAGATCACATTGATGCGATTTTACAATCTTTTTAATGAAATGCCTCTTTTATTACTTTATTACTATAAGAAGTTTCTTTAATAAGTTTTCATTATGTATACAATTTGAACTATATCTGTTTATTTCTACAATTATATGCTATTACGTTATTCATTTTTTCCGTTTTGTTTATTATTTTCTGGGATTCTGCACACATCATTCTTTTCAGCTGGGAAGAAAAACTTTTTTTTTTGCTTCCTTCATCTTAATGTTAGTTTAAGTATTGTTAATGAGATTGGGCAGCATTACCTATTGAATGTGATTCTCTCACCATTGTTTTTATTGAGTCGCGTAAGTCATATCAAGAATCTTCGTTTCCCCAAGCAGGAATTTGTAATAATCATTGTTCAGCAGTATTTACTTCATCTTACAAACGTTCTAATTGATCTACCTCTCACACAGAGTGTTTACATTCTCCTGAATGAATGGGCATGATTTCGTTCTGTCACTTTAATGGAAAATCGGTACCAGTGGAAATAATCTATTCTACACAGTATTGTGTGAGTTTTGACACTATTACTTAAGTAGATTTTTGTATATTTGTTCATTATATTTAATGAAACATTTTTTTTAAAAAATTAAGTTTTGTATATTACAATGATGCCGGTGCACCACACGCTGTAATTCCTGAAAACAAAACTTGGCTCCAGCCTCATTCACCTCAGCTGAAGCTATTTATCAAGCTATTCAGCAGATGAATGAATACAAGTGATATTTTCAAGTATTGTGTGTATGCTGACAATTTGAGTGTAGGAAAAATTGCTTAAGAATAGTTTTGAATGTCATCCCGTTTTGCCTAGAACTTTCAGAGCATTAGATTTCCTTTCTGGCCAGGGATATCACTTTATTTTCTGTTCGATTCCAAGTCACATGGATTTCGATGGCAATGAAAAGGTTGATGGGGCAGCTAAATCTGCATGCAACCCATCTCAACCATTACTGCCTTTGTTTGATGTGAAAAAAGGTGTTAAAAAGATAATATTTATTCCCTTTGACAAGAGTCATGATACTTGCACATCCATAAGAAATTGCAGGCTGTATTTCCATACGTCACCTCATCAACATTTTTACATGTACAAAATGCTGACGCGAGATTAACTACCCTTTGCATCGCACGCGCACGTTTCAACCACAGACATTTGTTTTTGAATTAACTAAATCATTGGTGTGGTGCGTGTGACATACCATTTACTTTTATCATATTTTATTTTTAAGTTCTTCTTTGCTTATCCAATATTCTTTTGTCATTTTCAATTGAGATATTTTAACTATTAAGTACCATCCCATATCTGGTGACGTATGTTATTATCTGCCTGATGTACATTTTGTAAATTAGGATTATATTGTTCATAGATAGGCTTGAATTTTTCGCTCGGAGGTGATACAGTCTTTAGTGGCACTGTTTTCTTTAGTTTTATTTGGTTAATGTGTGGCCTCCACGTTAGTCTTTTATCGAGGATTACTCAAAGATATTTTGTTTGTGGGGACCATTGTATTTCGTTTCCGAAAATTTTTAGTTTTTGGCATTCTTTTCTTTTCCTTGAGAATAGAACCGCAGTGCATTTGTCCGTGTTTATTTCAATTTTCTTAATGTGAGTAGTAAGGTATGTGTGAATGGTATCAAGGTCTTTGTGTGTGGTCATGATGGCAGTGTCGTCTGCAAATAGTGAGAGTAAGGTTTCGTTGTGCTGTGGGAAGTCATTAATGTAAATGTTGAATAAAAATGGGTCGATGAGGAATCCGTGAGGAACACCAGCCTTAATAGTTTTAACTGTGGATAGGTGATTATCGAGGTAGTTTTTAATAAGTAAAATAAGTTGTGTGGGAGACTTATGTTAAATAAGTCTGTAGATTAGACTCGCGTGCCAAACGCGGTCAATAGCTTTTACAATGTCAATGAAAAGAGCCCCTGTTGACTGTGTTACTGAGAGACAGTGCGATCATTTCCCTAGTTCTCAGGAGCTGGTGGGAAGAAGTTAATTTTCTGCGATAATCAAACTGATGACGGAGCTACGTATTATTTAAACATGCTTTTTTTATTTATACTGGTAGCATTGCATAAAAATGAAGCTTCATATTTTATCAAGACAAACGGATGTATAAAAATATATGTGTAATTTTTATGATATAAAAAACTTTCTGATGATTTTAAACAAAGTTATTAGTTTTTTTAATGATAACAGCGTGCCTCGCCCCTTTTTATCTGTAGCTCAAAAACGTAAACATGTAACACGATGTCTGTAGGTTTGAAAAACTACTAATTACCAACAACATATTTGTATTTGTAAAAAGTCGTACGATTCGAATATCAAATTTCGGTTTAATTGATTTTTTAAAATTAAATCTTCCAAAAATAAAATATTTATTTTGTCAGCAAACAACCATATTCATTTTTTGAATTTTTGAACAACCACGCCATTTCAACTATACGGCTAAACTATTCATTACGGTTGCAGCTCGCAAAGCGAAATAATCGTCACAAATTTGGTAAAAAAAATTTTATTCAGCGATTTTTTTTACAAATTTTTTTCTCGCCAATTTTTTCGCGTAATTAATTTACATAAAGGGGTTAATTACAATATATAGTGATGGTATATTTCGCCTCCTCACATGAGCGAAACATTTGCCTATAATTCGAATTTCGCTTTGAAAGTGAAGCTGTGGAAATCTTTTCTTTGGATTCTGGATTTCGCTTTTGATGAAAAGTGACAGAATTTGAAATTGTCTCCTATATTTTTATTTAAGCTCTCTCGAATATCGTTCTCTGAGAGGGACTCTATGAAGTCTGGAGATAAATTTCGGCTGAAGGATAAAATTGAGAAAAAAAGGTTATTTGGTGTTTGAATGTTAGTTTAATTTATCTAAAAATTATTATGTTGTAAATATTGTGAGGAAATGAATTTAGTTGATAGGATAGAATGTTAGTGAGAGTGAGAATGAAGATGTTAAGTGAATGATGTTAAGAATAAACATGATGTGAAAAAAAGTATTCGAAAAGATTTCTGGTATTCTAAGGGTTGATTGCCTGTGAGTGGGATGTGTGCAAATGTTATATTTTGGGTTAAAGAGTATTCTAATAGTTATATGTGATGAGCTATAAATGTATCATATGTCCTGTGGTGATTAATTGTTAAATTTTTTAAAGTTAGGTGTGTGTAGAAGTATATCTGAAAACGACAGAAATGATAGGACGATCAGGTGTGATTGTGGAAATTAATGAAAGTAAATTTGCGTGTGAGAAGCGAAAGTTTAAACAGAAGAAAAAAATTGATGAAAGATGGTTGTTTGGAGTTGTTGAAAGAGAACATAGAAATGGTTTTATGAAAGTAGAATGAAAAAAGAATTGTTACAAATTTTGAAAGAAAAAGTTATGAATGGTAGTTTAATTATCTCTGATTTGCTTATCGGATGAATGCTTTCAGCATGCAAGAGTCAGTCATAGTGTTACTTTCAATTACCCTGATTCAGACGCTCACACCAACTCCATCCAAGGGACGCTGAATAGAATAAAAAGAAGTCTGAAAGTTACTCAGCAGGAATTGGATCCGTTCGATTCCTACCTTGTTGAATATATGGTGTGAAAGAGGCACTTCGCATACAGTGACATCAAAGATTTTATTGGTAATGTTTGAGAAGGGTATCCACCTCATAAACAAGATGTGACCGAAGAAAAAAAAATTTTTTTTATTTCAAATGCAGCAGGTGAAAGCGAACACAGTTCTATCGCCAGGAAAGTGGTTACAGAGAAAAATACAAAATAAGGAATAAACAAGAAGACAGAAAATATGTACAGAGTTATGGCCTAAGGCCGAAAAGAAGTTCGCTAACCTTTCAATGCCGAGAGTAGATGCAATTTTTCTTGAAAGCGGGACATAGCGGGAGGTGGTCTGCAGTCATCGCCTGATGGCCTCTGCAAAGGGGGCAGGCAAGGGCGAAGAAATATAGAAGGTGAGAATTTTACTCTAATCATATTTTGCGGGAACAGAATTCCTAGAATTTTCTTTTAAGTATTTAAATTTTCCATAATAATCGAGTCTGAGTAATTCTTCTCTTTTCTAAATTCCAATAATGGTATTTTAAATATTTAAGGGGACAGTAGCCAATCAAAATGTGAAGAATTGACAAAAATATCGATATTTCTTTTTTAGTTTATAAAAAAATATGAATCATGCTCTATATTATACAAAAAGAATTTCTGATTTCAGTCAATTTTAGGCAAAGTTATTATCGTTTTAATAAAGTAAATCTGCCACGCCCCTTTTTCACGTTTGCTAAAAAAGGTAAACCAGTAACAGGAGAACAGTGTATCTGAAGAATAACTAATTTCCAATGAAACGTATGTATTTATAGAATGTGATTGGTTTTAAATATCACATTTTGGCTAATATTTGTTTAATATCCCTTATTAAAACTTGAAAAAATAAGGTGATATTTTGTAGACAAAAGGCAACGCCCATTTTCTATCGTCTCACAGCATGCAAATATTTATTCTTCAAATTCTTATTTATTGAATTCTTGTTTTAGAATCTGCTATATTTTAGCCCTATCACAATTAATTAGTTTCACAGCATGTAAATATTTATTCTTCAAATTCTTATTTATTGAATTCTTGTTTTAGAATCTGCTATATTTTAGCCCTATCAAAATTAATTAGTTTTTATTACTTGTATGATTTCGTCTGGCAAAACTAATCTTGTTGATTTTGCACAGCTATCATTATTTTGTTTTCACCGCTTGATTTCTGTTTTAAATTAAAAACTTATATTTCTGTTTGCTGTTCAGTGTTTAATAAACAGTTCTTCTCAGAACTACTTTCTCAAATAATAATCTCTTGAATTGAACGTTGTAATTTCCATCATAATCCATGCAATTAGTGCAAGATACAGGAAACCTAAAGGCAGACTAACGAAGCGAAAACTTGCTGCGATAGAATCAACTCGTAAAAGACAATCAAAATTTGCTGAGGAAGCTG
The DNA here is from genome assembly GCA_037975125.1 of Latrodectus hesperus. NCBI lineage: Eukaryota > Metazoa > Arthropoda > Arachnida > Araneae > Theridiidae > Latrodectus > Latrodectus hesperus. Next base: position 18,821,547 of record CM075860.1, read on the forward strand.
TACCAAAGGAAACAGTTGACAAATATTTTCTTTTATAGATGTAAATGTTCCAGAATCTTTCCATATACGTAATGATATTCCTCCTGCATATGGAAATTAGAATATTCTTACGAATAGAAACTGCTTCTAATGTCTTCTAAGGAATTTGCCATGCAATAATTGTGTTGTCTGCTCTTTAGATGTATCCACTCAGGAAAATTATGGTTTTTCAAATGTCCTGCAAATCTTTCGAAGAAAATTTTGGTTCAACTTTTTCTAGTGCTAGAGAACCCTATTCACGAAAATTTGATGTCTATAACAAAGTTGTGGCAGCTTATTTTGAACTTTAGAAAAGGCAATGCAGCAATGAAATCATTCTCTCGAACGCTGGATATTGATAAAAAAAACATAGATAAAAAAAAAACATTATCTAAATGTTTCTCTAGTTTAGTTTTAAAAAAATGAAGGGTTTCGAGATGAAATGGTAAAAGTAAGCCACAGTGCCGTGAGGAAAGCATATTTGGAAGAAAATTCAAATTTAAATCCTAGGATCAGTTGCATATTTCTGTGTACTATGATGGAACTTGGCAGAAACGAGGTCTATTTCTTTAGATGGTATTGGAGTAGCTATTGATTCGTTCGCAGGTTTAGTAGTTGACTTTAAATCATGTCCTACTGTTCGGAATGTACAGTTGCATCTCGAGATTTCGGGGAAGACAGTGCTGAATTCCATAATTTGAAAGAAGGGCACAGAGAAAACTGTGAAAAAAATCATCTGGGAGCATAAGAATGGTTGCTGCATCATGAATTTGGAGATGTTCACTTTCATATAACATGTTGTACACCACAATTATATGTGATGGTGATTCAAAATTATTTATTCACTTAAATGAAGAGAATATAGTGATATTCCAATTGTTAAGGAAAAATGCATTCATGTTGTGAAAAGACTTCGAATAGCACTTTGTAATGTTATAAAAGAATTGAGAGTGAAAGGGGCGTCACACTTTGTGGTTAAAACCAAGGCAATTTATAGGAGGAAACTGTTGTAAATCTCCAAAATTAGTATCGGAAAGCAATAAAATATAATGTTCCTAATACTCAAAAGATGAAAATTTCAATTCAAGCGACTCTTTATTACTCTATGTCAACAGATAAAAAGCACCAACATACGAAATGTTCCACGGACTGTTTATCATGGTGCTTTTATCAAAGAGCTGTGGCATGCAATAAATACCACAAAGTCACTCACTGATGAAGACTAAACTTTCAGAAAAAGTTGTTGATAAGATATTACCAGTGTACCAAAGACTAGCCTCTAATGAAATTCTTCGTTGTGCTTCTGCAAAAACTCAAAATGCACACACACAAATTAAAGTTTTCACACCTGTTTATGTTACAATTGCTCGACTGACATATTTGTATCTGAAAAGAGACTGGAGTATTCAGTAACTCTAGCCATCAGCGAACTCAATTTTGGAGTTTTAAATACAACAAAACTACGAGCAGGTGTGTTCTTCCCATTTGTTCACACTTTAAAACTTGCAAAGAAAAAAGATGCAAAAAGACTTTCACAAAAAAATTGAAGGTCATCAGATTTTTATAAATTGAAATAAAAGTCAAAAAGATATAAAAAAATTAAAGAAAATGCAAAAGATATTGCCTTTACAGTGCTAGAGCATTTAAAAAAAATATTTAAGATGCATGTGTTTAAAATTTTGGAACAATAATATTCTACCTACAAAAAATATAAATAAAATTAAAGTGAAAATGTAACGCATATTATAAATAAGAATTTGTTCTTCTATAATCTTTATTCCAATAACTTTGTATACATAATAATTTTTCAAATATATTACTTTTTATTATGTTTACAATTTTGTATTTATCTAGAAATTTAAAATTAATACACTATATGATTACAGAGTTTATGGTTTCCATGCAATATATAATTTTTTCTAAACTTCGAAAAATTTTTAAAAATGCAATTTGTAAATTTTAATTTTTTTAATTAATTTTAAATAATCTTTTGGGTTTTTTTAAACAATAAAACATACATTTATGAAAAATTCAATAAAAAACAATTTAATGGTATTTAAATATGAAATTATTGTTTCAAGTACCTCACAGATTTAAAATACTGTTTTTCTCAAATTTAAATTCTTTGATAAATATGTGAACGTTAAATACTCCATGCGCATTAATTTTTTCCTCATTTACATGAGGAAAAATTTTCATGTAAATGAGGAATTCATTTACATTTGCTACATTTTTTTGTCATGATGTTTTCTTCAAATGTTCCTAAAAAAATTGTTTATATAACTTTACATAAAATTAAAATTTGAGGTCTGAAATTAATGTTGATGTGATATTTTTATGAACATTTTTATAATATATATTTAAAAATTTTTATTTAACAAATGTTCTTTGTAAAGTGATATTTTTAAATATAGATTGTGTCATATATACATAAATATTATTATTTATGATTATTGAAATAATATTTCCATATTTAAGACGCAGAGGGTTATTTTAGTATTGAACATTTATCGGATATTATAATTACATTTATGGCCATAAATCACTTTTTATTATATTTTTTAACTTGAAATTTTAAAAATTAATTTAAACATATAAGCTTAATATTTGTGCTAAAATTCAAGAAATTTGGATAAAAATTGAAAAAATTAGTATTGAAAGTCCACCGTCCCCTTAAATTTCCAATAATAAAAAAAATGCAGAGTTGTTTTATTTTTTTATTCGATATTTGTTTTCTTAATTTAATAGTTATAAAAGAAATTGTTAAATTTTTACGGTATTCTATAAAACGTTATTTTTAATATAGATAAAAATATTCAAATAAATTAAAATGTAATTTTTAATACAAAAATTCAATGTAATGTCTATAATTGTTAAAAAAATTGGAAAATTTGTACTTTTGTGACTTAATGATTTATAGTGTATTCCATCTAAAATCACTAAATGTATCAAAATTATTTTATTAAATATATGAAAAAATTCATCAATTCTGAAATTATTCATTTTATTTAGTTTTAAATAGATGTCATTAAATACAATTTTCATTAAGATATTTTTATTTAATTTTGCTGATATATTTCCTTTAATTTTAACTATGAATTATATTTAAATAATCCTTTAATCAATTCTTATTATAATTTCTGTTTTCTTATTTACTGTCAGGCTTAGTAGTTTGCAATTGGCGAAAATCCTGATTTTTCTTTTTCTTGTTCTGGATTTATAAAAGAGTTCTCATGTGTTGTAAATTCATCATAATGCATGCAGATATTTCAAGATTACGAAACTTGAAATTTCGACCCAGCAAACGATTACTTGTAATAATTAAATTAACGCGTAAAATATCATTGAAATTAGCTAAGAAAGCTTTACCTAGAAAAGAGTTAACAAAAATTTCCTTTTCCACAAGTAAATGTTCAAGAATGTGTCCTTTCATAGAATTCGTGCTGCAAGTTGCAATTAAGTACTATGCTAGAAAATGTTTCTCCGATTTTCTAAGAAATTTGCAATGCAGCATATGTGGTGTCTGCTCTTTACATGTACACATTCATGAAAATATGGTTTTTTAGGGTAATTAGAGCTTTCCTATAAGTCATGCAAATTTTGAATCAACTTTTTCTAGTCCAAGAGAATCCTTACTCTCGAAAATTTGATGTCAGTAATAAGGCTGTGCCAGTTTTTTCGCTTTGAAAAGCCACGTAGCAGTGGAATCATACTCTCCAGCGCCGGATAGTGCAACCATCAATAAAAAGTATGTTTTCTAAAAGTTTTTCTAATTTAGTTATAAGAAAATGAAGTGTTCCGAGACGTAATGTTAAAAGAAATCCACAGTGCCGATAGGGAAGCACATTTGGAATCAAATTCCAAGTTAAATTATATTGATTAATTACATATTTCTGCGTCATATTATGGAGTTTGATAATGACTAGGTTATTCCTCTTTATTTGATATCGTAATAGTAATTGCTTCTCTTACAGGTTTAGTAATAAAACTCGAAACTGAGACAAAATACTGTTCAGAGTGTGTTCGAGCAGGAGTTGGGTCGTATATTTGAGTAAGAACCCAAAGGTTTCCTTTTTATTTTTTTATTCACACGTAGCACAAAGAGTACAGAAACAAGCACAGAGCGTAGACAAAGTGATAGTTAAATTCATTCATAGAGCGTTAGTAGCGCCACCTGCAATATAATAGGAGAAATGCAACATCCACCTTCCACTGAAGTTAAAGTGTTGGAAATCTTGGCGATCATCAAGAAAGTAATGTAACCTTTTTTGCCAATTGAGCATTTGATGACATCATGTTACGATCCCATACACCCACGCGAAAAAATGAAAATAGAATACTTTTATGCTTTGAGCCATAGGAAATGCATATGCGTGCGCAGCGAAATAATTTCTTGTATATATATATATATATATATATATATATATATATATATATATATATATATATATATATATATATATATATATATATATATATATATATATATAATATAAATAAATATATATATATATATATATATATATATATATATATATATATATATATATATATATATATATATATATATATAAATAATATATATATATATATATATATATATATATATATATATATATATATGTCTATATATGTCCTCCTATAATGATTTTTAACAATAAATAGATAATAGATATTAGAGAATGTTTCTTTGATTATGTGTCTAAATGGAATGTCTCCTGAAAAAAATTCCGGCACGAATTAAATAATCGAATTAAGGAGTAAATTTTCGCTTACCACATTGAATTCTTTTGGTAATTGTATTGTTACCGAAATTTGGCATCCCTGCTGGGATTCGATTATTATTATTTGAAATATTTAAGAATTAGATAAGAATTTAGAATTAGTTATGGATGTTGATGTCATTCGTAAATTAAGAACACCGATGAGAACTAATTTCTCTAAAGCATTAAATAAAGCTTTGAAAATATTAGAAAATAAGGAGGAGGACATAGATATAATGGAGGAATAGAAACACAAATTGTTCTATTAGAACAGAAGTATGATAATTTAAAAGAATTAGATAGAAAGATTGTAATGATGTTACAAGATGATAAAAGTTGCACGCAAGACAGTTTCGATACTGAATATGAAGCAATAACTGCTTACGAAGATAGGTTCTTAGAAACCACTACGAAACTAAAGAGACGATTGAATATTTTGAGAAAACCGAAAGCAGAAAATCTGACACTAAAAAATTCTTTCGAAAATGTCAATTCCCCCCGGGAAATTTAAATTGCCAGAATTAGAATTAAAACAGTCTAACGGTAATATTGAAGATTGGCTCTAATGGTGGGGTCAGTTCAAAAATATACACGAAGATTTAGATATTGAGGATGATGATAAATTACAATATTTAATTCAATCAACAGTTAAAAATTCCCCTGCCAGACAATTAGTAGAATCCTTTCCCTCTTCGGGAAAGAATTATGAAGAAGTCGTAAAGTGTTTGAAGCAGCTCTTTGGAAGAGATGATTTGTTGATTGAAGTCTACATAAGAGAGCTACTTGCTCTAGTAATAAATAATTCGAATCCTCAAAAATATTCACTTGTTAGATTGTATGACATTCTAGAAGAGCAATTGAGATCACTTAGATCCTTAGGTGTTGCTCAGGATAGTTTTTCAGCTATTTTATTATATCCTCTTATTGAGTCTTTCTTGCCTTCTGATTTAAAAATATATGAACGCACTCATAGTGAATTAGTCACCACCGAGATTACTGGTAACAATAGATTAACCCACCTTTTAAGTTTCTTTAAAAGAGAAATTGAGTAGGAGCAGAAACTGAGAATTGTGCGCTCCCCTTTTAGTTTCGAAAATATAAACAAAAATCGTTTCCCCCAATCAGCGAGGAGAAAAGCTGCTGTCGCAGATTTATTGAATAGCGCTAGACGAAACACGTTTGAGGTCGACTCTGAGGTCAGTGAGTGTGCGTTTTGTAGTAAAACTCAAATATGAGTCAGGATTGTAGATATGTTTTGAATTTGCCTTATGAAACAAGGAAAGAAATACCTTTAAAAAAGAGCATTTGTTTTCGATGTTTAACATTTAAACCAAGACATGTTGCGCGTAATTGTAAAATTAAAATTAGTTGCCCGAAATGCCATGGACAGCATTTATTTGTAATGTGTAAAATGAATGAAGAATTTATAGAAAATAAAAATAATGAAAAGGCGTTTGAAGAAAATATTGCTGCGGAAAGTTATTTAACTAATGCTACACATATGCGACAAGTTTATTTACTAACTTTAGTAGTTCGAATTCGCAGTAACAATAAAAATAAATTTATTCGGTTTCTCATTGATACAGGTTCACAGCGATCTTATATTTCGAAATACGCTGTAAAATTTATGAAATATTTTATTAATGAAGAACCTATTTTACATTGTTTATTTGGAGGAAGTGAAAGAACTGAAAAAAAAAATATTTGGTTCGCTTAAGTAATGTTGATAATAGCTATCATTGTAATTTTGAGGTACTGGATCAAGAAATAATTTGTTCCAATATTTCTAGAGTAATATTGTCCCTTTATTTGCAAGAAATAAACTCTCATAAAATATTTTTAACTGTTACTATGCACATGTTTGAGATCAATTATTATACTAATATCAGGATTGGTTTGTGTAGAAACCAGATTAGGTTGGACTTTGAAGAGAAAGAGCAGAGAAATAGAAAATCAGGACAGTACAAATTCTGTTTTATCTTCTCATGTTACTGATGCTACTATCTCAGATTTATTGAAGTTAGATACGCTTGGTATAAAAGATCCAACCGAGAGAAAAACTAGAGAAGAATTAGAAAAATCAGCAAAAGAGTATTTTTTCCGAACAGTCACTAGGGATTCAGATGGAAGGTACAAAGTTCGATTACCCTGGTTAGAAGAACATCCCCCTTTGAAAAATTGTAAGGACATTTCTGAGAAAAGACTTGTTAATTGTGTCAAGTCCTTAAAAAAGTTAGACAAGATTGCAGAATACGAAAGTATTTTTAAAGACTGGATGGAACAAGGTATTATAGATGAAGTTGGTAGCTCGGATCCTGAACACTATTTGCCCCAAAGGCCTGTTTTCAAAGAAAACGCAACAACGAAAGTTAGGCCAGTATTTGATGGCTCTGCTGGACATAAAAATTCGCCTTCAATCAATGATTGTTTAGAAAAAGGTGCCAATTTTGTGGAATTAATACCTTCTTTCATAAATAGATTTAAAATAGGAAAATATGGAGTGGTTGCTGATATTGAAAAGGCGTTTTTACAGATTGGGCTTCATGAGCATGATATACCATATTTAAAGTGGTAAAAAGGAACGAGAGAACAGTTAAGAATTTTTAAATGGTAGTTTTTGAGATTTCTTCAAGTCCATTTTTTTTATGAAGAAGCTACTTTAGAATTTTATTTGAATAATGTTCCAATTGAATGCAAAGAAACTGCTCAAAAACTTTTGAAATCCTTTTATGTGGACAATTGTGTTCATAGTGTGAATAGTGAAAAGCAATTAGTGAAATTTATTCAGGAATCCCAAGAAATTCTTAGAACAGCAAAATTTAATTTACGAGGGTGGGAGCATACCCATTTCGAAACAAGTGAATCTGACTTAATAAAAAACAAAACTGTTCCAGTTTTGGGTTTAAAATGGGAAAACAGAAATGATACCTTGTCTGTTGATTTGAGAGATTTTGATCCCATTTTAGAAGATCAACTAGTTATTAAAAGGATTATTTTATCAACTGTTCACAAAATTTTTGATCCCATTGGATACACATGTCCCATAACTTTGATACCAAAACTGATATTACAGGAATGCTGGAAAATGAAATTATCTTAGGTATTCTGATTTGCCACCTTGGATGGTAAAGAAATTTATAAAGTGGAAAAATCAACTGAAAACTCTAAATGACATTTCAATACCAAGATGCTTGGACAAAAATGAAGGAAATGGAAATATATACGTTCCACGTCTTTTGCGATGCATCAGAAAAAGCGTATGCTGCATGTATATTTTTAAGGAGTGAAGGAGAAAATTCTACAGATTGTCAACTGATACAAGCTAGGTCAAGAGTTGCTCCCATTAAATCCATATCAGTATCTAGGCTAGAACTTCTAGCATGCAATATAGGAGCAAGACTTTGTCAATCTGTGAAAGAGAGCTTAGGAATGGAGAAAGTGACTACACAATATTGGTCGGATTCCAGTAATGCTTTATACTGGATTAAAAAGAATGAAAACTGGGCTACTTTTGTTTTCAATCGTGTCAAAGAAATTCGTCTTTTGAGTGATCCAGAGGATTGGCATCACATTTATGGACAACTAAATCCAGCTGATTTACCATCTCGAAGATGTAGCGTTGAAAACTTAGCCAAGTCTAATTGGTGGCTTGGACCTACTTCGATTAAAAATCCTCCTGAAGAATGGCCCAAATCCGATATTTTCCCCGACGAAGGGATTATTAATGCTGAAAGAAGAAAAACAGTTGTTAGTGTTACCAATACTGAAAAAAAATGTACAACCTTTTCTCCTACTATCCTAATCTTTTCTTGGTTGTATCATGGATTTATAGATTTTTTGATAATTGTAGGGTAAAAAAGAATTTTAGGAAATTCGGAAATATAACTGTAGAAGAAAGAAACAGATCTGAGATTTCATTATTAAAGTTAACGCAGCGAGAGTCTTTCACAGGACCACAAGATAAAAGACTTCAGAAGTTTCAATTGTTGTTGATGAAAATAATCTTTTCCGAATTATGACAAGACTGGTTGTTATGGTATGGAGCGTTGTTGGATATCACTCTCGCACTCCTCTACAACGCATTACTGGTACTTTGAACAGTACAGCACTACATCACCGAGGTGTTGGAGCCAGACATCCTACCTTACCTTCAGGGCATGCCCACAGCCACATTTCAACAGGATAATGCGTGACCACACGTCGCACGAAATTTCTAAAGGTTCTTCAGTAATCTCCAAACTGAATTGCTTTCCTTTTCCGGTTCATTCTCCGAGTCTTTCGCCGATTGAAAACATGTGATTCATGGTTGAGCAATTATTTGCCCAGATTACATCTTCAGCTGAAACACCAGATCAACTTTGGCAACGTGTGTAAGCTGCTTGGTCTGCTGCATCCTAAGAACACACCCAAAGTAGCTCTGAATCAATTCCAAGACTTGAGACAGCAATGATCTCCAACAATGGCGTGTAATCTGGCTACTGATTTTGGCAAGAACCACACTTCACAGAAGTCTATAAATTTAACAATTTGATACTTAGTCAACATATAATCTACAAATTAAATATTGTTTGGATATCTGTTTTCTTAATAGGCTTAATTTGGTAGGCCATCAGTGTAGAAATCCTAAATAACAAGTCTTTAAAACATTTATGCACCAATGGAGCCCAAGTATTACTCAATGTATTAAGCGCAACATCATACATCTTAATATTCATCATTTTATATCGCTGTTGAATAATATTTAATGACATCAGTTCAGATCACATGCCGGGCATTGTGACCATCGACATGAGTGAAATTTCAATACCAAACACCATAAAACAAATTCATTGCAACCTATATGCTAACATCCCAATACGAAGGAACGGTACATTCTCAAAAACCAATAACTCCCTGAATGTAGAAATGGCAGTCAATCATTTAATGTAGAAATTAATCCAGTTTTAAGGATGACATAGTAATTTAAAAGCACATAGAAATCTTTTATAAGATACTTAAAGAAAAAAGAAATTAGAGAAATTAAGAAAGAAATAGGAAAAATTTTAAAAAAAATATAGTAAACCCCACCAAATGAACGAGATTTAGTATTAAGTGAAATAGAAAATGCTGAGGATTTTATCGACAGCATTGAAAAACAATTCAGTATAAATTATATAGACCACTGAAACAGATTGTAAACATGTTTACTAGAAAAAGTACAAATTTCTCGTTCACATACAAGATGATATCGAAATTTAACTAAGAACAATTGGTGAGGTTCAAGATATCATCGAAATTTTAAATAACAAAAAATTACATGAGAAAGATAATTTTCATAATAAAATGACTTCCAACTATAATATCAACAAACCGGTAACAAACATTTTCTGAATGCGTTAAATTTAACTATTTTTCTTCCAGAAATGAAACTTCAATTATTTTAATCCCAAAGCCAAGAAGACTTTGCTGCGCCCAGTCACTATCAGCTCCTCAGTTTACTCTCCTCAATAAGAAGATGTTATATTTACAGTTTATACTCCCGATTTTGAATTTATTCCATTTTACATATTCGTGTGTAGGTTTATTTTGTATCCTTACTTCATTCATTAGATTTATATTTAGAATTTTCCCTGTCATTACTTAAGAATTGCATTTTCTCAGGCTCTGAATAACTAATTAGAATATTATATAACTCAGAAAATTATTTAATCCAGAAATTTTTCTTGTACATACTTTTTACAATTAAAATTTATTCAATTACTTCTGTGCAGTTGTTTTTATTTCTCATATTGTATTCTTTCAAATTTTCTTATTCTGAACTGTAGGCTTGTGGCCAATGTCCAATCAGCTATGGCTCTTATCTGTGGGCCGCTCCTCTTTCTTTTTCCATCCTCTATGACTCCTCCTACTGATATACCTTTTTCTTACATTCTATCTTACTTAAAAAGGGCTTCGTTTTTGTATGCTTCAGAAATTCTACATGATGCTGATGTGATAAGTAAAAGCGCAGATTCCTCAGAAAAATTCTAACAGTGTCAAACGTGAATACCGTGCTGCTTTCCTACCACATTCCTGTGTACACGCATGAGTTACTTAATTAACTCATTGAAAACAAAAACAACTTTAAAGAATGTTGAAAAAATACCATTGTGAAGCATCTATTGAATATCATTGTGAAGTATTTCGTATATCATTGTGTGAAGCACCTTGTATTTATTCATCTTTAAAATACTGTCCTTATTATTTATGACTTATTTCGCAATATGAATTTATCCGTCCGTATTCCATAGTTCCTAAAGAAAACCAAATATTAATGCTTGAAACTAGTTTTTAAACATATATAAACTGCCTTGTATAATTAGAATATTGGTTTTAGTACAATGCAATTATTCCAAATAAGTTTTATATTATTTGATTACTTTATTAGCAACAATAGCTTATATTTTTCATAAAAGTTATTAAAAAATTTATATTATTATTTGATTTTTTGAAATATTTAATAGTTGGTTGATTTGTGCCTTGTCATTGGGGAGAGCTAAAGATGACCATGGGTATGCAGAACATAGCTGGCTATCTCCTTACCACCTTTTCGATGATTGAGAAGGAAAGATTCCTCGATCTGAGCCTGAAAACATAAAATGGCAGGGCTGTCAAAAATGGTTCTTGGTGTTCGTGGAATATTATCGCAATTGATGCAGGGAGAGTATAGGTTCTGTTGCCATCTCTCTGGATCATTGTATCGCGGTAGTGACCGGTTCTAAAACGAGTGAAAGTTCCAACGAGATCTCTATCTTCGTTTCTTTCACAAATCTGTTTTTTTCTTAATGATGCTTTCTCTGTTAAAGTGGAACATTGATTACATTTTTTTATTTTATTATCTCCCATTAAATATTTTGTCATTTTGATTTAATTTCTTTTTTTCCGAATACTTTGTCTCAAGTGAAACTTTTGTCTCACTTCGAATAGGCGTAAATCATCCAATATATCACAGTAATAGAACATACTTCTAATTTTATAACATGAGAGAGGAGATTTGGGTCTTATTTACTTCATTTCAGCTTATTTAAATATTTTTAATTATTATACGGATTGGTAGATTAGTTATAGAGCAGATGCATAGTTTTCTATGGGGACAAGTCCACTTCAATTCAAATAGCTCTGACATCTTCACCCAACACCCGCCCTGGCCGATGGGTTATTTGGCGCCGTGCTTCCCAATAGAGTCCAGCCCGCCCATGCACCTTCGCCTGTAGAACACAGGGGACAGAGAGAAGTATCGGCAAGGCTATGTAGATGCTTCTGAAGGCAGTCGTGACCCATAGCCATCCTGAAGGTGGCAACCGGCAATACACGCGGCGGGCTATTGGGGATGATATTGCAGCTGACAATAGTCACACATCTTTTGACCTGGATAATCTAACATTCAATAACTTCAATCAACTCCTACTTAATATAAGAAGCCGATTTTAAACTTTTTGTTTTATGTTTTGTTTTATGTTACAATTAATCGTAAATTTTTAGTTATTAATTCATTCATTTAATTATATGTACTGGTAGATAAAATTCAGAGGGGAAGCATAGATTTTTAAGGGGATAAAAAGTAACAAAATGAGCAAAATTGACAAAAATATCTATTTTTCTGTTTTAGTTGATAGAAAAAATTTTAATTATACTCTATATAATACAAACAGAGAATATTTGATTCCAGTAAATTTTAGACAAAGTTATTGTTTCAATAAAGTAAAAAATCTACCACGCCCCTTTTTCACGTTTGTTCCGAAACGTAAACGAGAACCACGAGTGACTCATTTTCGATATTATACTATGAGAGAATTTTTGACTTCAGTCAATTTTAGACCAAGTTATTATTGTTTTTATAAAGTAAACAAATACCACCCTTTTTCTCACATTTGCTTGAAAACGTAAACAAATAACACGAGGACCGTTTATTTGAATAATAACTAATTTCCAGTGAAATATATGTATTTCTAGAAAGCAAAAAGTTTTAAATATCAGATTTTGGCTAATATTTGTTTGATTTACACTATTAAAACTTGAAAAAATAGGCATTTATTTCTTAAACAAACGACACGCCCATTTCCTATCGTCTCATAGCAGGCAAATATTTATTATTCAAAGCATTACTTACTGAATTCTTATTTTAAAATGTGCTAAATTTTTGCCAAATCATAATTATTAATTTTTATTATTTGCATTCTCATTTATTATTTGCATTCTCAATCATAATTATTAATTTTTATTATTTGACTTACTCTGGAAACACTTATCTTGTTGATTTTCCAATGTTATCATTATTTTGATTTCACCACTTGATTTTTAAACTTGAATTACTGTTTGCACTTCAACGAAGAGAAAATATGTAGTGATATTCCAATCGTTATAGAAGAATGTATTAAACGTGTTGCGAAAAGACTTCGAACAGCACTTGGTAATATTATAAATGAATAAAAAGTGAAAGGGTCCTCACTCTTGGAGGTCGAAAGCAAGGCAATTTATAGGAAGAAACAAACTGAAAACTCCAAAAACTCCAAAATTTTTATCGGAAAGCAATAAAAGATAATGCTCTTGATATTCAAAAGATTAAAATTTCAATTCTGGGGCGACTCTTTATCACTGTATGTCAACAGATAAAAAGCTCCACATAACAAATGTCCCTCGGGACGTTTATTATGGTGCTTTTTATCAGAGAGCTGTGACATGCAATGAAATACCACAAAGTTACACGCTGATAAAGACTAAACTTTCAGAAAAAGTTGTCGAGAAGATACTACCACTGTACCAAAGACTGGCTTCTAATGAAGTTCTTCTTCGTTGTGCTTTTGCAAAACCTCAAAATGCAAATGAAACTCTTCAATTTTGTACATGGAAAAATGTTAGAAAGATAGATTTGTATATAAAAAGAGACGGGAATGTGCAGTAACTCTAGCCATCAGCGAGTTCAATTTCGGAGTTTTAAGTACAACAAAACTACATGCAGGAGTGTTGTCTGATGACACTTTAAAACTTGCAAAGAAAAAATATGCAACAAGACTTTCACGAAAAAATCGAACATCATCAGATTTTTATGAATTGCAACAAAAGTCAAAAAAATATAAAATATTAAATCAAAATCCAAAAAATATTGCTTAGAGTGCTGGAGTATTTTGACAAAAAATTAAATTAAAAAATTTAAGATGTATGTGTTTAAAATTTTAGAACGGTAATATTCCACGTACAAGAAATTAAATATGTATATAGTAAAATCAAAGAAATGTGTGAAAATGTTATGCATATTATAAATATATATTTTCTATTATTTTTCCAATACCTTTGTGCATGTAATTATTTTTAAAATATTTACTTTTTATTATGTTTACAATTTTGTATTTATCTACAATTTTAAAATTAATATAGCATATGCTTATAAAATTTATGTTTTCTAAGCGTTATATATGTTATAATATAATGTTTTCAAACGTTCAAATACATTTTAAAAATGCCATATGTAGATTTTAATTAATTAAATTCATTTTAAATAACTTTCGTTTTTTTAAATAATGAAACATTTTTTGATGAAAAATTCAATAAAAAGCAATTTAATGGTATTTAAATATAAAATTGTCTCAAGTGCCTAACAGATTTAAAATACTGTTTTTCTTAGATTTAAAGTTTTTGATAAATACGTGAACGTAAAATGCTCCATACGCTTTAATATTTTTCCCAGGTACATGGAATTTGTAACAGTTGTTCGTTATGATGTTTTCTTCAAACCTTCCTAAAAAATTGGTTATAACTTTACATGAAATTATAATTTAAGGTCTAGAATTAATATATTGATGTGATATTTTTAAGAAAATTTTATAATATGTATTCAAAAATTTTTATTCAACAAATGTACTTAGTAAAGTGTTATTTTTAAAGATTGATTGTTTCATATATATATATATATATATATATATATATATATATATATATATATACAAATATTATTATTAATGAAAATTGAAAGAATATTTCCATATTTAAGGCGCCGGGGGTTCTTTTAGTATTGAATATTTATCGGATATAATAATTGCATTTATTGCAATGAATCACATTTTAATTTAAAATTTTACAATTTAACGTAAGCATATAAGTTTAATATTTGTGCCAAATTACAAGAAATTTGGATAAAAATTGAAAATTGTTTTGAAAGTCAACTGTCCACTTAAAAACTACGCAATTTTATTATGGAAGGCTATATTTCAGAAAGGTTTGATTTAAGGTTTCTAGCAAGAAGGCCACTTACCTCGTTTTCATTGTATTCAAACTTCAAAATATTTGCCACACATTTCAATAAAAAGAGCAATTGGTAAGTTCTTTAGCTAACATTGTGTTGAAATTCACAAATTAATTTATTTTCAATTAATACTGGTATTAAAAAACAACCAAGAAAATTTTTCGGTGAAGTACTAAAATCGAAATGTGTTTCGATAAGTGAGTAATAATAAAAGAAGATAATTATATATAGCATAGATGCTATACATAATTTTCTGCTTTCTCCTTCTTAATTCTTGCAGATGTACAGTAAAGATAGTTTGGTGAATTAGACAAATTACCGAATTTATCGTCAAAATCCAGTTCCCTGATATTAGCATTATCACCACACTTCGAAACCCAATATATAAACTAACCGAAATATATCATTACAAGTCCGATACATAAAGGGTCATGTCTGTATATATATATATATATATATATATATATATATATATATATATATATATATATATATATATATATATATATATATATATATATATATATATACACACACATACACAACCAACCCTCCTATAACACGTTGAGTGCGTACGGCGATATATGAAAACCGAGCTATAAGACACTTAGAATTCATACAAATCACATCATACCGCGCTATATGGAGATTAATAAATACAAAAGACAAAATAAATTATAAATTATTTTTATTCAGTTGAGGAGTTCATATAAGGAAATGATAAAAATTAAACAAAAACAAGAAAAATGAAACAAAAACTAAACTAAGAAAATGTTTTTCAACAAAAACAAGAAAGACTTTTGTAAAATTATGTAATATTTCAACATTCATCCTCGCTGTCAGATATAAGTCGTCTAACTCGCATCTTTTAATAGGCAAAAAGTCTTCCACCCTCAGTTCATCTTCACATTGGTTTTCGATTGTAGCATTTTTTATTTCTATAACTCCACTAAAATCTCTCTATAGGGAAATAAGCAATTTCTTTACTCTCTGTAAAACTTTGCGCTGCTGCACACAGTTGAATCATCAGTTTGAAATGAAATGAAATTCTAATTCTTTCGCCAAAATTTAGCCCTTTTTTCGCATCTTTTAAATTGAGATTTGACACCTATTCGTTTTTCTTATTTTCGTTTACCAATGCATATGAGAGGTGGTTACATCAATTAATTCCATCAATTCTTCCTCAACTAAAGTTTCTTCCCCGAGTACTAGTTCTCTTACATCCTGATGGTTTGCTGCAAATTCTTCATCATTTAAACGATATGCAATATTTACTATTTCTGTAACTGGGATTGAAATTGTAGAATCATCTTGTATTGCTTGAACCAGTTGAGGTAAAAAAGGTTTCCAACACGAATTAAGCGTCGATGGTTTAATTTCTGCGCAAGCCGATGACACGGTTCTAATACAATCTTTATTATTATTATTTTACAGTTTTTCTTACAATTACAGTATTGTGTAATGTTGTCCAATTATAAACCACAAATTAAGTAGCAAAAAGCTAAACGAATGGACGGAGCAGACAAAATTTTAGAAAGAATTGGTCACCAACGAGATGTACTGTGAAAGAGCTCAGAGACGACTGAAACTGATGCCGTAAACGGCTAAAAGATAAGCATGAATGTTTATATAAAGATATCCAGTTAAAACCATTCACTGGGTGCACGGAAATAACTGATGGGACATTGTTGAACGCGGATGCCGCACTGTAAGAGTACAGCCTTATAGGAGAACTGTCGCAATTTCAGCTTCGCTTTATATGGAAACCGCGTTATAGGAGGGTTGACATTATAATATATATATATATATATATATATATATATATATATATATATATATATATATATATATATATATATATATATATATATATATATATGTTTGTGTGTGTGTGTGTGTGTGTGTGTGTGTGTGTGTGTGTGTGTGTGTGTGTGTGTGTGTGTGTGTGTGTGTGTGTGTGTGTGTGTGTGTGTGTGTGTGTGTGTGTGTGTGTGTGTGGAATAAATCTATAAATCTTCCATCTACAGTTTTTGTTAATTGCTATTTTTCATATCACGAATTATCACGAAAATACGATTGACTAAGATAGAAAAAAGAGATTTTATTTACAACTTTAACAATAACGACAACCGTCGCGACAGCCGCGACCTTTCACCTCTTTCGTGTATTTATTTTATTTCATTATACGTAACTGAGTGCCTGCCCTAAGGCATCTACTCATTCATCTGTGTTTAAAAAATTAAGAGAAAGAAATTAAGTGAGTGTAGATATGAAAGTAAAGAATTAGGCAAAAGCCTTGGAGAGTATTGCGTCTGATGAGAAAAAGGCCGCAATTGGTCTGACTTGAGTATCCCCAGGGAGGATATGTGATTCGAAGAGTTGATCAAAGTTTCCAGCTTGGCACTTGGATGCTTGCTTGTAAAAGTTGACATTTAGTTTTTGAATGTGTTGAGATAAATCTTCCAGATTAAGATCTTTTTGGATGTTTTTATTTCTTACAAAGTAGGGGGCATTTATAATTTTGCGAAGGATTTTGTTTTGGAAGGTATTTAATAATTTTAAATCTTGTTTGGTATAAGAACACCAGGCAGGGGAAGCATACGTGATGATAGGTCTAATAGTAGAAATATATAGAAGCCTTTTAAGTTTAAGATTTAGGTTAGAATGCGGTCCAATTAAAGATCTAAGTTTGTGGTATGCATGCCAAGCAGCAGCAATTTTAGATTTAATATGTGCAGTCCAGGTAAGTCTATTGTTGATGAGAAGTCCAAGATATTTAGCTTTAGTTACTTTTTCAATGGGTTGACCAAAAATATAAAGTTGATTGTGAACTTTGTGTTTTCCAGGTTTTCTGCTGATGACTATGAGTTTAGATTTAGATGCATTAATGGCAATTTTCCAGTTGTCGCACCAGGCTTCTATATCAGTAATTTTATTTTGTAGTTTGGAGATTGCATAGTTAGGATTCTTGGATCTAACAACGATCCCAGTATCATCAGCATAAAATGCAGTTAGACTGTGTCTGTCATCTGTAATTGGGAAGTCGGCTGTGTAAAATAAATAAAGAATAGGTCCTAATATGCTTCCCTGCGGGACGCCGGCATTTATTGGTCTGGTGGTGGAGATACAATTATTAAGTTTGATGTGGAATTTTCTATGATTAAGATAGCTATTTATTATAAACACAATGTTATGAGCAATACCAATAAGTAATAACTTGTAGATGAGGCCATGATGCCAAACCCTGTCAAAGGCTTTGGCAACATCTAACATGAGAAAAGCAGAGTGTTCTTTAAGATATGATCCTTTGCCAATGAATTCGCATATTCTGATAAGTTGTTTGGTAGTAGAAAGGTCTTGTCTGAAGCCAAATTGTTCTATTGGGATTAATTTTATGTATATTTTAAGTCTATTGTAGATGATTCTTTCAAATATTTTAGATAAGGTAGGTAGGAGACTAATTGGACGATGATTTTCTGGATTAGTAGGATCTTTTCCTGGCTTGGGGAATAAGATGATTTCCGCTTCTTTCCAGTAATCAGGGAAGTAATTTATATTCAGACAGGAATTGAAAATGTTGGTGATATGTTTAATATAATTATATGGAAGATTTTTAATAATATTATTAATGATTTTATCAAATCCCGGAGCTTTCCGTTTTTTGAGTTTAGCAATAACATTGAGAATTTCTTCTTCAGTTGTATTATCTATGGGTTCAGCAATATAATTTTGAAGAAAAGAGGAGGTTTCATTAAGAATGTTTTCAGTGAAGTTGTTATTAGTAGAGGAGTTTTCCTGAAATTGATTCTCCATGGTATCTGCAAAAATTTCGGCTTTTTCGTTATCAGTGTAAACGAAACCATATGAGGCTAGAATTGCTCTGTTAATGCTTTTATCTTTTTTCAAGATTTTAGTTAAAGTCCAGAGAGAGTTATCTTGAGTGCTTAAAGAGTTGATTTTATCTTCCCAATTTGCTTGCTTCAGAGAGGCACATTTTTCTTTAATTTTTCTATTTAAGGCATTCATTTGTGTTTTAAAGGCAGGATTTAGAGATTTTTGATAGTGCTTTCTAGTTTTATTACGTTCCTTAATCAGATTTTTGATTTCCTTGGGAAGAGCCATATAATTTTTAATAGAATTAGTTTTAATAGAAGAGTTGTTGTATGCTTTTAAGATATTATTAGTGAGTTTAAAAACTTGATTATTGACATCATTAGGGGAGTTTTGATGTTTAAATTCATCTTTGCAGATATAGAGGATATTATGAAACAGGTTACAGTCAGTTTTAATGATTTCACGATGGAAGTCTTCTGGTTCGATACCTGCAACAGCAATGACTGGTACATGATCTGAAGAGAGAGCAGGTAAGACATCGACTGCTAAATTTAGATTATAGTTGGTTATGAAGAGGTCAAGAATGTCTGGTTTTCTATTGTGGTCAAAAGGATAATACGAAGGAGAATCAGGTGCATAAATATTAAGTTTTAGTTCATCAGCAAGGTTATATAAGATATGTCCATTATTATTATTATTATTGCAACCCCAATTGGTGTGTTTAGAATTTAAATCTCCACCTAAGATGGTAGGATAACTGTCCAGGAATAGTTGTTTAATAACTTGAGTTGGAAGGCAAACATGCGGTGAGTTATAAATACAAGAGATTTTCAGATCAATGCTGGGAAGACTTAAAATAATAGAAGTAATTTCTGTTGAGTTATAACTATAAATGGAGTGCAAAGTTGAGGAGAGTGAATTTTTAACAAAAATTGCTGTTCCACCACCAAGGCCTTGATTTCTATCGCTTCTGAATATGTTATAATTAGGAATGTTGATATTTTTATTTGCTGTGAGATGAGTTTCAGAAACAAGACAAATATCTATATTATTTTCTGTTAAAAAATCATTAAATTCATATATTTTATGAAATAAACCATTCGCATTCCAAGCACAAAGTGACAGCGGCCGGAAACTTCTATTTTTCTTAACCATTAACGGTTTGAGATGTGGTGACTGGGGTGGCTATGCGGCCAGTTCTGATGGCATTGATTGAATCAATAAGTCCAGAGTCCTTAATCCAATTTAACATATTTTTCAGTTCTTCCAGAACATTTTTAGCTTCAGAAATGTCAACAGTATTTTTATTTTTAATGGCATCTGAATAAGATTTATTCATAACTGTTTTATTTATGATAACTCTGTCAGAGTATTTTAATTCTTTTTCTTGATATTTTCAGTTGAGAGTGGATTTTTTGGACAGCCTGAGAAATTTGCAGTGTGATTGCCATCGCAATTTGCACATTTAGGTGGTTCGTCTTTAGTTTTTGTGCATTCATTTGTAAGGTGTTGTCCAGCACATTTGACACATTTAGGTTCATGACGACAAGAATTTTGCGCATGAAAGAACTGTTGACACCTATGGCATTGAGGTGGGCCTCTTCTGCCTCTATAATGTTCTACAGAAATACGAAGTCGCATTAAATATTGAATGTGATAGATTTCTTCTGATTTTTTGGTTTTGGGAAGTGTAACTAAATAAAGTGGGATTTTAACTCTTTCTCCATTTCTGTAAGAAGTTAATTGAACCACTTTAGTGGCCATAAATCCTATTTTGGCAAGTTCCTGTTGAATTTCAACAAGATCTGCATCATATGGGAGGCTTCTAATCACAATTTTAATATCTTTATCATCAGGTAGAATATAGGAGTGAAATTTATAGTTTTTATTTTCAAATAATTTTGTGGTTTTTCTATGTGCATCAGGGGAGTTAACTTTGATGGTGAAGGTATCTGATCCATTTATTTTTGCAGTATATTGATCTGGAATAAGTTCATCTAATTCTTTGCTGAGAATTTTCCATGTAACTTTGGAGTCTTTGACGATTATAGGGGGAATTTTAGTTGCTTTTTTATCGAACTGGAAACCGGAAGTATCATTTTGTTCATCTGTTTGTATATTATTATTAATATTTTTATCTGTGACATTTGTAGCTTCATTATTATTTGTTTCCATATGAATATGATTAATATTTTCAATATTATTTGAGTTATTTGATGAATTTGGTTTAATAGGAGATATTTCAGTATTTATTTTCTTAGTTTTGTTCGTTTTCTGTGAAGCTTTGCGACGTTTTCTGTTCTTCTTCTTTTGACCAATGAGAGTAAAGCCTTGCTCGTCAGTGGGCGGGGCTTCAGAGTGTGAAATGCTTTCGGAAGAATCAGACTGAATTTCCATTTCCGAATCTTCACTGGGTTTACCCAAGTCAGAATTTTTATTTTTTGTATTTTGTTCAAGATTTTGGAAGGCAATGCCAGCAAGAATACGCATTGCTTCACGGTAAAGTTTATTTGATTTTGCATAATCAGGATTTTCATTACTTTCGATATCAGCAATTTGTTTGAGTAATTTGAGATAATTTGTATGTGCTAATTCCATATCAATGGTGTTGTTTGCGTTGTCCAATGTATTCCTATCCGTGTTGGGATCAGAAGTGCAGGATCCCGCGCCATTGATTGTCGGCAAAGGCAATCCTGACCTCTTTCGTGTGACTGAGAGGAGCGCATTTATACTTCTCTCTCCGCAGTCAGAAAAGCTGCCTTCGCGCATGCGCAGCCACCAAGCTCACAGGAGAAAATTCAGCTTGTACTGCCATCCTGTGAAGCTTAAAAGTATTATTTATATTGCTTACCACAACCTTATCACAAAACGTATAAATAGAGAGTTTAATTTTTTTTAATACTTAATCAATATGTTGCTAAACATTAAAAATTTAACTGAGGCTAACGTCTAAAATTATTTACATTGATATATCTAAAATGCGTCTTTTGTATTCTCATTCACTTTGCGTGAAATTAAGTTAGTACAATACACAACATACAATTTTAGGGTAGGTAATTAGCCACTACTTAATTTCTGTAACAAATTTAATCACAAATTCTTGTCCAGTAAATGAAACTCATATTTTTCGAAATATCTTATGATAGATGGTATTTATCTACGCAGCTGATCTATAAAGATGTACATTTCTCTTGAAATCTAGTCATTTATATACTGATAATGCATTCTCCCAATATAATACTGAGGTATCTTTTCTAACCCATCACTGTAATTTAACCTTGAATAACTTTCAGTATGCGGTCGTAATAAGCAATACGTCAGTATAATAAGAGTTGTTTTGTCAATAAATGCCTTGTTGAAAAATATTACGATATAATTATCATACTTCCACTCTAATTTTTCTACCCTGACTTCTTTAAGTTTTATGTCCAATAAAAGATAACTTTTATTCCAAAACATATAAGGAGAGATTCTGAAAACATATAAGGAGAGATTCTTTCATTTTTTCCTTTAAGAAAAGAAATACCTTTATTTCTAAAAAATGAAATAAAATCAGATACATCCGAACTTCAAAATTGTATGCAAGATACTTTATTCCTGGCTGATCTTGCATTTTTAGCTGATATAACACAACACTTTAACGAATTAAATTTGAAGTTACAAGGTAAAGGATACAATATTGCCAACTAGTATGGATATATGAATGGTTTCAAAAGTAAACCAAAATGTTCAAAACGTCACTAGTGCAGAATGAGTTCTCTTCTTTTCCGAGTTGCAAAGAACATTTCACAGAGATGGAAAATTTTGAAGGATGTACCTTTAAGGGTCCCTTGAAGGATATTGACGATGTAATTGAGGAGCTTGAGCTGCGATTTGAAGATTTTAAAGAATTAGAGAGTGATATATAACATTTCACTCATCCATTAACAACTGCAATGGAAAGTGTAAACACTGATTATCAATTGGTAATTTGTGACCTACAATCAGACTCCTTTTACAAGAGCAGAATTGAGTCTGGAATCGATTTTTTTAAGCTCCTTGGCAAGCGTTCCCTCAAATTAACCAATCTTGGCTTAAAAATGGGTTCGACAATGGGCAGTACCTATCTTTGTGAAAGTGCATATTCCACAATGAATTTTATAAAATCTAAATATTGATCTTCACCGTCAGATACCTCACTTACACTTGCACTGCGTCTGGAAACAACTAATATTAATGTTGATATTGTAAGCATTGTAAAAGATAAATTAATGATGCAATAATACAATTTAATGTAACAGTTACATAATAACTACATTAAACGCTATTAAACCTTTCTTTAAAAAATGTGTTTTTTTTATTTGTGTGACCCTCCAATTTATTTAATAATTTGTATTGGCCCGGGATCAAATTTGGTCTTGACAGCCCTGTTTTAGAATATCACATAAAAAATCCTGAATACATATTTGAAAATTAATATTTCATAAACTTGATTTGTATCCTAAATTTCTAAAATCTGATAAAATATTCTTAATAAAATACTACATTAATACTTCCAATATATTTATAATATTTTAATCAAAAGAACATATACTATCCGTAATTCTAGTAGTAAAATTTAAATTTTTCCAAAACCAAATAACTGTATTAAAATTGTACAGTCATTCGTTCAAGTTTTAAAGTAATTGTATTCATCTATTTAATTTTATGAGAAAATTATTATAAGAATGTTCCATATATGTACATATATATTTTGGTTAGAATGTGGTTAATTAATAATATTTAATCACATTCCACGTCATAAAGTATATTTCTTAATTTTTGTAACTGTTGAGATGTGAAAACAATAATGGCAGACCAAAATTAGTTAGAGAAGAAAGAAAAGAATAATAAAAAGGTGTTGAATTTTTTCTTAATTTATAGCTAATGCAAAAAAATATAATAATGCCGAAGGCTAATTTATTACTAACATATACCGTGCATAAGTATTTAATCAAATTTATTTCATATATGAGATCAAAACATTTCATTGCCTAAAATCAATTCAAAGCCTTTCCTTCACGTTTTTAAAGTATCGTTAAAAAATAAATGAATAATAAAAATCATCTGCCGTTTGCTTCATTGTTTTTTGGCTAATTCTACTGTCACGCTTTTTCATAGTTATTATTCTATAGAAAAAATTATTAAACACTACTTAATTCAACTAACTGTTCTTGATGTATAGCTGCTGTAAAATGGTGTCAACCAATCGATATTATTCAAAAAACGGATTTCATTAAAATCTAAAACATGATATTTTTACCATTTTTAAAATGTTGTCAATATTCTCTTTTATCTATATTATTTTTTAATTTAAATATTTAATTTTTTTAAACTCTTTTTTAGAAAATAATAATTATTCATTATAAAACAAAGACAATATACTTCTTTCATTATAAGTTATCAAAATAATTGTTTTTAAACTGAAACTTATTTTTCAATGACTGAATGAAGATAGAACAAATATTAAGTATTTATAATTTTAAAAGTATAGAATATTTATTGTAAAGGCTAAAAATTAACATAGGAAACTAATTGTGTATATTATTGTGTCTAATAGCATAAATCGAATATAATGTTCATCAAAATCATATATTAAGAATTTATAAAAAGATCAAAAAGAAAATGAAAAAATTTATTAATTGAAGAGCAGCTTTGTTAATGAAGAGCAAAAAATGACTTGATACATTTTTAATACGTTTTAAAATACTTAATTTTTTGTATCTAGGACATGAGTAAAAACTATTTTTAAAAGAATCAATCAAGAACTACGTATATTAGAAAAAAAATATTTTTATGAGTAATATAATAAATAATATATATATTTCTATTTTATACACGTATGCAAATATTTTGTATATAAATTCTTTACAAGATATACACATATTAGCTACAAATTCTGCCCATCAAAACACTTCACACTTGTTTGGATGAATTATAAAACATAACTTAAATTCCTCACACATAAATATCATTTAAATCAGTTTGATAGTTAATATTTCTGCAAATTCTTTTTCGAATTATTTCACTTTAGAAATATAATTTATAATTTACAAACAACTACAACATTAAAATATTTTTAAAATTAAATTATGAATAAAAGTATAAATTCACTTTCTAAAAATCATTTCTGGTGGTTTATTGATAATAAGAGGGAAATAAATTTGAGTTAAATGTTTGGATTAAATCAGGGCTTCCCAGCATGTGGTCCGTGGACCCCTTAGGGATCCGCCGGCTCTTTCTAGGGGGTACGTGGTCACATTTGAACAGCGGCTGTGGTTCCCAAGTCTGACCCTCAGATAGTTTAATGCCGGTGGATTTGCTCGACTTTCTGTAAACTCCGGGAGTCGTGTGCGTGCCACGACTCCCCGACGTGCCACGACTCTGGCGCTCGATGTGTTGAAGCCTTTTACGCATGATCTTTGGAAATAGCGTGAGCTCAGCCCACCAATCAGAGTGATAACTGCCTTGTATGCTTTCCTCGTTTTGTGTGCGGCGGATGGTCACCAGCTTTTCCTCGAGACACCATTCAATGTTGAACTTCCTTCGTGAGTGCACCATTTTATTTTTACAGTTTATTATTTCCGCCATGGATCACACGCGGTGGCTTAAGTCGGGATCATTGAAGAAGCTAGCAGATTCTCCATCGTCTTCACTGCAAGGAATGCTACCGTTTGAAATGAATGATAAAGGAGGATGTCCAAATGAATAACTGTCACATCAAGCTCCACAACCGGATTTATTGAGTGAAAACTCTGCAAGTTCTCGATTAGTTGAAGTGACCCATGTTAGTGGAATAACTAAAAAAGAGTAGGTACAACGAAAGCCATTTAAAAATGGGCTATATGGAGACAGAGGAGGGTAAGGCTCAGTGTGTAATTTGCGCGCGATTCATTCCCAACAGTTCGATGGTTCCAATTAAATTGCGCCGTCATTTTGAGGTTATTCACCCAGACCTCCGTAAAAAAGATTGATTTTTCAAGGAGAAAAGCACTGATTTAGCTACTTCTCAGCATTGCATAAAAACTCGTGCAAAAAAAATAAATAAACTCGTTAAAAGTTGCTTTTTTTGGTAAGCTATCGGGTGAAAAGACTAGTAAAGTTCATACCATTGTGGAAACCCTCATAAAACCCTGTGTTTGTGATATTGTTTCTTGTTCATTAAACGAAAAGGCTATAAAACTTATATCTTCAATGCCACAATCAAACAAAACTGTCATGAGGTGTATATAGTTGACAAGTCAAATGATGTGAAAGAATCTCTAGTTTCTCAACCCCAAAAAAATTGATTTAATCTCTAAATAGAAGAATCCACTGACGTTGTGGGATTAGTGATTTTATTAGCTTTTGTTCGTTATGCAAACTCGGCATGTTTAGAAAAGGATCTCTAATTGTGCAAACCACTATTATGCATACAACAAGTGCTGTAATATTCCGTTTGTTGGACAAATTTTTAAGAACCAACGAAATTCCATGGTCTAATTGCATCGATGTGTGCGCAGATGGTGCTAACGCTATGACTATTACAATGGTTGGAGCTATAACAAAAGCAAAGGAGAGCTCGAAGGATTGCAGTAGTAGTCATTGGGTTCTCCTACATACATGATTTAGCTACGAAAAAAATGCCTGCATCCTTCAAGAAAGTTTTAGACAAATCCGTTGGAATTATTAATTACATAAAATCATGGCCTTTGGAGTCAAGCATTTTCAAAATACTGTGTGAAGATATCGGAAGCCTTCATCATTCTTTGCTTCTCCATACAGAAGTAAAGTGGCTCTCACGTGGGAATGCACTCTCTAGATTAAATGAATTACATTTGGAAGTCCTGGATTTACTTCTATACTAAAATATTACGAAATTAAAAGCCAGAGATTATCAATGATGAAAACTGGCAATGTATACTGTCTTATTTGTAAGATATTTTCTCCAAATTGCTAAGTGAATACTTCACTATAACAACGGTCATTGCAAACGACAAAGTTCGAGCCTTCAAGAGGAAAATCAATATTTGGGCAAAGAGTGTGGAGGAGGGGGAGGGGTGGGTTTTTCTCTTCTCAATGATTTTTTTGAAAGACAAGACATTGCAGCATGGGAACAATTTGTTTCATGAAATCCGCGAACTACTCCAAAGCTCGATGTCATCGTTAGAGCATTATTTCCCAATACATCAAGATGAGAAACTGTAGGAATACGAATGGATGGTTAGCCCATTCACTTTATCCAAAAAACCGAACTATATCATCGAATGAATATGAGTTTTTGATAGAAATTTCCACAGACTAAACCTTGAAATCTACTTTCGGTTGTGATGGTTACTTACACTATTGGATACGTTTGGAAAACAAAAAACTTTACCCGTTTGTTGAAAAACCAAAACGTATTCCACTTCCATTTGCCACAACATACATGTGCGTATCCGGATTCTCGATCTATACCGGCACCAAAACTAAGTACCGAAACTGTCTAGATGCCGAATCTAATATCCGTCTCCAGTTTTCAAGTATTGAACCCGATTTTTCAAAATTGTGTCATTAGAAGCAACCTCTCAACCTTCACATTAAGATTCCATTATTATTCCTATAGACTCATTTCTAGTAAAGAAGAACGCATTGTGTTTTGTCAGTGTATGTTCCCGGACTATAACTTTTGTAGGTATTTGTTTGTATTTTCTATAAATTAATAATTGATTGGATTCTGTTTGTATTGATATTTTTTTCTGAAAAATTAAAATTTTATGCAGAGAATGTTGTTTTTCTTTGCAATGTATTCCCCTCCACTCAATTAGAAATATGGCCTGCCTAGTGTGTTGAACGATGTGAGTATATCCAACAGCAAGTATCTAAATATACAGTCTGGGAATTTAGACTAATGGAAACGTAGTTAGTTTAAAGTTGCTTCCATTCGTCATTAAATCAAAGACTCTTGGTTCGTCGTGGGGTTATTGAAAAAAATGGCACTTGCATTATGGAGTTTTCAATTCCTATGGGCTTCAAGCTGAATTTTACTAGTTACTGTGCCCTTGGTTGACAGGGTTCCGCAGTTGATCTTTGCCTGAAAAAGGGGTTTGCCAGTTATAAAGTGTGGGAAGCCCTGGATTAAATGGATTAAAATTTTCACAACAAATATTTAAGGGAAATGCCATATTATATAGTTTATAGTTACTTATAATTTATTAGAAAACCATAAAAAATTGCTTAATCTAGCAAGAAATTGTGCCATCAATATTTACTGAGCAATATATAAAACATGACATTAAGGTAATAAAAATTGGTTGTTTTCAAAAATGTTAGCATGAATTGCGCAATGAACAAGCGTTCCACAAAAATGAATATTATCATCGATTTTAGAGTGTATGCCTATTTCACGAAATAAAAAAAAGGATTGAGATTTTATTTAAAAATAAACATACAAAATGTTTTCACCTAAAACTTTTAACAATTTACTGTTAACAATTCCTCATTTTTGATTCAAATGCTCTTAAAAAATTAGGTGCTTCAAAAAATTAATAAAATCAAAATCTGCTTTATTATGTAATTTGTATGTGAATACAGAATTCCAAATTAGTAATTCCTCATGAATTATACCTAGTTTTTACGGATCACTGTTAACTCGCATACAAAGTAATTTTATTCTTGAAAGAACTGAAATTTGGTTTTACTAGAATCTGCGATCATTTTTTACAGTCCTAGTTGTTTTTACAAGGTGCAATAGTGTCAAATGTGACAAAGCTTAACATAAACACTATGTAAGATTAGAACTAGTATTGAATTCGTCTTAAAAAAGCTTAATAAAATCTTATGACCACACTCATTACCTTAGAGAGTTTTCACCAAAACACTTACCTTAGGATTTCATACTTTAATTATACTAACAATATCGATACACATGATGAGTTTTTTCTTCCACTCAGAATTTTTCGCAAAAATCTAACTATAAACATACATAATTATCTTTTACTTTATTCTCATATTTCAAAATTAGAAAAATTTATAAAAAAAAGCCTATCTAATCCCCGTTACGTGTAAATAATAAAATATTTATTTAATAGGAATTTATGTGCCATATATTTTAAAGAAAATCATCTTGAATGCAATAATCGCTTAGGTTTAATTTCTAGATTTTATCATGGAATATAAATTATTTATTATTTGAAAAGAATTATTTAAAAAGAACTCTGCAAAGATTCACTGATTTTCTGCACGAACCAAAGTAATAACTCAAATATCTATTGCTTCAGTGTCAAAACATGTGAATTTCATTAAACAGATCATTCATAGTATAAATATTTCAACACCATTGAGCTATGAAATACTTATTAACATCGAAAATGTTATATGACCCTAATTTAATTGCAGAGGATTACTTTCTATTTTATCGTAAATGTAACTGTTAGTAATTTAATGAACCAGTTCATTGATTTTGCATATTGAATAATTGCCAACTTTATAACAACTGCATTACAACTTTTAAATTAAAATTTACATAAAAAAATGTCTACAAAATTCTTTAGTATAATTTAAGATTCTTCATTAACTTTAAGTTTGATAGATATAGTATATCTTACCCTTTTAATTCGCAAGATAACAGAATGGTAAGAAGTTGCTACATTTTAAAATATGTTACAATGCTTATTTCGATGAGGGGAATATTGAATAGAAATGGTTATAAAATTCGATTATTTTGATTTATGTCGGACCAGACTTATCTAAAGTCAATATTCAGTATTTTTATATTAAAAATAAAGAATTCATTTTAAAGTATTATTTTAATCAAATCATTTAATGTTTATAGAGTTTAAACTTACAACATGTCAGTGACTGGTCCTCTATAAACGATGAAATAAGTATATCTATTCTGCTGAAATTGAAAATGATCGCCCAAGACCATGATGTACATCAGGAATGGATTCCATCCCATGTAAATATTAGTGGCAATGTGTGTGTGTGACTGTAGTATATAAAAAGAAAAATCAGGAACTAAAAATTCAATAAGTCTTATGTTAAAAATCAGGAGCTTTAAAAATTAATAATTAAGAAATATTTAAATAAAAGAGCCATCTAATTGAAACGCGAATTTAAAGTATTAATTTTTGCGTATTAATTCCAGTTTTAAATATAAATTCTTATTAATGAGCCGAAAAAAGTTAAGAAGTGTAAATATAGTTAAATTATCAATAAAACATGACATAAAGATATGAAATTGTTACATGGAGCTTGTAATTCTGATATTTTCAACTGTAGAGATGACGCCTAACTCAACAGCAAAATGACAAATAATAGCAATGAAAAATTTACTATAAAGGATAAATTAAAGAGAGATATCAGTTAATAATTGCTGTTACCGATAAATTTATTTACGATATTAGGACGTTTTGAAAATAAAACGCAAAAATAGAGGGGATTTTTTAGAGTATTTTTTGCTCTTGATTAATTTCAATATAAATGCATTTTTATATTTTATTAAAAGTTTCCTCAGCGCTCTATTTTTGCGTTTTTGAAATTTTAATAGAACATAATTTAAGTTCTATTAAAATCCAAAACCGATAAAATAGAGCGTAAAAATATAAAATGTGTTAAAATATATTTTATATTTCTACGCTTTCAATTAATTGAGAGAAAGCAGCATAAAATGTTAATTATTCAAGAGGATTTGTGTGTGATAAATATATTTTTGTTTTTTTAAAGGTATAATACTATAAAAACATTTTTATTTTTATGATGTGTATGAAATTGTTTTTAAGAATAACATTTTATATTCATTATATATAATAAATTTTTTGAAAACTTTATTGCATTCATATAGTTATACATTAATTTTAATTCATTTATTCAAATAATTCCCAAAACAAATAGAACTAAAAGAGAGAATAAGAAATTCAAACTTATCAAGTGTTTCCAACGTTTCCGTGATCAATCCATTCACATCGTAGTCACACCCAGCCAGGATTTCATCTGCTAATGTTGGACCCTGGCACAGCCTTTTGTAAAGATTCGGCACATTGAATTAACCCTCTAATGAGAAAAGTTAATACGAATTTATTTATTTGATTGTAAAATGTATTTCATAAAATGTTCGAAAAGATTATTCTTGATAATCTGTAGTCTACTTAAAATCATTTTTTGTATTCCCTCACTCTGTACAAAAACTTATTCAA
>CM075860.1:18855092-18994188 GCA_037975125.1 Latrodectus hesperus
GAATAGGGAAAAGGTGGCTAGTGGGAGGAGTCATGAGAGGTAGAAAGAGAAGAAGAAGGAGTCCGGGGAAAGCAGACGTCTCTGATTGGTCGGCAGAGTTGAGCCAGCAGCCAAAAAGAGAGTACGAATTCTGAACAACATATCTCAGTCTTGTTTAATAGATTTCTGTCTGAAAGATCATTTCTGTCTGAAAGATCATTTCTGTCTGAAGAGACCGGTTCTGGACGCCGAGGAGGTAAGACGCACCTAGAGTTAGCTCCGTAAACCAGTTTGTCGAAGAGAAAACTTAAACTCTGCCGGCGGTGTAGTGAATGCCCGCCGAGGGCGAAGAACGTCCCTGCTCCCCGAGTGGGGAAAATGTTCCTGAGGAAGCGCTAGCTTCAAAATCGCGTTGCGGCCTTTCCGATAAAGGCCCTTTTCAGGGCCACAAAGCCGTTAGTAATTTTTCCCCACAAACGGGTGACTATTATCCGAATTTGAGTGGACTATTCTCAAGTGTGAGCGATCCTGCTACAAGTACATGTGATCCCATTCCAAGTGTGTATGATAGTACTACAAACGAGTGTGTTACTCCCCCAAGTGCGAGTGATTTTGTGCATTACCAAAGTGAATTACAAGTGTGCAAAGAAAGTGCATATACCACCGTTCCTGCGGATACTAGTGTAAGTGATTGTGTGTTTTTCGAAAGTGAACGCAAAATGTGTGACACAAGTGCCAGTGCCAACACTGCTTCTGATTCGCAATCCAACTTACAAGATAAGTGCAACATTCCAAATATCGATCCTACAACAAGTGGGGTGCTCGGATGTGTAAACCCATCTGGATACGAGCACCCTACTGAATCTCCATCCAAAGAGCCGCTCACGATGGAAGTTAGTTACGGTGTATCAGACGCAGAAAGCGTCAACTCTGATGCAAGCTCAATGTGTTCTACTCACGACAAATCAAATGAATTATTGGATAAACTAGTGGTCTATCCTGCAGTGATGGAAATCCTAAATAAAATCAATAAATTTGAAAAGGGCAGCATGTCCAGATACGACAAGTGTGAATTAATTAAAGAATTAAAAAACCAAGTAGATCTACTCGATGTGAATATAAGTCTCACCAAAGCAAAACTACAGTTCATTGAAAGCACCAAACAGGACTATGCCAATGATAGAAATTGGCAAACATATTTCGACGAATACAACAATGACTTCAAGTTAAATCAGATACTATGGGGTAAGTACAGTTTTGTTGGTCCCTGCATAGTTCCAAAATGTGTCACTCATGGTGACCAGACTCCTAGCTGCTCCAAAACGACTAAAAAAATTACTAAGAAAAAAACTAGTGTGATTAAAAAATCTAACAAACTAAACACAACCAAAAATTTGGCCCAGTCGTCAGGCAGCAGAGGTCTGAGCACCAGGAGTAATGTTTCTATAATTAAAAATTATGATACTGTTTATACTAACCCAAATGTAAATACTGAGAATACTAATATTATTAAATCACCCAATGTACATAATGTAAATAATAATGCTAATCATCATGCCTTAATGAACAATAATGCTGAAAATTTTAATAGTACAAATGTTAAAAATATTGCTAACTCTTATGTTATAATGAATGATAATAATGTTAATGATAGTAACTCAAATGTAATATATGTTAATCCAGAAGTAAATAATCTTACAATGCTTAATAATAATACTGGAAATTCTATGCCTGAAAATGTATTTCATAACCCTCCATTACAAAATGTTACTTGCCTCAAAAATTATGAAATTATTTCTAATAATGTATGTGTATCTGGCCCAGAGAATAATGTGTGCAATAATTCTGCCCAACTGCTCCCCAGCACTAACCAATCTAATGAAAATAATGTTAACAATGAAATGACTACCCCTGATAAGAGACGCAAAAGAAATATAACTGATGCAGATGGATTTACACATCCAAAAAAGGTGGCCATCTCAAGCTCCCCCATCCCCCCTCTGAAATAGTAAACACAAATAACTCATTCAATAATCTACAAAGCAACGCGGAAGCACCCAATATCAATAATGAAAATTCAGAAGACCTCCCAACGGTGCAATCTCCTCGCATTCCACCACCCCCCCAGTCTTTGTAAAATTTACATCAAATTATACCGAACTAATCAAGCTTATAAAAAATAACATAGACAGCAAACTTAATACCAAACTAAATGGAGAATACCTAAAAATGTTCCCCTCCACTCCCGAAGCACACAGGCTTCTTACAAAATATTTAAATGAAAATGATATTGAATGCCTAATCATTCCAAATAAAAAAGACAGACCGCTGAAAGTAGTGGTTAAAGGAATACCCCCAAATACCGATGCCGAAGAAATCGCAGAGGAATTAGCTGATCTGGGTTTCGAGGTAGAAAGCGTAGCGGTAATGAAAAGACACAGAAAAAAGGAACCAATCCCTTGTTTCTTAGTAGCACTAAGAAAATCTCATGGATACGAAAAAATATATGACATTAAATATCTACGACAACTAGTCGTTAAAATTGAAAGATATGAAAACAGGACGCCGCTGCAGTGTTGGAACTGCCAAAGCTATGGCCATAGCTCTTCAGTCTGTCACCTTAAACCAAACTGCGTGAAATGTGGGAAGCAACACGCTACTAGAGACTGTCCACACGACTATATAGAAAAACCCCGCTGCTGCAACTGTGGTGGCGAACATACCGCTTCATACGCGAACTGCCCAAAAAACCCTATGAAGAAACAAAAAATGGCCCAAAATAGAACTTTCTCAGCAAATGCTCAAACCATTAAACCAAACCTATCCTACGCAGGAGCAACTGCCTCAAATCTAAATAACAACCTACAACAACCCAATACACAACAAAAACTCGATACTCAACCACCAAGCTTTCCCCCCTCCCCAACAACTTCCATAACATCTTATTGCTAGCTTCTGAAATAAATAAAATATTTGAAGCTTTTCCAATGTTATTAAACTCACTAACTTTACTTCAATCGCAGGAAAACCCAATCGATAAACTGCATACATTCCTAAAGGCCATAGGCACAAGCGCACCAACGAAAAATAATGCCCCACAAAATTAACAACTTAAAAATTATGTCGTGGAACGCCAATGGAATTAGGGGAAAAATAACAGAACTTAGGCAATTCATTAATAACCAAGCACCAGATATAATTCTCCTCCAGGAAACACACCTATCAGCCACACAACCATTAAAAATTCCCAATTACAAAATTTATAGACATAATCGCCCCAGCGCAAGAATTAGAGGTGGAACAGCCATCGCAATTAAATTATCAATCCCACACGCACTGACACCTAACCCCACCCTCCTCTACAGTGATGCAACTACCGTAATTATCAACCCAAACACAAAGCAAGATGTCGCAATAACTTCTTACTACACACCACCCAATGTCTTCCCCCTCTTCACTACTGATATTGAGAACATCCTAGCCGCAGCCAGCAGAAATATTATAGCGGGAGACTTCAACGCAAAGCATCAATCCTGGAACTGTCCATACAATAATCAAAAAGGAATTATTCTTCATAACTTTAGCCTGAATGCAAACCTTAGTATTCACAAGCCCGACCGCTCCACTCGCTATGGCCAAAAACATGGGTCAATTATTGACTTCTTCATCTCCCGAAATGTACTCCCGCCAATCTATGTAAACACGATTGAAGAACTCCCCTCAGATCACTACCCAATAATTGCATCCTTTCAAATCAATATGGATACCCAGGCTCCCAATGCAACCAAAATAATTAATTGGAAAACTTTTCTTACAAATATCAACAAGAATACAAGAATTTACAACCCAATTGAAACGAACATTGACAACAAGCTACTCAGCATTAATAACGCCATTTCCGAAGCCATTAACAGTAGCTCTCTACCGATACCGAATAGCCCTTCAGCACCCCTCCCCCACACATTAGAAACCAAATCAAAGAGCGAAACAGACTAAGAAAAATTTACAACAACTCAAAAGACCCGGAGGTCAAAAGAAAAATTAATGCACTAAAAGAACAAATCTCAAGAAAAATTTACGAGCATAATAACAAATCATGGGCCAGCTATCTCCAAAGCCTTGATCCATCAGACAACTCAATCTGGAAAGCAACGAAGAACATCAAGTCCCCCAAAAATCCAATTAAACATCTTATTGGAGAAAATAAAATTGCTTACACCGATATAGAAAAAGCTGAAACCCTGGCAACAACCTTTGAAAAGCAACTTGCTCCAAACAACCCACCCCCCACCACCCATCCAGACATCACCCCCCTAATCAATCACTACCTGAGTGTCCCTCAAAACCCCGCCCACTTGGACGTCAAACCATCAGAAATTGTCGAAATTATTAAAAAACTTAAGCTCAAAAAAAGCCCCGGTTACGATGGAATAACCAATCTTATCATTAAAAAGCTCCCAATAACTATTATCCTGGAAATCACAGACATAATCAACGAAATTTTAAAACAAAGTCACTTTCCCAATGCATGGAAAAAGGCAATTATTGTCCCCATACAAAAACCAGGAAAAAACCCACATCACCCAGCAAATTATAGACCGATCTCCCTGCTCCCAACCATTGGAAAAATTGCTGAAAAGGTCATCTTAGAAAGGCTTGAAGAGCATGAAAGAAACCACAAAATTATAATCCCCCAACAAATGGGCTTTAGAAGGAAAATGTCAACATCACATCAACTACTAAGATTAGCAGAGCAAGCCTCCCAAACAATTAGTCAAAAATCATACACAGCAGCACTCTTTCTCGATATTGCTAAAGCGTTTGACAAGGTCTGGTTTGACGGGCTAATTCTTAAATTAATAAAATATAACTTCCCTCAGGCACTTGTCAAACTAATTAATAGTTACATTAAAAATAGAACATTCCAAGTCAGAGTTGAAAACTCCCTCTCCAAAGAACACCCCATCAAATCTGGTGTCCCGCAAGGATCCCTCCTCGGGCCCTTTCTATTCCTGATTTATATCAACGACATTCCTACCCACCCCCGCACATCAACTTGTCTATTTGCTGATGATACAGCAATTATTAGCTCCAACAAAAGCTTTGTAAAAGTGCACAACAATTTAACCGCGCATATCAAAAAATTAGAAAAATGGTTTGACACTTGGAAGATCAAAATCAACCCCGAAAAAAGTGTTGCTATGCTTTTCACTCGCTCAAGAGGAAACTACCTTCCCCTCAAAATTTATAACAAAAATATTCCCTGGAGCCAAACAACAAAATACTTAGGTGTCACTATAGACAGTAAACTTACATGGAAACCACACATAACAGACATCAAACAAAAATTTATAGCTGCCAAAACAAAATTATATCCCCTCATTGCAAGAAATTCAAATTTAACCATCAACAACAAACTGCTTATTTATAAAACCTTCCTGAGGCCTATCATCACTTATGCATGCCATATTTGGGGAGGCACCGCCATCACCAACTTTAATCACCTGGAAACCCAGCAAAACAAAGTTTTAAGACAAATTACAAACTCCCCCTATTACGTCAGAAACGAACTTATTAGGAAATCACTCAAGATCTCAACTTTAAAAAACTTCATTCAAAAACTCTCATTCAAATTTTATGAAGAATTAAATATTTCACCCAACCCCTAATCAACAACATGACCAATTATAACATCTACGATAAAGCAAATTTTAATCGGCCGAAGGGAGTCCTTAGGCTCACCCCCTCCACCAATGGATAAACAATAAATAAAGCGGAACTAGTGACACGCATATTCTCTGGACCAACTTTAAACCAACTAATAAAATTTAAGGAACTATGCAGGACCAAATGGACTGTACTTACAAATTGTCAAAATTAATTTTTGAAATTGTATATATCTTTTTTCATTTTCATATTTTTTACTAACCAAATGTATATAAATATATATTTTTACTAACCCATTTAGCCCAGAATGTAACCCGAAATTTTGTTCTTGTACTCTAATAAAGAAAAGGTAGAACAATACGGATTGAAACAAAATAATATAACATGATTT
This sequence comes from Latrodectus hesperus, assembly GCA_037975125.1. Lineage (NCBI taxonomy): Eukaryota > Metazoa > Arthropoda > Arachnida > Araneae > Theridiidae > Latrodectus > Latrodectus hesperus. Next base: position 18,861,130 of record CM075860.1, read on the forward strand.
TCCTTGTTCGAGTCTCAATCAAATAAATCCCCTTCATGTGAAGTGTGATTGGACAGCATAGTTGCCTTCCCCTGACAGCCATTTCCGGATGAAGTTTACACGAAAAACAACATTTCCTGAGTATAAATAAAAATTTAAGTTAAAGCTGCCCTTATGCCCCCCACAAGTTTCATTAGATTTGAGTCAGCGGGCTTCAGCCCGGACACTCATACCCAAGTCTTGCCGACAAATAGGTATATCTTGTTTAATAGATACAAACGAAGAACTAAATAAAAGCAGAATAACTAAATTAATATAATTGAAATTAATTAATTCTGAATATGAAGTAATAATCACTAGGATAAAAGTGAAATGCAATAAATATGTACAGAGAAAGAACAGAATCTTAAAAAATTGGAATTTTGAAATAAAAAAAAAAAAAAAGAGATGAGATTTCTAAAATAATTAAAATAAAGAATAAACAATTCAAATAAGAAATATTTTTATTTAAAAATAGTAGATTTTATGGTGAAATCGGTCAAAGTGAATGAAAATATCACAAATGATTTAAAGTTTTGATAAAATACATTAATCATTCATTCATAAAACACCTAATAAATTAACATATCTCCTTATTTAAAAAACCTTTAATATATCCAACTACGTTGAAAAATTGAATTTTCGACTGCATACGTCAATTTTTTTTACAATATGCCGTTTTACAGTATGCGAATAGAAATTAATTTACAGGAATTTTAAAATCATCATCTTTTCAGAAACGAAACAGGCAGTTGCAATTTGAAACCGGAAGAGAAAAGAGAAATAGTAGATATAAATTTTACTTTTAACTATTTTTGAGAAAGTATAAAGTTGTTTAATGTTATATAGATATGTATATACATAATAAACATTAATAAGAAAAAAATAATGTTTATAAAAGTTGAAAACATGATAAGTTTAACTGACTGCTTCTTATGTTTTACAATCTTAAAAACTCTTAACGGGATATTTGTGGCAGTTTGATAGAACAAAGCAATACAAATTTTGGCTCAATATCTGACAGTTACAGTCTTAATTCAGTTTCTGCGTTTAACTTGTTTCTGTATTTATCTTTCAGATAAGTATATGCTGAAAAACCTTTCTCGCATAGATATGTTGTGGAAAATGTTAATAGAACTTCAATGGCTTTTTCTGACTGAATAGGATATTCATTTTGTATACTAAGCCAGAAGTCGATTAAAGATTGATCTTTAAAAATTGCTTCTAGAGAACTGTCAAAAGATAACTCTATAAGTTTTTCTTTTTCCAGCATATTTAGAGAGGTTTCTGAACTTATATTTCCTTGAAATGGATTACGAATCCAGTTGTTTGAGAAGGATATATTGCATCTGTTGGGAAAATAGTCATCGAAAGTTAATCGAAGATAGTTTAGTGGTTCACATATTATTCTTTTAATGTTTTCGTCAAATTTAATTGAATTTTCTGATAAAAAAGTGCTGACAGAATCGATACATCCATACTATTTATTTGCAGGTATTGTATCCAAAAATTGATCTTTTTCAATATAGCCTCAATTTTATCATGTACATTGAAAATGGTGACACCAGCGCCTTGTAAAGATATATGTTATTCATTTAATTTACAAAAAGTGTCAGTTTAATACTTATTTTTGCAGTCGAAGAACATCGGATATACAAGAAGACAATTGAAACGGATGATCAATAAAAAAATACTCGAACTTCAGACTTCAATTCCAAAAAACGCGTCAAAACTTTAGCGTCGGAAAGCCATCTAACTTCTGTGTGAAGTAGTAAAGAAACGTGGAAACTTCCAAAATCCTCACAAAGCTTACGGAATATACGGAAACTTGTAGCACGTGATTTTATAAAATTCACTATTTTCACAGCATCACTTAAAGTAGTAGATGATTCTTCACAAGAATGCGTTTACATATTAAAGCTTCATTAAAATTACAACAATGAGTCCATTGAATATTCTCGTTGATCTTCAGCCGATCAACAAAGCCAGAAAATTTTCCTCTCATTGATTTTGCACCATCTGTACACACAGCCACATAATAAGACCAGCTTATTTCATTCTTTTAAAAATACCCATTGATCTTATCAAAAATCAATTCTCCAGTTGTGTAGGTCTTCAAAGGTTTTGCATAGTACATCTTCTGCAGCATTTGTTACATCCGTCGATTGGTCAAGTTGAATTGCAAAATAATTCAATTTTAACCTTTTTAGAAGCCTGTTCTTAACATAATTAGCCAATTCATTAATTCTACGCGTCACCGTATTTCTTGATAAGGGAACCAATTTTCTTTGCTGCCTTTTCCAAAGCATAATTATAATGTATAAAATAGTTGAGATATATATATATATATATATATATATATATATATATATATATATATATATATATATATATATATATATATATATATATATATATATATATATATATATAATTTTAAACAGAAAATTTAGTGCATAATTTTACCCACACACAACAATCCACCATGTATACAGGATCCTTTTGCTCGGTTGAACATCGAAAAATTAAACATGTTGAATACTACTTTACCTAAAAAGCTGCTCCCTAATTTATTCATAAATGTAGGCAATTTCGTGGATAGCTGGTAGCCATCCAAAATATAGCAGTAACGTCTTTCGAATGTGGGTATAACTCTATTTGTAAATTATTAAGAATACAGATAAACTCCTCGCACAACGAAGCTGATCTTTGTCTTCAATCATGCAATACCGCGTGACTATTTAGATAGTCATTTCATTTGAAGTTTAAATGCTGAGTACCTGCTACAAAAGCATCTACTCATACATCAGATGTAAACACATGAATGCATATTAAATTATAAGGAGGGTTTTAAAGTAAAAAAGATTAGGAGAAAGCCTTGGATAGTATTGTGTTTAAAGAATAAAAGACTGCAATAGATCTGACTTGGGCGTCCCCAAGAATATGAGCATCAAAAAGTTCTTGAAAGTTTCCTGCAGTGCACTTGGAAGCTTGTTTGTATAGAAAAGTTTATACTAATAATTATATATATGTTAGATTAATTCCTCCAGCTTTAAGTCTTGTCTGATATCTTAATTCCTAACACAAAATGGAATATTTACTATTTTTCTTTGCATTTTATTTTGAAGAGTGTGTAGTAAATAAATATCTGTATTTGATAAAGCAAACCAAGCTGGTAATAATCTTACGAATTATGTTGTTTGAGCTTTAGAGATAATTTAGAATAGGGTCCAATGATTGATATAATTTTGTGATAACATGTCCAAGCAGCAGAAATTTTAGATTTGATATGAACCGTCAAGTGAGTTTTGAATTTATTTTTGTCCGAAGTATTTAGATTTTTTAAAATTTTCAAAAAATGTAAAGTTGCAAATGGTCCAAAAATGTAAATTTGATTATTTATGGTGTATTTTTGAGATGTTTACGTATGTTACGTATGATAAGTTTTAACTTAGATGCATTAAGGACAACTTTCTATTTAGAACATCATTCTTCAATATCAAAAATTTCCTCTTGTAGTTTAGAAATTGCTAAATTTGGATATTTAGATCTAACAATAATACCAGTGAAACCAGTGAACCATAAAAAACAATGAAACTATGAATATAACCTCTTATGGGGAAATCTCTCAGCAGTGTAAAAAAGGTACAAAATTGGTCAAAGGATACTGTCTTAAACTCCAGCTTTAACAGCTCTAGTAGTTAAGATTGAATTATTTATTTTGATTTTTATTTTTTTGTTCGTAAAATGGCTACTGATAATTTTTATTAGAATATGTTCAATTAAGAAATGATGCAATTTGTAGATAAGTCCTTGATGCCAAACTCTGTCAAATGTTTTGGCAACATCTAACATAAGGAAGGCAAATTGTTCTTTTGTATGAAAGCCATTTCCAATAAATTCACTAATTCTAATCAGTTGCTTAGTATTTGAGATATCTTGTCTGAACCCAAATTGTTCTATTGGAAAGAGATAAACATAAGGTTTAAGTCTATTGCAAATAACTCCTTCAAATATTTTGGATATGGTTTAAAGATGACTTATTGGACGATGGCTTTCATGTTTGATAGGATCCTTAAGAGGCTTGGGAAATAAGCTTCTTTCCAGTAATCTGGGAAGAAATTTTGATTTAGGCAATTATTAAATAAATTTGTAAGATAATGAATAGAATTTTCTGGAAGATGAGATATCATTAATTAGACGTATTGTCTTGACCTGGTGCTTTACGTTTTTTAAAATTTGAGATAATATTCTTAATATCTTCATTGGAGGTATTTTCAGTAGGAGTTATCTGATGATCTGAGGCAAAAACGTTGGTCTCGTGTTATACTTCAGCAGTGAATGTATCACTGGAAGGACCGGCAATTTCTTTAAATTGATTTTTCATAGTATCAGCAAAAATTTCAGATTTTTCATTATCATTTGAAACAAATCCACGTGCAGATAAAATGGCTCTATTAGTAATATGGTCTCTCTTGAGAATTCTCGTGAAGGTCCAAAGAGAATTATTGCTTTGGTTAGAAATTTTATCTTCCCTGTTTGATTGCTCACATATTGCGCATTTTTCTTTAATTAGTCAATTAAGTTGATTCATTTGCCTTTTGAAAACTGTATTTAAGGTATTTTGATAATATTTATGAATATTATTGTGTGCGTTTGTTGATGAATTTAATTCATAAAGGTTGTGATAAATTCCATTCGCATTCCAAGTGCACAGTGACAAATGTTTCAAAGTTCAAGTGTTCTCAACCATTATTGGTTTGAGGTGTGAGACTAGGGTGGCTATGTGGCGAAATCTTATAGCATCAATAGATTCAATTAGACCCGAATCTTTGATCCAGTTTAACTTTAGTTGAAGTTCGTCTAGGACAGCTTTAACTTCTGAAATATCAGTTGAACTTAAATTTTGGATGGCATCAGATTATGATTTATTTATAATATTTCTGTTAGAATATTTTAATTCTTTTTTCTTCAAATTTTCTTCAGAAAGAAGATTTTTGGGCATCCTGAAAAGTTTGCTTCATGATTACTAACACAAAATTTTCTCATTTTGGTGGCTGATCTTTAGTTTTAGTGCATTCTGAAATAAAAAATGCTTATACAAGCTGTGTAAAAAGTGCTTACACAAGCACATTTTACACATTTCAGTTCATGCCTACCGGAATTTTGAGCATAAAAGGACTGTGACTGTGAGAGTGAAACATTGCTCCTCAGAGGGCGTGGCTTCAGGCTGTGAGCAAATCACCACAACTTGTGGTTTCCTTATTCTATACTTCAATTTTTTTCCACACTCCTTCTTTATATACGATTATAATTTAAATAACTAAGAAGCTTTTTTGCAAAAGAAGCATTCTCTTGGTTAAAAAAATAATTTACAATAATAGTATTAGTTAAATTTATATGTTGTGCTTTAGACACTTACATGTTTATATATAATTTAATTCAAATTAAGTAAATTTTCTCTTATTTATTCTAATTTGAATTGTATGTTATATTATAAATCCTAACATGTACATGCAGTTTATTTAAAATTATTAAAGTTAATATATATCAAATACTTTATTCTGCTATGAAACAGCACCAACACCATTAATATAATCGCAAGACATTTTCTGAATTTGTTTTGCTATTGCTGTTCCATGCGTGGCACTACTCCGCAGAGGCAATAACATGCATGCATGGACGGGAGTCCCCTCTTAATGCCATCTTCATTTGGAAGAACTTATTTTTTTTCTTAATCAGTTATGTAGGCAACAACAGGAAGCAAAAACATATTTTTGAACTTTTACTGGAGAAGCCATTTTTTGATTCTTAAGTAATCTGAATCTGGAAGAAAGTGAGCCAAAAGCATTTTCAGAAAACTCTTTTTACTCTAGATAATCAATAATGAAAGATTCGTGTTTGATCATCAAGACCTCTACCAGGATAAGGCTTAATAATAGCAGTACCAAGAGGGAATGCAACATCAGCTACAATTACATAAGGTACATAATCAGAAGTACCAGGTAAACGTTCAGCTTCAAGTATATTGAGGATACTGTTTTCCAAAGCGAATTTCAATTTGCTTTTATTATAAACTGTTCCATTACTTATCCTACTATTGGTCCCATTGTCAACATACAAAAACTTTAAATTAGAATCAACCGGAGCAAGAAGAACAATACTAAACTCCCCTTTATATTTATAGTATGTGGAACCAGAACCAGGTGGAGGCAATAATTTAATGGGCTACCCATCATTGGCTTCAATGCACACAGGAAAGATCCATGTTGTAGAAAATGCTCATTTTACAAAAGTTTTGGGGATTTTCAAATTTTTTCTCAAAATCAAATTTAATGCATCTTAGATTTCTTCCAGGATGAACGATATAGTACACTCTGCTTATCGAAACTGAAAGGCCAGAGAGCTTTGTGTTTCACATAGAAAAAGAAATAAAAATAATATTTCGAGTTTTTCACATCATATTTTTGGCAAAACTAAAGCTTTGACTTTTAAAAAATAAAAATATAATTTAATATTTTTTAACTGTTTTTGAACCACTCCTTTATTGAGTATTTTAATTTTTAAAATATACTAGAATAAAAAGAAAAAAAATTGTTAAGATAAAGGTAAATACATTTCTAGAAATCTTAAGACTTTTTATAAGTGATATTAATATTCATCATATATATCTAAGCGTTTTGGTACTGTATAATATTAACAGTGTAACAAACTTTTCGTACACGTCTATATTTGAAAGGATATCACACAAGAAAAATAGCTTAGCAATTTAAGAATGAGATGTATTCAAACAAAATGAAGGAGACAAATCATGAATGTTGAGTTGATCTGTTAATTTATGCACTTAAACATGAAATTTATTAAGTATATGTATTATGATATTAGCAAAATTATGAAATTTGACACATCATTACAGTAAAGATGTTTTTCTATATTTATAAACATTCATATGCCGATCGATTGGTGAATGGTTAGCGCTCCTGACTCTTGAGTTATGGGTCCCGGGTTCGAGTCCCGGATCGGACATGGATGTTACTTTCTTTCTGTGTTTCTCTGTCCTTTCTTCGGAGATGATGTACGAATGTATCCCACCATGTGGTGGCACGGCATGGGTAAAGCTACTCGCCTCCGTGACTTTGTTCACAGTAGAGATGGCCGTTATTTAATGGAACTATTATTTAATAACCGTTTAATAAATAACGCGTTCTTCAAAAATTATGTTATTAAGATAACGTTTTTCTTTTCTTTAACTGCTGAAATCATTCCTGTAATGGTAACTTCTCAAAGTTGTTGCTGTATTGTAGAACATTTCCACATTATGTTATTTTGTAGCGTTAAAGCTGTTCTCGTTGTTTTGTAACGTTAAAGCTGTTTCGTTGTTTTGTAACGTTAAAGCTGTTCTCGTTGTTTTGTAATGTTAAAGCTGTTCTCGTTGTTTCGTAACGTTAAAGCTGTGCTCGTTGTTTTGTAACGTTAAAGTCGTTACCGTTGTTTTGTAACTTCCGGAATACTAAAGCTGTTCTCGTTGTTTTGTAACTTTAAGGCCGTTATCGCTATTTTAGAACTCCCGGAACTTTAAAGCCAATATCGTTGTTTCGCAACGAAATTTTAAGTTGTAATTACGTTGTTTTGGTTTCTAACATTGACATTGAGTTTTCTCGGGAACACATCCCAAGCTTTTGCTTGGCCCGTTGCGTTGCTTAGCAACTAAGAATGTATACTTTTCGGTTCCTCACTTTAATGAAGGAAGGTTAACTGAAAAGCGGATGCATGAATAAATATATTTCATTTTAAAAAGATTAAAACATTTGTAAAAATAGGAATTTTTAAAAATACATTTTATGTTAATATTTACGGGCATTTTATTTATTTTCAACCTTTATTTATTATTATTTTTTGTGAATTTTAGCAAATTTTTTGTTAAGCTGAAGCATTTTTTTAGAAACTTGAAACTATGCTCGCATATCAAAGCAAGCGTGAAATATTTTATATTCAATTTCATTTCGGGAATTAATTTTTATAAATTATAATGATTAAAAGAAGAAACTAACGTACCATTCTATAAAATTTGGATCAAACTAATAATATATATATATATATATATATATATATATATATATATATATATATATATATATATATATATATATATATATATATATATATATATATATATTGAAATTTACTTTAAAAATTAATATATTGTAAAAATAATTTTTTGAAACTTATAATTTTTTTATTTATTGAGAAAGCATCATCATAATTTATTAAAATTAATTTATTATGATGATTTATTTTAATTATATTAAAATAATTAAAATAAAATTTTAATTATTTTAAATGATAATATACTTGATTACATTAAAATAATATTCTTAATGTAATAATTTTACAGTCCTAAAATGTATTTGATGTACTGGAATAAAAGAATTGCATCATATTTCTTGTAGAAAGCCATTTATAAAATTTGTGTTGAAATAAAAAGTATTATTGTTGTTAAGTTATTAAGAATCATGATAATAAATGTTGCAATGTATATAATTATATTAAATTAATTCATGTATATTTGTAAATGTAGTTGTAATTATTTAATATTTGGAAATAAAATCACAATAAAATTAATATCCTACGTATTACAGCTGCAAATTCTAAATTTTCATCATTTATCTTTCAGGCTAAGTTGTAATTATGAGGAAAACAATTGTTCATAAAAAGATCTTTTCTGTAGTTTTATTCCTATCTAATTTCAATATAAATCTTTAAATATAATTAGCACTACTCATAACATTTTTAATTTTATGTAACTGTAAAATAAATTATCAGATATTAAACTGCATATTTACGAAAAACATTCTGAAGTATCAGCTTGTAATATTGAATTATCTTCAGGTTCTTTGAAGAATTTTGAAGAAAAGGTTGGTTTAGTAAGAATTGAAGATATTTCACAATAGTATTTATCAGAAGCATTATTTTACTTATTTTTTAAATGTAGACATCAGTATTTTTCAAAAAAGTTTTAATAAATGAATTTTAACCGAGTATTAAAATTGCTTAGTTAAATACAGTTTGGATCTGAAGGAAATGTTCATAAATTTTATCCCGAAATAGTTATTAATTTAATTTTAAAATTCTAAGTATTTAATGATTTCTAAGAACTTTGAGATTTTTTATAAAAGTAAACTAAGATACTTTTTACACAATCGTTTCAATTGAATTAGTATTCTTACAAATCTTGTACCATAAAAAATGTGCGTTAAATTATTAAAACTTTTCAGTACAATATACAGACAATTTATATCATAAAGTCCAACAACTTGAAGCAGTTGTATAGTATTTCTTGAAATATCTATAATGTGTTCATTATGAGAAAGCTTCGTCGTAAACAGAGACTGGGTTTTATGTCTCATAAGACAGTAACTTGAAAACTTTTAGTACCTACTCTGACAAATTAGATTCAATCATCCCTTTTCTTCAGAAGTTGTTAGACAAGATCAAAAGTCTTCCACTCCGAAGAATGCTGTTGTTCCAATAGCCATAGAGTTAACTCCTAAGGCCATTCTGAACTGGACAGTTTACAGTAAACATTTGGGCAATATACATTTTACTAGCACATTTTAAATCATCTTTCCAGTACATTTTTAGCAGTATTTATACATTTTTCCAGTACATTTTTAACAGAAGATATATAATTATAGTTATATTATTTCTTTATGTGGATACTATTTTCTGTATTTTTAATGTTTTTTCTCTATATATAACCTATGATATTATATCATTATTTTAAGCTTACATGTCTTTCAAGATGAGTGCTTGAGAGTTTTCCAAGTTTACTCCCTTGCATAGACATTTGCAGTCTATTTATTTAAAACATTACTTTAAACATTTACATATTAAAGTAACTTTTCTTCAATTAAATTTCAAACGAATAAGAATTACATTAATTTGAAAGACTATAATAAGTAAATAACTATGGAATTTTATATAACATATATTCCTCAGCAATCATAAAAAGAAATGACAAGTAATAACTGTTTTTATAGTATGTAAAGTAAAAATGTTAATTCTGTTTATTAATTTAATTTATTTGAGCTCTTATGATATCAAAAGATACTTGCAGATCAAACAATACAAATTAAAAAATTTATTAGTTGATAAAATTCTTCATTTATAACAAAAACTTTTGTATGTGCAAATAATTTTAAAAACTGTAAATGTATGTATTGTGTCAATAGTAAAAAACTGCATCTGAATTATTTACTTAGTAATGCGTTTATCTATTTTACAGAAACAATTTTCATACATTTTTATTTAAAAATACTGTTTAATTGTTAGTACTTTAAATTCACACACACACACACACACATTTTATTAATACCACATAGCTCTCTTATTTTTACTTCTCCGTGAGGAATTTCATCTAGTAAAAATATTTAAAATAAATACACAATTGAAGCATATAGAACAGTGAAATCATGTATATGAAGTAAAATTCTATAACTTATTATAAAGGCAAATTCCTAAATTCAAATATTTTCTCGTAAGTACTAAATATTCTGGTTTACGTATATAATTCTTTATTTTTAAACAAAATGTTATTTTCTATTTATGTTCATAAATATGTAATTTTATAGTATATGACATCTGTATAGATCCGATTTTCCTTTTATTACATAGATTTATATAAAAATTAAATTCAATTAAAATGTTTAATATTGTAAAAGAAATTTATATGAAATTGTAAAATATAATTAATTATTAAATATAAGTTAGTTTTATGTATATCGCTGGTTAAATTATCATTAAAATGATTTCACTATTTGAAAACTGTGGGTTCGATACTGGTGTTACCATAAACAATGATGGATGGTGCTCTTTGGATATTGATTAATCGCATGGTTATATTTATAAGTTGAAAAGATAGTAAAACTAAGAAATTTCGATCAAAATTCAACTTTTTAATTATATTGGGTCTCTAATTAGAGAAATACTTTTTCCAAGAAGATATATTTTAAGATTTATTCGAGCACAGGTGATATACTCAATAGTAATCTTTAGTGTAAAGAAACATCAGTTAAAATTTATAAGAATTTATAATAGAAATTACATTGAGGAATAAATTTATTTCATCTGGTGAGAAACTGAATTATACTTGGTTTAAAAAAATTCAAATTTAGACATATTTTATACATTAAAGTAATAACATATATTAATGAGGAGTTAAGATCATTAAGAAACAAATTATGTAAATACACATTACTCAAGAATTTCTAACTGAAAAAAAAATCAATTGACAGTAAAAAAAATTATAAATCTTATTTAATCCATTGCAATTATTTTAAAAAATAAGTAAATGAAAATCAGTTTAGACTTAAATGTTGAACTTCCGTATAATAAAGTAGGAAATTATTAAAAAAATTGATTAAAGAATATAACAAAAATCATTAAAATTTCTTTCAGTAAGTGATTTTCGATGCTCAGTCACTAAAATTCACCTTACCCCTCATTTCTTCAAAAAAGCAGTTTTGTCATCCCACGAAAGCTTCCTTTCGCTCCATAGAATTTCCAAGAAGGCCAAAGGGAACGGATTTCTTAGAATAACTTTCCAAAAGCCGTTATTTGATAACGCTTTCTAGAACATGTTATTTCCTTGGAACGTAACGTTGATAATTTGTTATTCAAAAATAACTGCTTTTGCCATCTCTATCATAAATTTTTTAATGAAACTTACACCAACCTCTAAATGTATGAAGTTAATCTTTAACATTTTCACTATGGTCTAGTTTTTGTTGTGAGGTTTCTAGCCTCGGCCATTTACCTCAGTGATAATGTTGTTAGAGTCCATAAGATTTGTATGCATAATAGTGAGGAGTTGAACATAGTTGCTATTGTCTGGGTTCCATGCTAAGATGATGCACTTACCTTAATCCAGTCTGCCCTACATCCATTTATTGAAAAACAAAAAATTTTTACAGCTTCTTGCAGAGCAAGATAGTATTACATAGATTTTTTACAAGTTTGAGGTTACATTATTAATAAGTGAACATTAGCTTTATGATTATTCATGTTAACAACAAATCTTTAGATTATTTACAATATATAAGAGGAATACACAATAATTAATACTTTGAGAAGTACTCCCAGGGTATTTGCGATATACATAATGACATGTTGACATTGCAGAGAATATCTACGGCAAAGAATTACTACAGTGCAGTGGCGCCATCTATCGCCTTACTTATGCTAGAAAAATTTTTATTTGCAATAATTTTTTTTTTAAATAACGCATTTTTGCAGTAAATATTTATCATTTTACTGTCAGTATTTTTAGAGATTTTCAAGCTTTGCTCTGTCTCTAAGAACAGTCCTTGGCCTGTTTTTGTTGACACTATCATGTATGTTATAATTTGGAATATTTTGGATAGCTTTATTATCAATGGAGTAAAGTTTTGAGTAGAATTTCGTAGCAAGGTTTTTGATATACTTATTAAGTGGTAAAATACCTAAATTTTTTCTGATAAGAGTGTTACGAAAGTACCATTCGGCGTTACTAATAAGCCTGAGGATTTTATTTTGTTGAGAGTCTAGTTTTTTGATGGCAGTGCCACAAGCTCCTCCCCAAATTTGAGAGGCATAGGTGATAGTTGGTATAATGTACATTTTGTAAATTAAAATTTTGTTGGCTAGGGTTAATTTGGAGTTTCTGGCTAATAAAGAGTAGAGAATTGCAGTTTTCGTTTTAATTTTAGTAATAATATTGTTGATATGGAATTTCCAGGAAAGTCTGCTGTCTATTGCTATTCCGAGATAAGTGCATCTGTTTTCCCAAATGATTTGCTGCCCAAACAATTTAAGGGGTTTGCATTTGTTTATTTTCCTGGTGAACATAATGGCAGTGCATTTATTGGTGTTAATCTTAATCTTCCATTTGATAAGCCAGTTTTCTAGGTCAATAATATGATTTGTTAAATTTCTGTGAATAATTTCAAAACTTGTGCCTGTCGTGAGAATTGCAGTGTCATCTGCGAACAACGCAGACATTGTGTGGAAATTTTGGGGGATGTCATTTATAAACAGATTAAATAGAAATGGTCCAAGTAAGGAGCATTGTGGGACTCCAGCCTCGATTATTTTTGGAGTTGATACGTGAACACCTACTCTAACTTGAAAAGTCCTATTCTCCAGGTAGTTTTTGATTAGTTGGGGGGGAAAGTCGTATAAGATTAGTTTATGAAGGAGTCCATAGTGCCACACCCGGTCAAACGCTTTTTCACCGTCTATAAATAATGCCGTTGTGGATTTTTTAGTGTTTAGCGAGTGTGCAATTTTTTCTGTCACTCTTAGGAGTTGATGGGATGTTGATAAATGGGGTCGAAAGCCGAATTGGTGGGGAATAATTATTTTCTTTTTATTTTCATGAATTTTGAGTTTTTCCAGAATAAAATTTTCAGTAATCTTGGCTAAAGTAGGCAATAAGGAAATGGGTCGGTAATTAGTGGGATCTTTTGGATTTTTTCCCTGTTTCCTAATTGGGACTACTAGTGCATTTTTCCACTTATTGGGGAAGTATCCTAAGTTTAGAATATCGTTAATGATGTCGGTAACGTAGCATATGGCTACTATCGGAAGCTGTCTTATCATTTTGTTGCTGATATTATCATATCCCGGGCTCTTTTTAAGTTTAAGATTTTTAATAACTTCTTCAACTTCTGAAGCTCGGATGGGCTCAATTTCAGGTAGAGTTTGGGCGGTGATATTGTTAATGAAATTGTTTACCGAATTGTGAACGTAGTTTTCGTGAATGTTATCTCCTATGTTATTTAATTTGAACTGTGATTCTAAGCTACTGGCCAGGAGCTCAGTTTTGTCCTTATTAGTTTTAGCTACCGTGGCGCCATCTGTTTGCACTGGAAAAAAGTAGCTTGGTGCTTTAATTTTCTTTAATGCATTCCAAAGAGATCCATCATTTGTTTCTAGATTGCTTAGATATTCATTCCATTTGCTTTCGTTATGAGCTTTTATTTCAGTTTTAATTTTGTTTTTAAGTTCGTTGATTTGTTTTTTAATGCTAGGTATTTTGTAGATATTAAATTGTTTCCTTAATCTTTAATCTTTTGATTAAGTTTATTATGTCTGTGGGGAGATTGGTCTCTCTTTTAACTACCTTTTTGGTAGTGCTAATTTATTTTGCTTCATTGATGGCATTGCTAATGATAGTGACTTTGTTGTCTATGTCTGACGGCGCACTAGCATTATTATAGGTACAGGTGGATAGTTTGTTATTTATTATTTCTCTGATTTTTTTCCAGTTTGTGTTGCATTTTATTATTTCCATATTTTCTTCATTAATTTTACCGAAGTGCACAATGATTGGATAGTGATCTGAAGGCAGATCTTCTATTGTTAATATTTCAGTCGGGGAGGGGGCATTTTTACAGATCATAAGATCAATGAAACTACCATAATTTCGTCCGTAGAGTGTTGGTTTGTCTAGTTAGTAAAGTGCTATATTTGTATTTACAATTAAGTTTTTAATGGTTTTGCCATACGAGTTATTGTAACAACAGTTCCACATTTCGTGCTTTGCATTAAAGTCTCCAGCCAGTATAATATGCATATTTAAGAGTGTTTTTAAGTCATCTTTAGTTGAGGGATTGTAATTCGGGGGAATGTAAACTGAAGCTACGTTTAAATCTTGACTTGCTTGCATATGTATTTGGATTATTGTTGCTCTAATATGGTTGAGTTGTGGTGTAATGATGTGTGAATGAGGGATGTTATTTTTGATAAGTACGGCAGTACCTCCTTGATTTGCTGACTGGTCGTTTCTGTAACAGGAGAAATTTGCAATATTTAATTTGTTACTTTCCACTAATCTTGTTTCCTGTATCAAAATCACATCAGGACAATGGTGTCTTAGAAAGTGCTTAAATTCAGTTAACTTGCTGAGTATTCCATTTGCATTCCAATACATTAATTTGAGATTAATTTTGGGCTTATTCATTATTGTTGGTATTCGTTCCTAGGGCTTTTAATAAGATATGAAGTTTGTCAGCTGGGTGCAAGGCTTTTTCTAATATAGGGACAGATTTAAGTAGGTTTGGGAAGTATGAAAATATGGAGTTTATTTCATTTAACAATTTAAATATATTTTGCATATTTTCAACATTTTCCATTGTCGGTGTTTGGGGGGTTTGTTCATTAGATTGACTATTTCCTCTTCCTGCTAAGATGTCCGCAAAGGATGATCCTGTTCTTGTTAGGTTGTTGTTTGTTATTACTTTTTGATTGACTGGTTGTGTTTTCTTTTTAGCTGCTGGGTTTTTAGGACAACCCGCGTAGGAGGCCGTATGATTGCCGCCACAATTGCAGCATTTTGGCACTTCTATTTTTTGATGGTTACATTCTCTAGTCATGTGTTTTTCGCCGCACTTAACACAATTGGGTTTAAGGAAACAAACGCTAGAGTTATGGCCAAATTGTTGACAGTTGTAACATTGAATGGGAATTTTATTAATGTATTTTTCTGTTTTTACAATTACATTCATAACTTCAGTTAAATTATATATTTGATTAGCGATTTCGTTATGCCTTACGGTGATCAAGAAGCAGGGGATTGGATGTTTATTTCTATGTTTCTTCATAACTACGACTTTTTCTATATCGAAACCTTTTTCCGTGAGTTCCTCCTTAATTAGTTCAGTGGGGGTACTTGGGTGGAGGCCTTTAATTACTGCCTTAATTGGCTTGTATTTGGTAAAGTTAAGTATTAAACATTCGATGTTGTTTTCAGTTAAATATTTTGTAATTGCTCTGTGAGCTTCTGTGTTTGATGGAAATACTTTAAGAAATTCACCATTAAGTTTAGCAGTTAAATTATTGTCGAATTTGCTTTTTAGGTTTTTAATGAGTACGTTGTAATTTGTCTCAAATTTGATATGTATTGGGGGGGTGTTGTTAGTAGAGTTTTGCACAGTAGGTGCTAGCTCTGTTTCTTTTTCATTAATGGAGAGGGCACTGAATTTGTTGCACTCAATAGGTGTAGATTGAGGTATTAAGACTTTTGCGTTTGCAGTTTTCTTAGGTTTTTGAAAACCTTCGTCATCAGTTTCAATTTCTTTAGCCCTTTTACCTTTGATTGTATTTACATTAGTTAAAACACCATCCTTGCTAGTTGTAGGTGCATTAATATTGGTTACCAATACGTGATTAATGTTATCATAACTGGCTACTGGGCTTTCAATGCTTTCATTGGCATTATCATAATTAATTAACATTCCCATGAAGTTAATCTCCTGTTCCTGTTGAGTGTGTGCAGCTGAGTACCTGCCCGAAGGCATCTACTCATTCATCTTACATGTTAAAAATGGAGTGAAAGAAATTAAGTGAATGTAAATATGAAAGTAAAGTTAGGCAAAAGCCTTAGAAAGTATTGCATCAGAAGAGAAAAAGGCCGCAATAGGTCTGACTTGAGCATCCCCAGGGAGGATATAGGAGTCGAAGAGTTTATCGAAGTTTCCGGCTTGGCACTTGGATGCTTGCTTGTAGAAGTTTATGTTGAGTTTTTGGATAAAATGTGATAAGTCTTCTAGCTTGAGATCTTTTTGAATGTTTTTGTTCCTTATAAAATAAGGAGCATTTACAATTCTTCGAAGAATTTTGTTTTGAAAGGTATTAATGAGTTGAAGATCTTGTTTGGAGAAGGAACACCAGGCAGGGGAAGCATATGTGATGATGGGTCTTATAGTAGAAATATAAAGTAGCCTTTTTAGTTTTAGATTTAATTTTGATTGAGGTCCAATTAGTGATCTGAGTTTGAAGTAAACATGCCATGCTGCGGTAATTTTTGATTTAATATGAGCAGTCCAGGTGAGTCTATTATTAATTAAGAGTCCAAGGTATTTAGCTTTAGAAACATTTTCAATAGGTTGGCCAAAGATATAGAGTTGATTATAGATTTTGTGTTTTCCTGGTTTTCTGCTAATGACTATGAGTTTAGATTTAGTAGCATTAATAGCAATTTTCCAGTTTTCACACCAAGTTTCCATATCTAAAATTTTATTTTGAAGTTTAGAAATTGCATGATTAGGATTCTTGGATCTAACAATGATTCCTGTATCATCTGCATAGAATGCAGTTAGGCTATATCTATCATCATTTATAGGAAAATCAGCTGTATAAAATAAATATAGTATTGGACCTAAAATGCTTCCTTGCGGGACGCCGGCATTTATGGGTCTGGTGGTGGAAATACAATTATTGAGTTTAATATGAAATTTACGATGATTAAGGTAACTATTAATGATAAAAACAATATTATGAGCAATTCCAAGGTGCAATAATTTATAAATGAGGCCTTGATGCCAAACCCTGTCAAAGGCCTTGGCGACATCTAACATTAGAAAAGCAGAGTATTCTTTAAGATAGGATCCTTTGCCAATGAATTCGCAGATTCTGATAAGTTGTTTGGTAGTGGAAAGATCTTGTCTGAACCCAAATTGTTCAGTTGGAATTAAATGTAAGTATATTTTTAGTCTATTGTAGATAATTCTTTCAAATATTTTAGATAAGGTAGGTAGAAGACTAATGGGCCGATGATTTTCAGGGTTTGTGGGATCTTTTCCCGGCTTTGGAAATAAAATAATTTCAGCTTCTTTCCAGTAGTCAGGGAAGTAATTTATCACTATGGTCTAGTTTTGTGTTGTGAGGTTTGCTAGCCTGGAGGCCATTTACCTCAGTATAAAATTTTTGGGGGTTGCCTAAATCTATTTTACATAAAGTGGGAGGAGTGAACATAGCTGCCTATTTCTGGAGTCACAAAGCTGAAAGTGATGTACTTACCTTAATCCAGTCTGCCCTACATCCATTTATTGAAAAAAACAAAAAGATTTTTACAGCTTCTTGCAGAGCAAGATAATGTTACATAGACTTTTTTACAAGTTTAAGGTTACATAATAGGTGAACATTTGCTTTATAATTATATATGTTAAGAAGAAATCTTTAGATTATTTACAAAATATGATGTTATTTACAGTATACAGCAAATGGTATTTTGAGAAGTACTCCCAGGGTATTTTGCGATAAACATAATGATATGTTGACATTGCAGATACTAACTATGGCAAGGAATTACTACTGTTCAGTGGCGCCATCTGTCGCCTTACTTATGCAGGAGAAGTTTTTATTTGCAAAAAAAATTTTTAATAGAAATGCATTTTTTCAGTAAGTATTTAACATATTATTGTTAGTAATTTTAAAGATTTTCAAGTTTTATTCTTTCTCTGAGAACAGTCCTTGGCCTGTTTTTGTTGGCACTATCATAGATATTATAATTTGGAATATTTTGTATTGCTTTGTTATCAATTGAATGAAGTTTTGTATAGAATTTTGTGGCTAGGTTTTTAATATACTTGTTTAGTGGTAAAATACCTAAATTTTTTCTAATAAGTGCGTTGCGAAAATACCACTCAGCGTTGCTTATAAGCCTCAGGATTTTGTTTTGCTGAGAGTCCAGTTTTTTGATGGCCGTGTCACAAGCTCCTCCCCAAATTTGAGAGGCGTAGGTGATAGTTGGTCTAATATATAATTTATAGATTAAAATTTTGTTGGCTAGGGATAATTTTGAATTCCTGGCTATTAAACAATACAGAATTGCAGTTTTCGTTTTAATTTTAGTTATGGTGTTATTGATGTGGAATTTCCAGGAGAGTCTACTATCAAATTCAACTCCCAGATAGGTGCATTTGCTGTCCCAATTAATTTGCTGCCCAAACAAATTAAGGGGTTTACATTTGTTAATTTTCTTGGTGAACATAATGGCAGTGCATTTGTTCGTGTTGATCTTTATTTTCCATTTGACTAGCCATTTTTCGAGATCAATAATATGATTTGTTAGGTTATTATGAATAGTTTCAAAATTTGTGCCAGTCGTAAGGATTGCTGTGTCGTCCGCAAACAACGCTAGCATTGTGTGATAGTTTTGGGGGATATCGTTTATGAATAGGTTAAATAAGAAGGGTCCAAGTAGGGAACCTTGTGGGACACCAGCCTCGATAATTTTTGGTGTTGAAACTTGATCACCCACTCTAACCTGAAAGGTCCTGTTTTCCAAATAGTTTTTAATAAGTTTGATTAGGCTGGGGGGAAAGTTGTATAAAATTAATTTATGAAGTAGACCGTAATGCCACACTCGGTCAAATGCTTTTTCGACGTCTAGAAATAGTGCCGCCGTGGATTTCTTAGCGTTGAGCGATTGTGATATTTTTTCTGTAACTCTTAGGAGTTTGTGTGAGGTTGATAAGTGGGGCCGAAAGCCAAATTGGTGGGGTATAATTATTTTATTGTTATTTTCGTGAATTTTTAGTTTTTCGAGAATAAAATTTTCTGTAATTTTAGCTAATATAGGCAGTAGGGAAATGGGTCTGTAGTTTGTAGGGTCTTTTGGGTTTTTTCCATGCTTCCTAATTGGGACCACCAAGGCATTTTTCCAGTTTTTGGGGAAATAGCCTAATTTTAAAATGTCGTTGATGATATCAGTTAGGTAGCAAATGGCCATTATCGGTAGCTGTCTTAACATTTTATTGCTTATGTTATCGTATCCCGGGCTCTTTTTTGGTTTTAGCTTCTTGATAACGTTTTCTACTTCTGATGCTCTGATGGGCTCTGTATTGGGTGGGGAGTGTGCTGTAATGTTGTTAATAAAATTATTAACTGAGTTGTGTATATAGTTTTCATGACTGTTATCACCAATGTTGTTTAATTTAAATTGTGATTCCAAGCTATTGGCCAGGAGCTCAGTCTTTTCCTCACTAGTTTTTGCTACCGTGGCTCCATCTGTTAGTACAGGAAAAAAGTAGCGTGGTGCTTTGATTTTCTTTAAAGCAATCCAGAGTGATCCATCATTTGTGTCGAGATTGTTAAGATATTCGTTCCATTTTCTTTCATTATGAGTTTTGATTTCAGTTTTAATTTTGTTTTTAAGTTCGTTTATTTGTTTTTTAATGCTTGGTATTTTATATATATTGTATTGTTTCCTTAATCTATTTCTATTTTTAATTAGATTAATTATTTCACTGGGGAGAGTGGTCTCTCTTTTAACAACCTTTTTAGTTGTGCTATATTCTTTAGCTTCATTTATGGCATTGCTGATAATAGTAACTTTGTTATCAATATCTGACGGCACACTAGCTGTGTTATGAATGCGGGTGGACAGTTTATTGTTAATTGTTTCTCTGAATTTTTTCCAATTTGTACTGTATTTAATAATTTCCACGTTTTCATCATTAATTTTTCCAAAATGCACTATAACTGGATAATGATCTGATGGTAGATCCTCAATTGTTAGAATGTCAGTCGGGGAGGGGGCATTTTTGCAAATCATCAGATCAATGAAGCTACCGTAATTCCTTCCATAATGTGTAGGTTTATCCGGGTGGTAAAGTGTAATGTTTTTATTTACAATTAAGTTCCTGATAATTTTGCCATACGAATTATTGTAACAGCAATTCCACATTTCATGCTTAGCATTTAAATCTCCTGCCAGTATAATATTATTATGTGTATTTAAAAGAGTTTCTAAATCGTTTTTAGTGGATGGGTTGTAACTCGGGGGGATGTAAACTGAGCCTATGTTTAAATCATAATTTGCTTGAGTGTGAATTTGTATTAGTGTTGCTCTCATGTGATTGAGTGGTGGTGTTATGATGTGCGAATTAGGGATGTTATTTTTAATGAGTATGGCAGTACCTCCTTGATTTGCTGACTGGTCATTTCTATAACAGGAAAAATTTGCAATATTTAATTTGTTATTTTCTACTAACCTAGTTTCCTGTATCAGAACCACATCAGGACAATGATGTCTGAGAAAATGTTTAAATTCAGTAAACTTACTGAGTATTCCATTCGCGTTCCAATACATTAATTTAAGATTAATTTTGGGCTTATTCATTATTTGTATTATTTGTTCCTAATGCTTTTAATAATATATGCAGCTTATCAGCTGGATGCGAGGCTTTTTCTAGTATAGGAACAGATTTTAGTAGGTTAGGGAAATATGAGAAAATGGAATTTATTTCATTTAATAATTTGAATATACTTTGCATATTTTCCACATTTTCCAATGTCGGTGTAGTTTGGGGGGTTTGTTCATTAGCTGGGCTATTTCCTCTTCCTGCTAGTATGTCAGCAAAGGATGAACCTGTTCTAGTTAGGTTGTTATTTGATATTATTTTTTGATTGACTGGTTGGGGTTTCTTTTTAGCTGCTGGGTTTCTTGGGCAACCCGCGTAGGAGGCTGTATGATTGCCGCCACAATTGCAGCATTTTGGGACTTCTAATTTTTGGTATTTACACTCCCTAGTCATATGTTTTTCTCCACACTTAACACAGTTGGGTTTGAGGAAACATACGCTAGAGTTATGGCCAAATTGTTGGCAGTTATAACATTGTATGGGAATTTTATTAATATATTTTTCTGTTTTTACGATTACGTTCATAACTTCCGTTAGATTGAATATTTCATTAGCAATCTCATTGTGCCTAACGGTGACCAAGAAACAAGGGATTGGGTGTTTATTTCTGTGTTTCTTCATAACTACGACTTTCTCGATGTCGAAACCTTTTTCCGTGAGTTCCTCTGTGATTAATTCGGTGGGGGTACTTGGGTGGAGGCCTTTAATTACTGCCTTGATTGGCTTGTATTTGGTAAAGTTGAGTATCAAACATTCGATGTTATTTTCAGTTAAATATTTTGTTATAGCTCTGTGAGCTTCTGTGCTTGAAGGAAAAACTTTAAGAAACTCTCCGTTAAGTTTAGCCGTTAAATTATTGTCAAATTTGCTTTTTAGGTTTTTAATAAGCACGTTGTAGTTAGTTTCGAATTTAATATGTATTGGGGGGTGTTGTTAGCAGGGTTTTGCACCGTAGGTGTCATCTCAGTTTCTTTTTCGTTAATGGAGAGGGCACTGAATTTGTTGCACTCAATAGGTGTGGGTTGAGGTATTAAAATTTTTGCGTTTGCGGTTTTCTTAGGTTTTTGAAAACCTTCGTCATCCGTTTCAATTTCTTTGGACCTTTTAGCTTTGTTCGTATTTATATTAGTCATAACGCCATCCTTACTAGTAGTAGGTACATTAATGTTGGTTATTAATACATGGTTAAAATTATCATGAGTAGCCACTGGGCTTTTAATGCATGCATTGTCATTATCATAATTAACACTGTTTTCTGTTGGTTTATTTGAATTACTAGCAGTTGGAATATCAACATTGACCTTAGTATTAGCTGTTGTTTTCAAGGGCTCATAACTTGAGCGATTAATTTTAACATTATCTTCGGAGTCTGAAGAAGAGATAGCATTACAGTTTTTGTTTAGAGTCTTAATGTTTTTAACATTACCATTTCTATTAATATTTTTTCTTTTAAGTTTATTTTTAGTGTTCTTAGCACTATTTAATACGTTATCATTGCTTTGGTTAATTACACTGTTAGTTTGATTAGCATTACTAGGCACATTTTCATTACAAATATTATCAACATAATTAACTTGCATATTATTATTTACAATATTTCTAACATTACTGCTATTTACATCATTACTAAAATTCTTATTTTTAAACATAAATTTGTCAACATTATCATCATTATGTAAATCGCAATTAGATATTAAACAATACCCCATTTGGGAGTACTTACCCATTAACATTTGTGAAGCGATGAAAACCTCCTGGTAGATCCCGTTATGATGTTTCCAATAGTCCATATTTGTTTTTTCGAATACGTCCATCATCGGTTTTTGCGCTGTTGCACATATCGCGAGCAGTTGGCTGCCTTTGCTCAGATCACATAATAACTTGCAGCGTTCAACTTTGGTGATAGGTACACTGGGGTCCACAGCAATTAGATGATCGAAATTTGGGACGTAACTCCTGATGATAGTAGAGTAATCCACAGCGTTAGGGCACACATTTTGGGAGACACTTTTTCCTAAAGCACTTGACGTAGCATTTGGCACACATAACTTTTCATTGACACTCGCATCTGGGTTAACACTCGTAATTTTTTGGCCCTGAAAAGGGCCGTTTGGCCCAGGGCATATCGTATCATTTTTCCGCATAGCGCTTTCACTTGTTTGCAAAGCACAAATTTCGTTGTTAGCACTAATTGATGAACACGTTGACACATTCACGACACGATCTGCACTCTGGAATGCATTTCCCGTTGTTTCCATAGTTGGTTCGTTATAGTCCATTTGGTCCGAGCTTAAGGGGAATCCTTCCTCAAAATAAATCTAGAAATGAGCTTCAGCGCCATCTAGCGCAGTTGTTTGGGGGCAGTCCTTCTTACAAAGACTGAAAGAACTGATTGGTGAATTTAAACTCATAAGTCACGCCACAGCACCTGTTTACAAAGAAAAAATAGTTCCTATTCCAATGGGGGGGCGAATTTTAAGTAGGGAATGAGAAGACCACTTAACCGCAATAGGGGTAAAGTGGACAATATAACCCCCGCATCCTAATTTCCTTCCCCATGTTCTGACGCAGATTTTCTCCGCATATGTGGTCAGTTTGTTTGTCCCCTCTCGCCTTCCTGGAACTGTATGTCCGTAAATCTCATGGGTGAGGAAAAAGTAGGGCAAGCTCAAATGCTTCTCAAATTTGACACCCGAAATATCCGTTGTGAGCTTCCGTCGAGTCAAGCAATGAGAGAGAAAAAGCTCTGCTCGGAGATTTTGGAAAGAAATATTCTATTTACTGTTCAGCAGAAAAGTATAAAGATGCATAAAAAAATTGATCAATTTTGTTATTATTCATTAAATGATCAAAACTTAATATCAATGTTGAAATAAAAATATAAAATATAATTATTTATTTTTCTTGATATAATTTCAATTTGCTTTGATTTTACGAGATTTGATTCTTTTTTAATGGGCCTTATGAGAAAGCAAAACAGTTACGCTTCTCTCTAAGTAAACTTCACTTTTAAAAATATTTTCAAATAGACCAAAATGCCGAATTTCTTATCTCTCTTAAAAAAAGAGAAAATAATGTAGTTTATTTATTAACTTTGGAATAACTTTTCTAGCTTTATAAAATATTTCGATATAAAATGAACGGAAAATTCCGTATATTTCGCTTATAATTTCTATCAATGCTTTTTGTAGGAATGGAAAGTCTACCTCTCTATTTGGATTGATCAGGCATCTCGACATTGTTTCTTGATATATTTCCAAGCAATGTCGTAAAATAGATTAGGGTCTCACATTTCATCTAAATTCAATGTATATACCATTTTCAAATTTTTTAAATTTTCTTCATCTGTAACAAAATTTTAGAACTCCAGGTATCCAAAATCAGAGCTCCAAGCTTGCAGCCAAATTTATAACATCATCTTTAAATATTGTTTTCATCTTTAACATTTCTATTTATTTTAATCAATTTATTTATTATATATACTGGTAGATAAATATTAGAGAAACAGAGTTGATTTTCACAATTCAAAATTTTATATTTACAAGTACTATCGATATTGATCTGATGTTTCCAGCAATGAAGGAACCTCCATCGTTTTCATTGTATTTCACACTAAGAATTTATGCAACATATTTAAAAGAACAATGGGTAAGAACTTTTTTTAATATTGAGTTGAAATTCAGAAATTAATCGTTATTTTCATTTAACTTCGGTATTTAAACTGCGACCCATTCCTGCGCATTACCTTAGCGACGCCACAATGTCTAGCCTGTGTACAGTAATTCCATAATTTTGTACATTTTGTCAATATTTCAATCTAGATTCTGTTCTTTCTCTGTACATATTTATTGCATTTAATTTTATTTAGTGTTTACTTATATATTCAGAATTTATTCTTTCTAATTTCAATTAATTTGGATTAGCTTTTTTGCTACTATTTTGTTCTTCACTTGTATCTATTAAACTAGACTGAGATTTTCTCATTTGCCCCTGTAAAGTTGTTTTTATTTAAAAATAATTTTTCCTAATCCTAATCCTAATCGTGAAAGAAATCTAGAGCCTACAGCGGCAAAGCCGCTTTTACTCTTTCATCTGTAGTAACGAGTGACAGTAAAGAAAAAGAGATAGGTGGGAGGAGCCACTGGGGTAGAGGAAAGGGTGAGAGGTAGAAACTCGCGCTCTAATTGGCTGTGCGTCTCAAGCCTCAAGTATTACTGCAGCACAGTAATAGAATGTATACAAAATACAATATAAAATAGTTATAAAGTAATTCAAAGCAAATAAAATAAATGTCTGGGTTAAATAAGGAGAAAAAGTAGAATACAAAATAGATACCAAAACTGTACAAAAGTAGATACATACTATACAAAGAATATAAAACATGGAATCTAGGACACTAAACATCATTTTTTCATATCATATCATTATCATATCATACTTTTTGGTTTGGATTCGAAGCGATAGGTCGTTTACTTCTCTCGCTCCATCTCTAAATTAAGTTCCATGCGAATACTCCTTTCTTAAGGTGCCGCACTAACTTTGTTCCATAGCCATACGTCGGTCTCACACCTAGCTAACTGAGTTCTGGGTCCCTGAGGGCAAATTCTGGTAAACTAATTGTCAATTTTACAGACCAGGTCTCACACTCCGTTTTGGAGTCCCTGAGAGGTCTAACCTCTTAACTTTTGTCTTTTCCCGGCGAGGAAAAGTTCCCTTTGCCATTCTTTGGATCAGAAAATGGAATCCACAGGAGAGACCCTAGCCACGCCCAATTCCAGGACTTTACCAGTGGAATTTCAAAATGAAACTATCAGCCATCTAGCTAATATCTTCCTTGATTTTGACTACAGCAAAGAATTCCAAAACATATCTAATTCAACTGATATAGAAGAGCTGAAAAATGTACTAAAGGGCATTCAAAACAATACTAATCTGATTGGGCCAATCAATGCTCAATCACTGGAATTCATAAGGTTTCAACAGCAGCTGTTGAATTTGGAATTAAAATGTTACTCCAAAACACTAGAACTTGAGAAGCAACAACAACTAAACACTCAAGTACAAAATCTAAAAATCCAGGGAGAAGTCCCTAAACAAAGAAAAAAGCGTAAAGCAACTCCATTAAAGGATATTAACATCAAAATTTCCACTAAAAATAGGTTTGAAATCCTCTCCGAGGAAGAAAACAACACTGAAGATGTGGCGCCATCTACCGCCCAGGAAAATAATGAAAACGCTTCCATGGAAGTTTCAGAAACCACAGCACCAGAAAAGAAAATCAGAATACCCCCAGTTTTCATTGATGACAAATTAAATGGAAATAAAATTATAACAGAAATTAATAAAGTAGTTGAGAAAAAAGTCACTGCCAGCATAACAAGGCAGCATGTTAAAATACAACCTTCAACTGTTGATGACTATAGGAAGATAAATAAATTTATATCCGAAAACAAAATAGAAGCCCACACATATGAGCTTTCAACTGAAAAAACAGTCAAAAAAGTCATCAGGGGTCTCCCATTTGACTTTCCAATCAACCAAATACAGGAACAATTAACTGATGAAAATTTTGAAGTTATCTTAGTAACCCAAATGCGCAGGAATAATAATACGCAAGGTATGCCCCTATTCCTGGTAGAATTAGCCAAAACTGAATACAGCAAGAGAATACACGACGTAGAATATATAGGAAACTTCAGAATTTCAGTAGAAGCTCTGAGAAGAAAATCCAGCCCTGCACAATGCTACAGGTGTCAGGGTTTCTACCACAATTCGAAGTACTGCCATAGACAGCCTCGTTGCTTAAAATGTGGTGAAAACCATTTCACCAGAAACTGCCTGAAACCAAAAGATACAGCAGCGAAGTGTGCACTTTGTGGAGGGGCACACACTAGTAATTTTCTGGGTTGCCCCAGAAACCCAATTAACCAACAAAATAATATCCCAGTCGAAAACATATGGGAAAAGCGAAAGCAGCAATTTGAAAAAGCACAAGCCCCGCCCACTAGCACAGAGGATCCACAGCGACAACCACTCACATCCCAAGAAAAGCCAGTCTCCACCGCACCCGCGCACACCCAAATAGGAAACAATGAAATCAACAATATTTTAATTGAGTTATCTAAACAAATAAATAATGTATTCAGCAATTTTATCGCAAGACTAACGCCAGCCATTAATAACACCCTACAAAATGCCTAGACCATCAATTTTAAGGATTCTAACATGGAACTCAAATGGACTTAGGTCCAAAATCACTGAACTTATAGATTTCATAGAAGACTGGGATCCCGATATCATTCTTATTCAAGAAACTCACCTAAATGCTGGACACAGAGCTACAATTCCTAACTACAACAGCATTCGTACAGACAGGACCACACACAGAGGCGGAGGCACAGCCATTTATATCAAAAAGAGCTTCTCATATGATATACTAGAAATCAACACTTCATCACTTGAAAACACCACCATCAGACTAAATACTGCAAATAACTCAAAAATAATTATCTCCTCCATCTACCAACCCCCTGGGAACAGTATTGACACAAACGAACTGAATAGTTTTTTCAACCAAGGAAATTCAGTGCTTATTGCAGGGGATTTGAACTCTAAACACCCTGAATGGAACCCCTATGGTCAATCCAACAGAAATGGCAGACTTCTACACAGTTACATAAATAGCAATAATGTCCACATGATCGCACCGGAAGAGCCAACACACTATTCTTATGGTTATGCATCAAACTCTGTTATCGACATAGCAATCACTAAAAACATCACATCCTTCCAATGCAGATCAATACCAGAGCTATCCAGTGACCACAACCCAGTCATCTTGGACATTGGACCTAACAACGCATTACCAATTCACGAGAGGTCCACTACTAACACCAATTGGAACCGTTTCAGAGAATGCTTGGACAGGACTCTAACCGGTAACCCCAAAATCTACACACATGCGGATATTAATGATGCAGTTGAAGAGCTCGACACTAAAATTAAAAATGCCATCAACACCAGCAGCACTGTCAAAATTGTTACCCAACAACACGCCAAAATACCTAGGGATATTAAAGAGCTGATTAAAACAAAAAACAAAGTTAGAAAAAGATGGCAGAATACCCAAGACCCAAATATTAAAAGTGAAGTCAACAGACTCCAAAGACAAATTAAAGATAAACTTTCGGAATTTAGAAACAAAAACTGGACAGATTTCCTAGAGTCACTCCACCCGGAAGACAATTCGCTGTACATGGCTATCAAGAAAATTAATTGTAAAGATTATACACTTCCCCCAATAAGCAGCCCTAGAGGAATGGTCTATAGCAAGCAAGAAAAGGCTGAAGTTTTCGCTGACACCCTCCACGAAACACTTCAATTAAACAACAATGCCTACGACAACAACACCATCTCAAAAGTCAACAGAACTGTTAACAATTTCATCGATAGCAACGCCACCCCGGATCCTCCTGACCACCTAACTTCTCCATTGGAAATAATTGGATATATTAAAGAACTCAACCCCAAGAAATCTGCAGGCCCAGATAATATTGGCAACATTACTCTTAAAAATCTACCGTTAAAAGCCATCACCTTTATTACTAAAATTTATAACAGATGTCTGACCCTAAATTACTACCCCACAGCCTGGAAAAAAGCTTTAACTGTATTCATCCCTAAACCAGGTATGGACAAGAAATTTCCTCAAAACTACAGGCCCATCTCTCTACTGAATAACATGTCCAAAATTTTTGAAAAGATTATACATAGAAAAATGCTACAATTTTGTGAAATAAACAACATCATCCCTGACGAGCAGTTCGGTTTTAGGAAAAATCATTCCACCTCTCACCAGCTCCTTAGAGTAATTAATGCAATTACTGAAGGATACAATAATAACTACAAGACTGGAGGACTATTTCTCGACATTAAAAGGGCATTTGACAAGATTTGGCATAATGGCTTAATCTACAAACTCATCCAATATAATTTTCCAAAATACCTCATAAATATCATCATCCACTACCTTCGTAAAAGAAGCTTTAAAGTCAAAATCCAAGAAGTTATTTCGGAATCAAGAGAAGTTAATGCCGGTGTTCCACAGGGGAGTGTTCTAGGACCGCTGCTGTATACTATCTACATTAGTGATTTACCTAAGTCAGAAAATGCAATGATATGCTTATTTGCTGACGACACAGCAATCCTTGCTCAGGACAAGAACATCAAATACGTGAGTTTGAAACTTCAGCTTTATATCAACACCCTCCACAAATGGATGAATAGCTGGAGGATCGAACTTAACGTCTCTAAAACAACTGCCATCATTTTCGCAAAGGGAAACCTGAGAAGATTACCTCCTAGGCTAGTAATCGGCGAAGAAAACGTGCACTGGGAACACTCAACTAAATACTTGGGAGTGATATTGGATTCTAAGCTTACCTTCAAACCACATAGAGACAATGCAATCAAAAAGTTCAACACAGCTATGGCCATGCTAAATCCAATACTCAATAGATGGTCGAAACTTTCACTTAATAACAAAATTCTTGTCTACAAACAAATTATTAGACCCAAAATAATGTACGCTTGTCAAATTTGGGGCCAAGCTGCAAACACACATATTAATGCCATTCAAACACTCCAAAATAAACTTTTAAGACAAATAACGGATGCGCCCTGGTACGTAACTAACTTAACCCTCCATAAAGACCTCAAGATCCAAACTATCAGGCAGCACATCGAAGAGCTCTCAACTAAATTTTTCGAAGAAATTAGAAGTAATCAAAATAATTTAATTAATTCTCAAGTTATTCTACAAAACGGAAAATATTCACTCCCAAGTAACAACATTCACATCTCACAAAACTGTCCAATTGCAGCTCACATAGCCAGATAAGCCACGCCTCCTGCAGTCTCTCCAACTCTCCTGTGGTTATTGCAGATTTCCTATTTATATCTCCATTTTTTCTCTCTAAATTAAATAATTTTCAAATATTTCATTGCTATTTTGTAATTCTCCTCTTGTAAATAATGTTTATTTGTAAATAACTTGTGAATATTCAGTTACTCGGAACTTCTTCCTTGATTCTCTTGCATCATGTTTTCCCTGTTACCCGAAATGCGGATATACAGGTAGTGGTCAGCAAATTGGAGGGTGACCATCACTTTACTCCTCTTTCAGATCATTCTGTGTAAATTGTATATAACTTCTTAGATTATGTATTCTTATTCATTATTTCTTATGTATTTACTGTAAATATTTTCTCTTTTCACTGCATTGCTGGAATTTATTATTCGGAATTTTTCTTGTTATTTTACTTTGCATCTAGTTTTGTTTTCTTACTTTTGTTTCTTCACTCAACCCAGATCTGATGCTGAGGTGCATGCTCTAGTAATTTATTTCTAGAAATGTGCTGGGTTTTTTTTCTTCACTTTCACTTCATACAAAGCAATAGTCTTAGGACTGGTACTTTATTACGAGTATACGTTAATTAGGACACTAAATAGAGTGTTTCTGGGTTAATAATGCGGCAAATATGATAGTATAATAGTAGAAATATATACAATAATTTTTGCAGGGATTTCTATGTACAGGTGATCAGTTCAGTCTTGTAGTTTTAAACTTCTTGGATAGTAGAACATCACTGTTATAGTGAGCTGCAATGGGTCTATATTTGATGTCATCTTTGGGATTCTCACAGTTAAAAATAGTGTTGAAAGATGCAGTTTCACATTTCTCGGCTTCATTAAAAAAGTTAATATTTAATTTAGAAATGTGTTGATGAAGTGTCTCAATTTTGAGGTCACGTCTAATGGCAGAATTTTTAAGATAGTATGGTGCTCCTAGAATTTTTCTTAACATTTTATTTTGAAATTGATTTAGTTTTTCAATATTGCTCTTATTAATAGTACACCAGGCCGGTGAAGCATACGTTATTACTGGTCTGATGAGGCTGGTATAAACAAGCTTTTTTAGTTTAGTGCTCATAGTGCTGTGTATTCCAACTATAGGTCTAATTTGTAAATAAGCTCCCATAGCTTTGTCCAGGACTTTATTTATATGCTCATTCCAGGTTAAATTGTGAGTAATTGTGAGTCCAAGATAGGTTGCTGATTTTACAACTGGGATAATTTCATTATTCATATAAAGTTCCCTGTATTCACCAATATTTTTCCGTTTTGGTTTTATGATTAACAGATTTGATTTCGAGGTATTAATCTCAATTTTCCAGTTAAAACACCAGTTTTCAATTCTATCAATTTTTTCTTGCATTTTTCTTAATGCATTATCTGCAGATCTGGATTTAATTATTATTCCCGTGTCATCAGCGAAGAAGGCTGTGATGCTGTTGTAGTCTCTTGGATCGATAGGAAAGTCGGTGGTGTAAAATAGATACAGTATCGGACCCAAGATACTACCCTGCGGCACACCTGCTTCGATGAGTCTTGTTGAGGAATAATTTTCGTTCTGTCTAATGGTGAAAGTTCTATTGTGTAAATAATTTTTGATTAAAAGTACTAAATTTTTATTTATTTGTAGGTTCAAGAGTTTATAAATTAGGCCAGTGTGCCATAATTTATCGAATGCTTTGGCCACATCTAACATTAGGAAAGTTGAGATTTCCTTATTTCTAAATCCTCTTCCTATAAATTCTAGGATTCTTACTAGTTGTTTGACAGTACTTAAATTTTTCCTGAATCCGTATTGTTGGTCAGGGAGTTTTGCGAGGTAGATTTTGATTCTGTTATATATGATTTTTTCATAAATTTTTGCAAGTGATGACAGAAGGCTAATTGGTCTGTAGCTGTTGGTCATGGCCGGATCTTTTTGAGGTTTTTGGAATAAAATGATTACTGCTTTTTTCCAAACATCGGGGAAATAGTGAATGTTAATGCAGTTATTAATTATTTGAATGAGACTATTAATGTAGTTATTAGGAAGTGCTTTAATCATATTGTTAGTAATGCCATCTAAGCCTGGAGCTTTCTTCTTATTAAGTGACTTGATAATGGGTTTGATTTCATCGACGTCAGCAGGTTCGATACCCGGTTCATCTGTGATATTTTTAAGTTGGGTTTTGACCTCCTTATTTATTTTAATTTCAAAGTCTCCAGTATTTTCAAAGTTATTAATTCTGAATTGTTTCTATATTGAATCGGCGAATGCTTCTGCCTTCTCCTTGTCTGTATAGACCAACCCCCTCTCTCCATGAATTGGCCTATTAAGTTGAGGTTTATTTTTGAAATTCCTGATTAGTTTCCACACACCAACAACAACATTTGCGCGTAATAAAGTGTCAGTCCGAAGACTATTACTTTGTGTGAAGTAAATGGGAAAGGAAAAGGTAACAAAACAAGAGAATTCTTGCTCATGCACCCCAGCATCAGTTTCTGGTATAAATGAGAGATACAAAAAATACAAAAAACAAAGAGAAAAAATTTCCGAATAAATAGGAACTTGGTTAAATATCCTGTAAAACAGGGAAAGAGGTATTTACAGCATAAAATTTACAGAAATAAGATACAAGATAACAAATGAAAGAAAAACGTATATACAAAACATGGAAATGCAAAATTTGGTGGTCACCCACCAATCTACTGACCGCTATCAGTGTATGTGCAGATCGGGTAACACTGGTAGGAAGTCAAGAGACTCGGGAGAGCAAAACTGTGAGAATAATCATATAAAATGTACAAAATTGAGGATTATTTACAGAAAATTAAACAGATATAAAATAAATTGCAAATATTTACAGGAATATACATGAAAATAATAGAGAGAAGTCAGAGGACTGCAGGAGAGAGCTAGCCCGTGAGAGAAGGCGTGGCTTGACTTCGGAGCTTCGCTGCTATTGGACAGCTGGAGGAGAGACTTGTGTTCGTACTTGGGAGTAAAAACTTTCCACTTTGCAGAGTATTTTGTGATTTTATTAAATTATTGCTGTTATTATTTATATCTTCAAAGAATTTAGTAGAGAGATCTTCAATGAATTCTCGGATGGTTTTAATTTTTAAGTCCTTGTGGAGTGTGTAGTTAGATATATACCATGGTGCGTTTGTTATTTGCCTGAGGAATTTGTTTTGCAGCGTTTGGACGGTGTTGATATGGATATTAGCAGCTTGGCCCCAAATTTGACTTGCATAAGTTATTTTTGGTCTAATAATTTGCTTGTAGATTAATAATTTATTTTTGAGGGAGAGTTTGGACCATCTATTGATTAATGGATAAAGAAGAGCCATGGTGGAGTTGTAGTTGCTGATGATTTTTTCTTTATGCAATTTAAAAGTAAGTTTAGAGTCAAGAATTACTCCCAAGTACTTGGTAGAGTGCTCCCAGTCAATTTCTTCCTCATTAATATTGATCTTGGGTGGAAACCTTCTAAAGTTGCCTTTAGAGAAGATGATGGCTGACGTTTTGGCGACGTTGAGTTCGATCCTAATTCGAATTTTATTTGCTTCAAAATTATAAAACAATGTTTTAAATTTTCATTTCATTAATTATACTACTAATGAAAATAGTTATTTATATAATTTATTTTTAGGTATTCTCGGACTCTTGATTCATTTCAGAGGTGTTTTCACATGATCTTCCTTTTTTAAATAATTTACTATAGATAAAATCATATTTGTACTATGGAAAAATCAACAACGTTGGATATTGTTCTCAATTTTTTTTTTTTTTTTTGCTTGTTTGAAAATAAAAGTAATTTGTAGAAGCTTAGTGTCAAAATATATGGGTTATCAAAGTATTTTAGTTTTGCTTGAAAAATTTGATTGAAAGTTTGTGCTCATAAGGACATATATTAGTATAATAAGTTTTGTATTTCTCTAGTTACTTTCTTTATCATATTCCGTAGGTAAGGAAGCATCAAATAATTGATCGAAGTGAACAAAGCTCCTAAGTATTTCGCTGACTTTCAACAGTCAAGTTATTATTGAAGTTTCTACAATAAGATGAAAGGACTGATATTTTTATGTTTAGAACTTCTGTTAGTTTTTATTATTCATTACCTTTTAAATAATATTATTTTCTATTAAATATTTTTTTGTATAATTCTAATAAAGTTATCTAGTTGGCATAAAAGAGTCATTCATTTTCAAAAAACTACACTATAAATAAGAGTACACGTATACACATAAAAGTTGCAGGAAAAGGACCCAAAAGTCACCAATATTTGGCATCCTCAATAAATGTTCATTGTGTGGATCTTTTTTTAGAGACATGAAACATCTACAAACGATAAAGAAATATTTTCCATTAATTTTGAAACAAAAACTACTGCCATTGAGTTGAAGATACTAACACAAAATTCTTTATTTAGATGGTAATTTTAAAAGAGCAGCTATTTCATAGAACGAAAATATGCTAAGACAAAAAACATTTTCCGCCTTTTAATTCGTTTTCGTCAAGCACTTCGTAGTCATGCATTTCAGACGTGCTTTTTCATGACGAGTAATTTATTCACTCTCTATACAATACTAACATTCAAGTAAATTATTTATAACAGCGTCTATTAAATGGAAATTATAAAGAACACATTACTATAAGTCTAGAAATTTTCATGCACATATAATGTGGTGTCTATAAAATACGCTGGTAAATTGAATTATAGTAATGTAATTCCTAGCTAAATAAATATTAATTAACTGAAATTCCGAGGTCAACAGTCTTTTTAACTCAATATATTTTAAACAAATTGAAAACCATGAACATTTAACTTAGGTTTAATCTTTCAATTTTTAAAAAATATAAACACTTATTATTACCTACTTAGTCTACTCAAAGAGCCATAAAACATTACAGTCAGCTTAAAGACACCAAAATATTATAATTCGAAAATGATTTGAACTAAAATAAGCAAATTCAAATGTCTCATATTAAATATACTATTCTTAGGAAGAAGATAAAATTGATCTTCGAACAAAGAGTGCATTTATAGGCAGAAACATGACGTTTCTTGTCTTTCCATCAGCCCATAATCTTAAGAAATGCGTCTTTTTTCTGAATCTCACAAATAGGATAAGGGAAAATAGTTAACAGTACAAAATGCTGATAAAAGCAGAGGTGCCCAATGACATACAAACCCAACTCTAAGAAGAAGATATATATATACATCATAAGACACCCTCCCTCATCCTATATCTATTTCTAAATAAAATAATTAAACATTATTTACTTTAACCTTCATTTGATTGAGAAAAATATTTGAATTAGTGATATTTCTTCTAAAAATTAAAATACTTTTTAGACACAAGCTATCTTTAAGTGAAACCAACAGTCTGTCGTTGAATTATTTGAACGCCTAAAGTTACTTTGGCTTTATTAAATGTTGCGGTATACGATAAGTAATACACATTAATTTTTACTTTGAATACGAATTCTATTCGTATGAGAACATTTAATAAAATGTTATTAATAATATTTCTATTTTGTATACAATAATTCATTAACTCTATAAATTCAATAACCCGTTTCCCATTGCATTATTTTACTTCCAAAAACTATTTTGCCTAACCCTGTACAATTTTCGAATTCAGGAAATAGTCTTCCTTCTGTATTTAGCAAAAGAATTTCACAACATGGCAAAAACTCCTGATGTATAAAAATAAATTTTTCTATTACATTTCAAAGATTTTTAGACTAAAATCTTTAGCGTTTCTTTTCAACTTTGGCAGATAGCGTAGGGAGTGAAATTAACTAGCCAATAATACCATTCAGCTAAATAAGAACGCCCTTGTCAGCTGTCCTAAAGTCTGCGTGGAAATTCTGCTTCAGACATTGCTGGAGACGCCATGTACTCCAAAAATAAAAACCTATGATCAGAATTTATTGTCACACAAGTACGATTATTCTGCTGGCTGAGGGGGGAGGCTGTATTTCTTCTGATGAAAGAAAGATCAAAATTCACATTTTGATATTGTTTTTTCAAAGTCAAATCAAAATGGCAAACTTCACCCTAGTTAATTTCAATAGCAAAATAATGTAGGAAATTTAATTTATTCTAATATGGCTAACTAACAAACTTATTGACTTCTTAATTTGTCACTGGAACTGAAAGGCCTTAAAAAATAAAATATCGGAATCAATAATTTTCGTGAACAATAAAAACCCCGAAAAAGAATTTTACAAGAAACTGAATTAAATGAGCTCAAAAACCTCAATTTTGCAAATTATTATTTTCGTCAGAACTCCAGATCAGGATATAGACTTGAAAGTACATCTATTTTTGATAAAAAATAATATTTTCCCCATTAAAAAAATCTCTCAAAATCATCGGTTAGACAAGTAGATATACCTTCAGTAAAGGAACTTCATTATTATATAAAGTTCAAATTATGTCAGACGGGTTGCAGGTTAGATCCTTAAATAAATATTGAAAATATATTAAGTGTAAATAGCAAAATAATTAAAGCTTGTGATTATAATTGTAAAAATAGAAAATTGTATCATCCTAAAATTAAACGTAACGGTAATCGTCTGATTAACTTTATTGAAAAAGCTATCTTATATATTATTGTATTTGATTACTACGTTTTCTAATTGCTCAGCCAGTGTAATCGATTTTGTAATAACCCAAGATTCAGAATTTAATTTCACAATAGATTCTCTAAATGACCTTTTGTCTGATCATAAACCCATAATTATTACCTTACAATTATATATATAAATTTGACAAATTATAAAATAAAAATAACTTAAAAATTAATTAGGGCAAACATGAAAATTTAAATAATAAAATCTTAAAATTTTTAGCAATTAAAAATATTGCAGATCGGAAAATATTACGTGTATCTGCAACCCACTTAGTCTGACTGGAGGGCAATTTTGTAGGTGCTGAATAGTAATACGGCTATCACTAATTATCCAAATGTCTTCAGTGTTGGAGTCTCTTAGGATGGTTTCCAAGTCAACGCTTATGGCAATGGGTTCTCTCTTAAAGACAAAGCAGTTATCTGAATTACGCCCAGAATGTTTCAAGGAGCAGTTTTCGCAATAAAAATACCAATTAAAAAATCGTCCTCTTGTGAGCCTAAAGTCACATTTGCTTCACATTTGAATTTACCATTTCTCTTTTGAATCAAATTTTCGATGAAATTGCTTTTGTTCAACAGCTTTCCCTTTTTCAGAAGTATATTAAGACTATATTTTGATTTATCTGTAGGATTTGCTTTACCATTCCTCAGCCATTAAACCTTCATGCATGTATTCATTAGTTCTAAGAAGTTGGTGTGAATCAGAATCATTCATGTATGAGTATGTTATTGTCTCTGATGAAAAATTGTTTATTTTAAATAAGAATCATGTGTTTATGTGAAAGTGTTCTAGTATTTTGCTGATGGTTGAGAGAAGGCTAATTGGTCTGTATTTTCCTGGTTTTGTATGATTTTTGCTCTGTTTTCTTAGTCGTTTTATTATAGCTATCTTCCAAATATTTACAAAATGTGTTAATTTTATTATATTATTCATTATTTGTGTCAACTATATACTTTGTGGTGAGTAACCTTAGCCTGCTATTATTGATCATGTTCTGAGGCGTTTCTGTTTTTTTTTATTTTTTGATGCTTTTAATTATGTTACTTGGAGATATTTCTACGGTGTTTATTTAAAATTTTATTCTTTCTATTTTTTATTGCATTTTCATACCTTGTTTTCGTGTTTGTAGTGTAATGTTATTT
The DNA here is from genome assembly GCA_037975125.1 of Latrodectus hesperus. Lineage (NCBI taxonomy): Eukaryota > Metazoa > Arthropoda > Arachnida > Araneae > Theridiidae > Latrodectus > Latrodectus hesperus. The sequence continues at coordinate 18,898,794 of CM075860.1, forward strand.
TCAAATTTTTTTTATTTATTTATTTTTATTTTTTATGTTGAACTATCATTTCTGTTTTTCCCTGTGGTGAAGTTATAATTTTGTCGTTATGTTGGAGAACTGAAATTTGCATGTATTTAGTTTCGAATTTCTTTTTGGCTCACCATCGAGCCACTCTCGATATTTAGGTTTGTGATAAGTTTTTCCCAGTTTATTTCTTCATAATTAAATAATAAGTATTTCATTTTGCTATTTGTTCATTGAAGAATAGGTGTATATGCTTTCTCTCGGGAAGGTCTTATTTTCCGTCTCTCCTTCAATGTGAATACTCCTTCGGGTGCCGCGTTGTAGGATTCTTTCCAATTGTCATACGACTACTCACACCTAGCTAACTTAGTTCTGGGTCCCTGAGGACAATTTCTGGTTACTTTAAGTTTCTTATCTCAGACCAGGATCTCACACTCTGTTTCAGAGTCACTGAGCGGTCTACCTCGCTCTTTGTTCTCCCCTGGCCAGCGAGGACTCTCTCTATCTCTTCAATTGAATTCTCGATCGATTATGGAAACCACTAAACCTACTGGACAGGACTCCTTTCGGGCAACCCAAAAAATTATGTTGGAACGACTGTTTGCCAGGCTAGACGAAGTCTGCAGCATGCTGAACGACATTACGAACTCGGACGAATTTACTTCTGAAGACAAAGAAACTGTTAGAGGAAAACTCTGCACCTTTGCAAAACATATCACTCAAGAAGCCACAATTACAGCTAAAGAAGTGAGTCATGATGATCCCTCCACAGAGGATAACTCCATAGAAATGACAGAAGTCATAATCCAGGATATTCCAACGAAGAATAAATTTGATATTCTTAACATGGATGATAATAATTCAGGAAATAACCAAAACAAAAACAGCGTTAAAAGAACTCGAAAAATTAATGAACATCAACAACCACCTAACAAAACAAAGAAAACTCTCATCGAAGATTCCACTGCAGATGCTAAAAATAAAAAACTCCAATACACGATTGCTGACACTGATGCACAGCAGGATATCTCTTCTACTAGCACACATTCCCAAGGAGAAAACAACGAAAATGAAAATCCCTCCATTATGGCTAAGCCATAGAGGAAAATACCGCCTATTGTTATCAGAGATAGAAAATTCTCTTGGAAGACTCTCGATAAACACTTTCAAGACGCCAAACTCACTGGCTACACTGCAAAATCTTCTACTTACGAACAGAAAATCAAATTCACAGATGATGAATTTCACAGATCGGCCATCAAAATACTTGAAAAAATAGAGGCAGGCTACCACAACTACCTCCTACCAGAAGATAAACCACTCAAAGTAGTTATTCGTGACCTCCCACATGACACGGAAATTGCCGATATATCTGATAGTTTAATAGAAGAAGGATTCACCATCAGCACTATTGTTCAGATGACACGCCGTAGAAATGGAGAGACTCAGAAACTACCGCTTTTCTCATTACAATGCCTAAAACTAATAGAGCAAAGGAAATTTACCAACTACAATATATAGGCAGAGTCAAAGTTCGCATAGAAGAATATAAAAACAGAGGAGGCCCTACGCAATGCCATAGGTGCCAAAACTTACACCATTCCCAAAGACTCTGCAAGCACGAACCGCGTTGCGTTAAATGTGGAGAAAATCATTTAACACACTTATGCATGAAAAGTAAAGACCTTCCTGCGAAATGTGCGAACTGCCAAGGGGACCACCCGGCGAACTTTAGAGGATGCAAGACATTCATTGAAGCAACAAAAACTAAAAATAAAGATAACACCAGAATACGCATCACTAAAGGAGTAGTAGTAGAGAATGAAACATATGCACAGGCTGCCAGCAATAATACCATACAAGAGGCAAAGAATTTACTTGACCTGCTAAAACTCATTGTGAACTTTATTCAAAAATCTGGAGTAATGCAAGCCGTTAACCAGCAACAAATTATTAGTCAAAACCCACAACCTAACAATGAGTAATAATTCCATCTCTCTAGAACTACTACAAATTGGAAATTGGAATGCCAACAGCCTTGCAAACAAATTTGAAGAGTTTAAAAATTTTATTATTAATAAAGACTTGGACATTTGCGCAGTCACAGAGACTCACTCCAACGGCAGTCGAAACTACAACATAAGCAACTAAAAAGCTTACGTAACTAATATATTACACTATAGGGGAGGTGGGGTAATTCTTTATGTTAAAAGAGCTATTCCATCAACCCTATAGAGCAATAAGAATGATGAAGGCTACGAGGAAGTCTCAGTGATTACCGAACTCAATGCTGGCATGAAAATTAAATTCTCGGCAGTCTACAATCCGCCACACAGAAAATTTACACAAAAGGATATTGAACATCTATTTTCTGGAAACTTCAAAACCATCTCTTTAGGAGATTACAACTTCAAAAACAGACACTGGGGCTGCAGAGCAACCAACAATAATGGCAAACAACTGATCGACATAATTAACAAAAACCAACTTAAAGTCTTCTCCCCCAAGCTTCCAAATGAGCAGTATGGTTTCCGTAGGGATCTTAGTACCACCAAGCAACTGCTTAGGATTATTGAATTCATCAGCAGAGGGTTAAATAACAAAGAAAATTCTGCTTTTGTGATGCTTGACGTTGCAAAAGCATTTGATAGACTTTGGCATGAAGGTCTCATTTACAAGATCAAAAACCTTAACTTCAATGCACACATGATACTCCTCATAAAAAATTACTTATTAAACAGATCATTCTTCATTAGAAATAATAAATGTCTATCATCTCAGAGAAACATCAAGGCCGGAGTTCCTCACGGCAGCATTTTAGGACCGATTCTCTATCTATTTTATACTGTTGATTTCCCTGTTAATAGAATGGACCACAATAGCATCACTGCTTATTACGCTGATGATACTGGCATAATAGTTAAATCCAAATCCATTGAACTAGCTATCCGTAAACTTCAAAAGAAATTAAATAAAGTGGAAGAATGGTGCTCCACCTGGAAAGTCCAAATAAATACTAGCAAATCCAACCTTCTCAGAATCAGAATCATGTGAGAAAACCAGACCACACAACGGCGAAGCCGTTTTTTCTCCTTCATCTGATGTAGTGCTTGAGAGCCAATGAGAAATAAGTAAAAGTGAGTAGGTGAGGGCGAGGGAAAAATCCTCTCCTCTGATTGGACGTTAGAGTTGAGCACAGTGAGCTCATAGTGAAACAAGTAATAGTACAGTGAAATGAGGATAAAATCACTATGGTCTAGTTTTGTGTTGTGAGGTTTGCTAGCCTGGAGGCCATTTACCTCAGTATAAAGTTGTTGGGGGTTGCCTAACTCTATTTTACATAAAGTGGGAGGAGTGAACATAGCTGTCTATTTCTGGAGTCACATAGCTGAAAGTGATGTACTTACCTTAATCCAGTCTGCCCTACATCCATTTATTGAAAAAACAAAAAGATTTTTACAGCTTCTTGCAGAGCAAGATAATGTTACATAGTCTTTTTTACAAGTTTGAGGTTACATAATAGGTGAACATTTGCTTTATAATTATACATGTTAAGAAGAAATCTTTAGATTATTTACAAAAAATGATGTTATTTACAATATACAGCAAATGGTACTTTGAGAAGTACTCCCAGGGTATTTTGTGATAAACATAATGATGTGTTGACATTACAGAGTAAAACTATAGTAGGGAATTACTACCGTTCAGTGGCGCCATCTGTCGCCTTACTTATGCAAGAGAAGTTGTTATTTGCAAAATTTTTAATAGTAATGCATTTTGTCAGTAAGTATTTAACATATTATTGTTAGTAATTTTAAAGATTTTGAAGTTTTATTCTTTCTCTGAGAACAGTCCTTGGCCTGTTTTTGTTGGCATTATCATAGATATTATAATTTGGAATATTTTGTATTGCTTTGTTATCAATTGAGTAAAGTTTTGTATAGAATTTTGTGGCTAGGTTTTTAATATACTTATTTAGTGGTAAAATACCTAAATTTTTTCTAATAAGTGCATTTCGAAAATACCACTCAGCGTTGCTTATAAGCCTCAGGATTTTGTTTTGCTGAGAGTCTAGTTTTTTGATGGCCGTGTCACAAGCTCCTCCCCAAATTTGAGAGGCGTAGGTGATAGTTGGTCTAATATATAATTTATAAATTAAAATTTTGTTGGCTAGGGATAATTTTGAATTCCTGGCTATTAAACAATACAGAATTGCAGTTTTTGTTTTAATTTTATTTATGGTGTTATTGATGTGGAATTTCCAGGAAAGTCTACTATCAAATTCAACTCCCAGATAGGTGCATTTGGTTTCCCACTTAATTTGCTGCCCAAACAAATTAAGGGGTTTACATTTATTTATTTTCTTGGTGAACATAATGGCAGTGCATTTGTTCGTGTTGATCTTTATTTTCCATTTGACTAGCCATTTTTCGAGATCAATAATATGGTTTGTTAGGTTATTATGGATAGTTTCAAAATTTGTGCCAGTCGTAAGAATAGCTGTGTCGTCCGCAAACAACGCTAGCATTGTGTGATAGTTTTGGGGGATGTCGTTTATAAATAAATTAAATAAGAAGGGTCCAAGTAGGGAACCTTGTGGGACACCAGCCTCAATAATTTTTGGTGTTGAAACTTGCTCACCTACTCTAACCTGAAAGGTCCTGTTTTCCAAATAGTTTTTAATAAGTTTGATTAGGCTGGGGGGAAAGTTGTATAAAATTAATTTATGAAGTAGACCGTAATGCCACACTCGGTCAAATGCTTTTTCGACGTCTAGAAATAGTGCCGCCGTGGATTTCTTAGTGTTGAGCGATTGTGATATTTTTTCTGTAACTCTTAGGAGTTGGTGTGAGGTTGATAAGTGGGGCCGAAAGCCAAATTGGTGGGGTATAATTATTTTATTGTTATTTTCGTGAATTTTTAGTTTTTCAAGAATAAAATTTTCTGTAATTTTAGCTAAAGTAGGCAGTAGGGAGATGGGTCTGTAGTTTGTAGGATCTTTTGGGTTTTTTCCATGCTTCCTAATTGGGACCACCAAGGCATTTTTCCAGTTTTTGGGGAAATAGCCTAATTTTAAAATGTCGTTGATGATATCAGTTAGGTAGCAAATGGCCATTATCGGTAGCTGTCTTAACATTTTATTGCTTATGTTATCGTATCCCGGGCTCTTTTTTGGTTTTAGCTTCTTGATAACGTTTTCTACTTCTGATGCTCTGATGGGCTCTGTATTGGGTGGGGAGTGTGCTGTAATGTTGTTAATAAAATTATTAACTGAGTTGTGTATATAATTTTCATGACTGTTATCACCAATGTTGTTTAATTTAAATTGTGATTCCAAGCTATTTGCCAGGAGCTCAGTCTTTTCCTCACTAGTTTTTGCTACCGTGGCTCCATCTGTTAATACAGGAAAAAAGTAGCGTGGTGCTTTGATTTTCTTTAAAGCAATCCAGAGTGATCCATCATTTGTGTCGAGATTGTTAAGATATTCGTTCCATTTTCTTTCATTATGAGTTTTGATTTCAGTTTTAATTTTGTTTTTAAGTTCGTTTATTTGTTTTTTAATGCTTGGTATTTTATATATATTGTATTGTTTCCTTAATCTATTTCTATTTTTAATTAGATTAATTATTTCACTGGGGAGAGTGGTCTCTCTTTTAACAACCTTTTTAGTTGTGCTATATTCTTTAGCTTCATTTATGGCATTGCTGATAATAGTAACTTTGTTATCAATATCTGACGGCACACTAGCTGTGTTATGAATGCGGGTGGACAGTTTATTGTTAATTGTTTCTCTGAATTTTTTCCAATTTGTACTGTATTTAATAATTTCCATGTTTTCATCATTAATTTTTCCGAAGTGCACTATAACTGGATAATGATCCGATGGTAAATCCTCAATTGTTAAGATGTCAGTCGGAGAGGGGGCATTTTTGCAAATCATCAGATCAATGAAGCTACCGTAATTTATTCCATAATGTGTAGGTTTATCCGGGTGGTAAAGTGTAATGTTTTTATTTACAATTAGGTTCTTAATAGTTTTGCCATACGCATTATTGTAGCAGCAATTCCACATTTCATGCTTAGCATTTAAATCACCTGCCAGTATAATATTATTATGTGTATTTAAAAGAGTTTCTAAGTCATTTTTAGTGGATGGGTTGTAACTCGGGGGATGTAAACTGAGCCTATGTTTAAATCATAATTTCCTTGTATGTGAATTTGTATTAGTGTTGCTCTCATGTGATTGAGTGGTGGTGTTATGATGTGCGAATGAGGGATGTTATTTTTAATGAGAATGGCAGTGCCTCCCTGGTTTGCTGTCTGGTCATTTCTGTAACAGGAGAAATTTGCAATGTTTAGTTTGTTATTATCTACTAGCCTAGTTTCCTGTATCAGTACCACATCAGGACAATGATGCCTGAGAAAGTGTTTAAATTCAGTAAACTTACTTAGTATTCCATTCGCGTTCCAATACATTAATTTAAGATTAATTTTGGGCTTATTCATTATTTGTATTATTTGTTCCTAGTGCTTTTAATAAAATATGCAGCTTATCAGCTGGATGCGAGGCTTTTTCTAATATAGGAACAGATTTTAACAGGTTAGGAAAATATGAGAAAATGGAATTTATTTCCTTTAATAATTTGAATATACTTTGCATATTTTCCACATTTTCCAATGACGGCGTAGTTTGGGGGGTTTGTTCATTAGCTGGGCTGTTTCCTCTTCCTGCTAGTATGTCAGCAAAGGATGAGCCTGTTCTAGTTAGATTGTTATTTGTTTTTGTTTTTTGATTGGCTGTTTGGGGTTTATTTTTAGCTGCTGGGTTTCTCGGGCAACCCGCGTAGGAGGCTGTATGACTGCCGCCACAATTGCAGCATTTTGGGACTTCTAATTTTTGGTGTTTACATTCCCTAGTCATATGTTTCTCTCCACACTTTACACAATTGGGTTTGAGGAAACATACACTAGAGTTATGGCCAAATTGTTGGCAATTATAGCATTGTATGGGAATTTTATTAATATATTTTTCTGTTTTCACTATTACGTTCATAACTTCCGTTAGATTGAATATTTCATTAGCAATCTCGTTGTGCCTAACGGTGACCAAGAAACAAGGAATTGGGTGTTTATTTCTGTGTTTCTTCATTACAACAACTTTCTCGATGTCGAATCCTTTTTCCGTAAGTTCCTCTGTGATTAATTCAGTGGGGGTACTTGGGTGGAGGCCTTTAATTACTGCCTTGATTGGCTTGTATTTGGTAAAGTTGAGTATCAAACATTCGATGTTATTTTCAGTTAAATATTTTGTTATAGCTCTGTGAGCTTCTGTGCTTGAAGGAAAAACTTTAAGAAACTCTCCGTTAAGTTTAGCCGTTAAATTATTGTCAAATTTGCTTTTTAGGTTTTTAATAAGCACGTTGTAGTTAGTTTCGAATTTAATATGTATTGGGGGGTGTTGTTAGCAGGGTTTTGCACCGTAGGTGTCATCTCAGTTTCTTTTTCGTTAATGGAGAGGGCACTGAATTTGTTGCACTCAATAGGTGTGGGTTGAGGTATTAAAATTTTTGCGTTTGCGGTTTTCTTAGGTTTTTGAAAACCTTCGTCATCCGTTTCAATTTCTTTGGACCTTTTAGCTTTGTTCGTATTTATGTTAGTCATAACGCCATCCTTACTAGTAGTAGGTACATTAATGTTGGTTATTAATACATGGTTAAAATTATCATGAGTAGCCACTGGGCTTTTAATGCATGCATTGTCATTATCATAATTAACACTGTTTTCTGTTGGTTTATTTGAATTACTAGCAGTTGGAATATCAACATTGACCTTAGTATTAGCAGTTGTTTTCAAGGGCTCATAACTTGAGCGATTAATTTTAACATTATCTTCGGAGTCTGAAGAAGAGATAGCATTACAGTTTTTGTTTAGAGTCTTAATGTTTTTAACATTACCATTTCTATTAATATTTTTTCTTTTAAGTTTATTTTTAGTGTTCTTAGCACTATTTAATACGTTATCATTGCTTTGGTTAATTACACTGTTAGTTTGATTAGCATTATTAGGCACATTTTCATTACAAATATTATCAACATAATTAACTTGCATATTATTATTTACAATATTTCTAACATTACTGCTATTTACATCATTACCAAAATTCTTATTTTTAAACATAAATTTGTCAACATTATCATCATTATGTAAATCGCAATTAGATATTAAACAATACCCCATTTGGGAGTACTTACCCATTAACATTTGTGAAGCGATGAAAACCTCCTGGTAGATCCCGTTATGATGTTTCCAATAGTCCATATTTGTTTTTTCGAATACGTCCATCATCGGTTTTTGCGCTGTTGCACATATCGCGAGCAGTTGGCTGCCTTTGCTCAGATCACATAATAACTTGCAGCGTTCAACTTTGGTGATAGGTACACTGGGGTCCACAGCAATTAGATGATCGAAATTTGGGACGTAACTCCTGATGATAGTAGAGTAATCCACAGCGTTAGGGCACACATTTTGGGAGACACTTTTTCCTAAAGCACTTGACGTAGCATTTGGCACACATAACTTTTCGTTGACACTCGCATCTGGGTTAACACTCGTAATTTTTTGGCCCTGAAAAGGGCCGTTTGGCCCAGGGCATATCGTATCATTTTTCCGCATGGCGCTTTCACTTGTTTGCAAAGCACAAATTTCGTTGTTAGCACTAATTGATGAACACGTTGACACATTCACGACACGATCTGCACTCTGGAATGCATTTCCCGTTGTTTCCATAGTTGGTTCGTTATAGTCCATTTGGTCCGAGCTTAATCCGTGAGTAGTAGTAATATCCTGATCATTTCCATGCGTTGTTGTAGCAGAATTTTCCGCGTAATCCATAGTAGTATCCAATATGGCGGACGCGCCATTTTCATGAGCGCGTCTCGGAAGTTTACCCTCTCGGGGTGGAAGGGAGCGACCGCCGTCTGCGGCCATCGAAGGAAGCGTCGGTCAGAGAACCGGTTTGGCAGGAGCGAGTTCAGCAAGCGTCTTATCTCTCCAGCTGCTCTAGGCAGAATCCAATAAGCAGAAAAAAAAAAAAAAAAAAAAAAAAAAAAAAAAATCTGAAATGAGGATAAAATACAAGTAAGAAAATAGTAAATAAGGAAATTGACATGAAATAAGAGAAGTCTATTTACAAACAATTGAGTTGCATAGTAACAATTACAAAAAATTATATACAAAGTAGAGAAAAGTAAAACAAGTGCGAAAAATGGTGGTCACCCTCCATTTTGCTGACCGCATTGGTAGTTACCGCAGTTTGGGTAACAAGGACAAGTTAGAATATGATACAGACAATAACAAGATAAATGAGATTAGAATAATAAAAATGATTATATACGAAGAGGAATAAGTGGATAATATGAGTGAATAAATGCAAGGAATACAATGGAGTAAATAAGAAGAACTATATACAATATTTACAAGGTAGAGAAATCCAATTTTGAGTTTTTGGAGATGATGACGTCACTATTATAGAATGCAGCAAGCGGTCTTATATTTTTATCTTCTTTTAAATTTATGCAATTGAAAATGTCATTGAACATAGCTTCATTGCAGTGTTGCGCCTTGTTGTAGAAGTTCAGGTTTAATTTGGCAATGTGTTGAGTCAACGTATCAATTTTAAGGTCTTGATGGATAGCACTGTTTTTAAGGTAGTAGGGTGCGCCAAGTATTTTTCTGAGCATCTTGTTTTGGAAGGTATTTAATTTTTTCAGGTTCTGGTCGTTAATTGTGCACCAAGCAGGAGAAGCATAGGTAATAATGGGTCTAATGTACATAGTATAGATGAGTTTCTTGATTTTAACACTTGTGTAGCTCCGCCCACTTATCAGAGGTCGCAATTGTAGGTAAGCACTGTTCGCTTTAGCAATAACTTTATTAATATGTACATTCCAATTGAGGGATTTATGAAAAGTTAGGCCAAGATAAGTAGCATGATCAACTTCAGGAATTTTTTCATTAAACAGGGTGAGTTGGCTATGATGCGGTATTCTTTTGAGGCGTGGCCTAATAACAAGAAGGTTTGACTTAGAGGCATTGATCTGTATCTTCCATGTTGTACACCATTCTTCGATCGTATCTAAATGCGATTGTAATTTATTTATAGCAATGTTGATAGATTTAGTTTTTCTTAGAATTCCGGTATCATCAGCGAAGAATGAGGTGATACAATTATGATCATTAGCAAGAGTAGGAAAGTCCGTGGTATAAAAAAGGTAGAGGATGGGTCCAATGACACTCCCTTGAGGAACGCCGGCTTCAATAGTTCTAGCAGAGGATATTTCATGATTATATTTGATGGAGAAAGTTCTATTGTGAAGATAGTTTTTAATTAAGATCACCAGTTTTTTATTAACTTGTAGTTTGAGGAGTTTAAATATGAGGCCAGAATGCCACAGTCGCTCTTTTTCTTTCGTCAAGCTATTCTCTCTAGTAGCTATTGGTGCTACTGCTTAGGTTTTTTTCCAAAGACAAGGACTCCTCACACCTAGCTAACAGAGTTCTGGGTCACTGAGGTCGAATTCTGGTTCTCTCTCCGAGATTCTAGACCAGGTTCTCACACTCTGTCTCAGAGTCCCTGAGAGGTCGCTTTTTTCTTTTGTCTTCCCTGGCTAGGGAAGTTCCCTTACTTTTTCGACATGGATAAGAACACGGATAAGAACATGGATATGGATACTGGAAATGTACGATCTACTCAAATCTTGATGATTGAACAGCTCTTCGAGAGACTAAATGAAGTCGCATCTATTCTTAACACCATAAGAACATCTTACGAATTTTCTCCCGAAGAAAAGTTACGAGTAAATGACATGTGCAACAAATTCTCCACGGTTATTCAACCAGAAAAGCCAAGCAAGAAGAATGGAAATACTACTACTACAAAAAATCCTGATATGGCCCAGCCCTCTACTAGCCACGCCTCCTTCTATAACGTGGAAGTTACTAACAAATTTGCTGCTCTGGAAGTATCACCAAGCCCCAGCACTAAAAATCCTAAACGTACACGCGAGGAAAATGTACCAGAACAAGTTAACAAAAAAGTAGTTACTAATAAAATTACTACTCCAGCTAATGATACAATACCTGATGACAATCCTGATGATGCCACACCTCCTGGAAGGCTGGCCAAACCCGGTAACAAAATACCGCCTATCATTATCAAAGACCTCAAATGCAGTTGGAAGACCATTAATGAAAACTTCAAAAAAGCCAACTTAAATAACTATCATGCAAAATGCTCCTCTCACGAAATTAAAATTAAAGTTTCCGATGTTGCAACTCACAAAAGTGCTCTAAAAATACTTGACTCACTAAAAATTGGTTACCACACCTACTTATTGAATGAAGACAAACCCCTTAAAATAGTTATCAGAGATCTCCCTGCAGATACTCCGATAGATGAAATTACAGATGAACTTATAAATAATGGCTTTGTGGTCTCCAAAGTTACCCAAATGACTAGCAGGAAGAATGGAAGTGAACATAAACTCCCTATGTTCATCATCATATTACCGAAGACTATCAAATCCAAAGAAATATACAACCTGAAGTACATTAATAACTGCACCATCAGAGTAGAGGCATATAAAAATAGAAACGGACCTACTCAGTGTTTTAGATGCCAAATGTTGCATCATGCTCAGCAAATGTGCAATCATACACCAAGATGTGTCAAGTGTGGCGAGGAGCACATCTCATCAGAATGTAAGAAATCTAGAGATGTTCCTGCTAAATGCGCAAATTGCGGTGGTGACCATCCCGCTAACTTTAGAGGATGTAAAATTTTCACTGAATCAAAATTAAAGCAAGATACTAAAAATAGTGTAAAAATTGTTAAAAGTGTTGTAGTCGAAAACAAGTCCTATGCTCAAGCTGCCGCAAAAGACACCCTAGCCGAAGCCAAAGATATACTTCAACAGCTAAAAACATTTGTAGATTACATCAAAAACTCCGGCATTCTAAATCAAGTCGCTCCCATCCATCAGCAAAACCTATGTCATACTCCAATGGACCAAAATGTATAACCCTACTCACAGCAAGATACTCCAAATCTGCAATTGGAACGCAAACAACCTTCACGCTAAAACTAATGAACTCATTAACTTTATCTTAGAACATGATATAGATATCTGTGCAGTGACTGAAACGCATTTCAACGGATCCCGTACTTTCAAACTTGCAAATTACTCCACTTACCAGACCAATAGAACTGCCTACAAAGGGGGCGGAGCTATGTTGCTCGTCAAGAACAGCATCTCCTCCTCTCTTTACAGCTCCAAAAATGATACTGGCTTTGAAGAAGTCTCTGTAATTATTAGCCCATTTAACAATAAGAAGATTAAAATTACCTGCTTATACAATCCTCCCAATAGAACTATCACTGAAGCTGACATCAACCACCTCTTCCCTCCTAACCTTGACACCATTGTGCTTGGCGATTTAAACTCAAAATCACAAAACTGGAACTGCAGAATTACTAACTTTAATGGTAAAAAGCTTCTTCCTCTACTAATTAAACATCAACTGAGAGTCATCGCACCCACAGAACCTACTTACTTCCCCGTCTTCACTCTTCAAAGACCAGATATATTGGACATTGCCATCACCAACTCCAACCTTGCTCTCGCCGCAGATGTAATTAACGATCTCTCCTCAGATCACCTGCCCACCATTCTCTCTGTTGGCCTGCAACTTAACCTCCAACAAAAAACTGTCAAGAAAACTAATTGGAATTTATTTCAAAACATCTTAACTAAGAAAAATTTACCCATCCATGAAACTAGTAATACTATGGAAATCAATAACCAAGTCAACTCAATCACTCAAACTGTAATGAATGCCTATCAAGAATCCTCCGAAGATGTAACATTTAAAGAAAACTATCTTATTTTACCTCGCGATATTAAGGATAAAATCAAATACAAAAACAAGATGAGGAAGCTTTACTGCAAAACGCTTGACCCGCACGTTAAAACCACTGTTAATCAATTACAGAGAGAAATCCGTGAAGCCTGCGCCAAGCATAAAAACTCTAAATGGGAAGACAAGCTTAACTCCCTTACTGATGATAGGAACGCAGTCTGGAAACTCTGCAAAAAATTCAAAACTAAAATTCAATCTAACAGACCCATACACGGCGAAAGAGGCCTTGTATATACTGACAAAGAAAAGGCGGAGGCATTTGCTGACACCATGGAACGTCAATTTATGGAAAATTCTTTCGACGACCACGAAAATATTGAAACTAAAGTTAATAGAGAAATTAAGAAAAAACTCAAAAATTATCAAGAAGACGAAGATCTATCACCTACCAATATTAATGAAGTCACCAAAATAGTAAAACATCTACAAAATAATAAAGCACCCGGCAATGATGGAATCAACAATAAAATGATTAAAAATTTTCCTCCAAATTTTCTACTATATTTAGTCATTATCTTCAATAATTGTATTACCACGCTCTACTTCCCAGCCAAATGGAAAGAAGCTAACATTATTCTATTTCAAAAACCTCACAAGGATCCTGTAATGCCCAGCAGTTATCGCCCTATCAGTTTACTTCCCTCTATTGGAAAACTTTTTGAAAAAATCATTTACAATAGAATTGCTATGTATGTTGACAAATTGCCGATAGAACAGTACGGTTTTAGAAAAAATCTCAGCACGGTAAAGCAACTGGTCCGTACCTTAGAATTTATAGGGCGTGGCCTGCATAACAGAGAGATCACCGCCTTTCTTATGTTGGATGTGGCCAAGGCTTTTGATCGGCTTTGGCACTCTGGCCTCATATTTAAGTTACTCAATCTTCATGTAAATAAAAAACTGGTGATTTTACTTAAAAATTATCTTCGCAACAGAACTTTTACTATTAAACATAACAACGAAATTTCTTCTACCAGAACTATAGAAGCTGGAGTTCCTCAAGGGAGCGTCATTGGACCTATCCTCTACCTCTTTTACACGACGGACTTTCCTACTTCAACTGATGATCATAACTGTATCACCTCGTTCTTCGCAGATGATACTGGAATACTCAGAAAAACTAAATCCATAAATCTTGCTATTACTAAACTACAATTGCACTTAGATAAAATTGAAGAATGGTGTAAAACTTGGAAGATGCAGATTAATGCCTCCAAATCCAACCTTCTTATAATTAGGCCACGCCTCAAACGTATTCCGCATCATAGTCAACTCACTCTATTCAACGAAAAAATTCCTGAAGTGGATTCTGCCACATATCTTGGACTAACTTTCGATAAATCTCTTACTTGGAACATCCATATCAATAAAGTTATTGCAAAAGCTAATAGTGTCTATCTGCAGCTGCGACCTTTGATTTGTGGGCGGAGCTACACCAGCAATAAAATTAAGAAACTTATCTACATCATGTATATCAGGCCTATTATTACTTATGCCTCTCCTGCATGGTGCACTATAAATGATAAGAACCAGAAAAAATTAAATGTATTTCAAAACAAGCTACTCAGAAAAATTCTTGGTGCACCCTACTACCTCAAAAATAGCGCAATCCATCAAGACTTAAAAATTGATACGATGACACAACATATTGCTAAATTAAACTTGAATTTTTACAACAAGGCTCAACATTGTAATGAAGCAAAGTTCAACGATATTTTCAACTGTATTAATCTAAAAGAAGATAAAAACATTAGACCTCTCGCTGCCTTCTATAATAGTGACGTCATCATCTCCAAAAACTCAAAGCTGGATCTCCCTACCATGTAAATATTGTACATACTTCTTTTCCATTACTCTGTTGTATATATTGCATTTATTTACTCATTTTATCCATTATTTACTCCTTGCATTTAATCTTTTATTATTCTAATCTCATTTATCTTATTATTGTCCGTATCTTATTCTTACTTGTCTATGTTACCCAAACTGCAGTAACTACCAATGCGGTCAGTAAAATGGAGGGTGACCACCATTTTTCGCGCTTGTATTGCTTTTTCTACTTTGTATATATTTAATTGTTATTGTTTCTTTGCAACTCAATTGTTTGTAAATAGTTTTCTCTTTTTTACATATTATTTTCCTTGTCATTGCTATTTTATTCTTGTACTTTATTCTTATTTCACTGTACTATTACATGTTTCTCTATGAGCTCACTGTGCTCAACTCTAACGTCCATTCAGAGGAGAGGATTTTTCCCTCACCCTCACCTACTCATTTTTACTTAACTCTCATTGGCTTTCTAGCACTACAACAGATGAAGGAGAAAAAACGGCTTCGCCGTTGTGTGCTCTGGTTTTCTCACATGATTCTGATTCTGAGAAGGTTGGATTTGCTAGTATTTATTTGGGGAGAGAACCCGTTTGGAGCTCGAAGTGAGCAGACGAACTTTCTCTACTCTCCTGCTTATCGATTCAACGGTTGAGCGATTGTCGTTTTCCCCGGACCCCGTACGGAGCCGCGAGGAGGAAACCCGTTCCCACCAGTCGGCGGGGCCGACGCTAAGCCTTTTTGGAATACACGCGGTGCCAAGAAAGTGGATTTCTCTACAGAATTGGATACCCAAAGTGCCAAAATCGAAGTGGATAGTGCCCTAGTGCCTGGATACATCGAACCTGGAAATAATAACAGTGAAATTCCTCAGGATTGTGCTATTAATGGACGCAAGATTGTGATTTCCAATTCCAGTGATTCAACAAATACCAGTGCATGCAGTGTGAATATTGTGCGTGATCTAAATGTGAAAGAAATTTCCAGTGAACCAGCCCATAACTGTGTTTCTAGTGTGGATATACTGTGCGATAAAACTGTGAATATAAATCCCAGTGTTCCTGATCATACTAGTGCCTCCAGTGTGGATATAGTGCGCGATATAAGTGCGGACAAAAATTCGTTAAATTGTGTTCCCAATAAGGGAAAAGTGTTAAATCAAACAAATAATCCTAGTGATAAAACAATAAGATTGGACTCCAGCGTCGCTATGGAGTCCAATACAGATGATTCCAGTGCAATGGATACTGATGCAGAGGTGGATATGCTCAACAAAGAAATCCAAGGAATGATGATGCACAGACCAACTTTTGCATGGGACTTGGAGCCCGAATACATCAGCGAAAACTTTGAGATTCCATTTGCCAGTGTATTAGATGACGCTGCGATATTGGGATGTCCAATCCCAGACGAAATAACCGCCCAGCTGAATGAGGACATAGAAGAAGCGATAATATGCCCGGACTTAGTTAAAACTTTTGCGAACTTAATGCAAAGACTACAAACTCTAAATAACAGTGCAAGAAAATATGCAATCAAGGGAAAACCCCTTCCTAAAGATTTGGAAGCGAACATAGGATTAACTTGCGCCGAAATGGTGCATTATACAGGTGAGTGCCTATCATTCTTATTGAAATGTGACTCATTGCCAAAAAGCATTAATTATTATAAAAGTAAAAATGAATCTAAAAAATCTGTAAAATCTAAAAATAAAAGTAAAAGTAACAATACAAAAAGTGTTGATTCTAAATGTGTAGATACTAGTAAAAATAATATTAATAATATTAAGAAATGTGAATTAAATGTTGGTGTAAACAATGATGATAAAAGTAGTAGTATTAATAATGTATCCTTATGTAATGATAGTAGTAATGTTATTGATAATAGAATAAGTATACATGATGATATGAATGGTAAAAATATGTCTGTTGATAATAGAGTAAGTAATAATGATAATATTAGAGCACTAACTAGCAGTAACACTAAAAATATTGATAATAATTCCTTAGAAACAATTAATATAAATAATGAATTAATTAACATGCCTTCCACCAGCAATGGCATATATCACCTAGGTGTTAATAAAAACGATAGTGCAAATGTACCAAACACAACTATATTTAAAGTACCAGAAATTCCCCCCATGTCAAATAAAACCAAAAATTCAGTAAAAGAGAAACTTAACAAAATGATTGATAGCTCTACCGGAGCAAGACCAAAACGGTTTGTCCGTTCAACACAAAATGAAACAGAAGATGAAAGGGAATTTATACCCTATGCCAACAGAAGGAAAAGAAAATTTAAACGCATTAGAACAAGTAGGAACACTTATGAAACGGAAACTTCAAATAAATATGACTCACTAGACTCTGAAACAGATGTTGATAATAGGTTAAATAGTAATATTGAGGCTAATTATAATCAAAATAATAACGAAAACAACAATGTAAACAATCTTGATAAGGAAGTCAAAAAACCACCTGCAGTTTGCATTAAAACAGAAAAAAATTCGGTGAATTTATGAAATACATCAACGAAAAATTAAATTTTAATGTAACTGGCAGACCAGCAGGACAATATCTAAAATTACAAATAAATGCCCCTAGCGAGCATAGAATCTTAACTAAATTCCTTGACGAAGAAAAAGTTTCATACTGGATAATAAATCCAGTATCATCGAAACCCTACAAAATAGTAATAAGAGGACTCCCAATTGATACCGAAAAAACTGAAATAGAGAATGAGCTAAAAACATACGGATTCAACATAATTAAAATTGCTCAGTTAACTAAAAGAGGAGACAGAAATAGGCCTATGCCATTATTCCAAGTACAAATCGACAAAACCGAAAATTACGAAAAAATACACGAGATCAAACAACTATTATATTTTGATATAACAATAGAAAAATATGTAAACACTAACAACATAACACAATGTCATAACTGCCAGATGTTTGGGCACGGAAGTGCCAATTGTAGAATGCCTGCAAGATGTGTAAAGTGTGGTGAAAATCACCACACATCTCAATGTGACAAAAGCAAAGCCAAAGAAAAAATCGATAATCCAAAATGCTGCAACTGCGGTGGTCCACATCCTGCAAGCTATAGAGGATGTCCTAAGACTCCTAAAACTAAAAAACAAAAACAATTGGAACCATTTCCATCCAGAAACAAACAAAATTTTATAGGAGATGCCTCAGGGCAAAATTCACAAAAATACAACAATGTACAATCATATGCAGCAATAGTTAAAAATGATGGGAATTTCCCAAATCTTCCTAGAACCCAAACCAGTGAAAATAATAATAATGAAAACAAAATTAATTATAATGATCTAAACAACACTAACATAACCAATGTTGCTAATGACATAATAAAAATAGTTAAATACCTCAGTGAAGACTATGAACTAATAAATCTGATCAAATTTATGGCCAATAATATTGACAAACTAAAAGAAGCTGACAATCCCACTAATAAATTTTTTATATTAATTGAACTATTCAGCCAACATGCCAAAAACAACACAAACTAAAGTAGCATAATAACTAAGCAAACAAAATAAATGAAATAAATTTTACTAATAATAATAAATAACACAAACCCAATAAATAAATATACAAATACACATATGTGTGTACATAAATAATCCATATACCAAAATGGTAAACAACTTAAAATAAATAAACTTATGACTATTTATTATGAAAATGTATAGGAGCTGCCTACACAATATAAAGGTTAGTTTATGACCTAACATAAAATGTTTTTACTGCACTTTACACTCAGCTCCTACCTAATATACGAAAAAATTATATATATAAATATATATGTATGTATATATTGAATCCTAATAATATCAAGTAAACCAAAACAATATTGAGATAGACTGCACAGGATAAAACAAATGTTATAACAATGTAATAAAAAAAAAAAAAAAAGTGAACAAATTAATTAGTGTATTAAATCCTTTTATCATCTGATATTATATAAATTTTCTACTTATCCAAAGTTATTTTAGAATACTAAAATATTAAATAACATATAAATAATAAAAAGACAGTCACAAAATAATTTTGGCAATGGGTCACTTTCAAGATAGGCACTTGCTATTGATATAATATTGTATATAAATATAAATAATATCTAACTCACTTATGTATATAGGAATATGTTGTAACAAAGAAAATTTTGTAAACCAGGAAATATGAAAACTATGTAACTCATTTATGTATATAAAAATAAGTTGTAACAAAGAAAATATTGTAAAATAGAAATTGTAACCAAAAATATCATATATTCAGTATATATATGTCAAAATCAGCACCCGCCTGCGCGCGGAAATGTGCAATTGTAACCTTGTAACCTTTTGAATTTTTAAATAAATACGGACCGCCATGGTGGGATACCGGTTCTCGGCCAAAGCAAGAATACCAGCAGAGTAGGGATGCCCCTACTCCCTATTAAATTTGAGTAATAAATAGAAACTCAAAAAATAATAAATATAGGAAAATTAATTAAATAAATAAGAACTGCCACAATAGTAGTCCCCCCCCCAGTGTTATATTAAGAGGTGCGTGCTCCGGCACAGGTACTCTGCTGGTACAGCAAAAACCAGGTCCGATAGTATTTATTTGGACTTTCCAGGTGGAGCACCATTCTTCCACTTTATTTAATTTCTTTTGAAGTTTACGGATAGCTAGTTCAATGGATTTGGATTTAACTATTATGCCAGTATCATCAGCGTAATAAGCAGTGATGCTATTGTGGTCCATTCTATTAACAGGGAAATCAACAGTATAAAATAGATAGAGAATCGGTCCTAAAATGCTGCCGTGAGGAACTCCGGCCTTGATGTTTCTCTGAGATGATAGACATTTATTATTTCTAATGAAGAATGATCTGTTTAATAAGTAATTTTTTATGAGGAGTATCATGTGTGCATTGAAGTTAAGGTTTTTGATCTTGTAAATGAGACCTTCATGCCAAAGTCTATCAAATGCTTTTGCAACGTCAAGCATCACAAAAGCAGAATTTTCTTTGTTATTTAACCCTCTGCTGATGAATTCAATAATCCTAAGCAGTTGCTTGGTGGTACTAAGATCCCTACGGAAACCATACTGCTCATTTGGAAGCTGGTTCATGTAAATTAGGAGGCGATTGTAAATGATTTTTTCAAAAAGTTTTCCCAGTGAAGAGAGGAGACTGATAGGCCGATAATTGTTTGTAATAGTAAGATCTTTATGTGGTTTGGGGATCATGATAATAATGGCTTCTTTCCAGGTGTGCGGGAAGTAGCTGAGATGAAGACAGGAGTTGAAAATAAGGGAAAGTTGTTTGATAATATTGTTCGGAAGTGATTTAATCATTTTATTGGTAATGCAGTCTTTACCAGGCGATATTTTGATATTCAGGCGCTTAATAATTGCACAAAGTTCTTCAGGGGTAGTGGGTTCGAGTCCCGAGTCATCTAAGTTAGTTCTATTTATTTCCTTGTAAGTATTATTTATAATGTTTTCAAAATTTTGATCAGTTTCAGTGTTGTTCAATTTGAACTGGTCTTCCATACTGTCCGCAAAGGCCTCTGCTTTTTCAAGATCTGTATAAACTAATCACCTTTTACAGGTTTGAGTCCTATGCTTCAAGTTTCTGGCAATTTTCCAAACGGAGTTATCTTCGGTATTGAGGGATTTAAACATTTATTCCCATTGTTGGTTCTTATGAGTAGAGCATTTTTCTTTAATTAGTCGATTAACATTGTTAATTTCCTTCCTCCTTTCCTCATTCATCCTCATTTCTGGCTATAGCAGCCGTGAGGGACGGACGTTTATGTCACAGCTCCTAAGAAGCCTTGAATACCACAGACGCCACTGGCAGATAGGCCTAATACTGGCTTATGCACTTAGCAAGTTCGATTAAGCAATAACGAACTTTCCGATCACCCTTCACTGGGAAAAAAAAAGCACTTTTCAGTGACGATTCAACGACGATTTTTTGGATTTAATTGACTGGACTGACACTTGGACATGGACAC
Source organism: Latrodectus hesperus (assembly GCA_037975125.1). NCBI lineage: Eukaryota > Metazoa > Arthropoda > Arachnida > Araneae > Theridiidae > Latrodectus > Latrodectus hesperus. The sequence continues at coordinate 18,919,641 of CM075860.1, forward strand.
AGGAAACGGAACCAACAAAGAAATGATACAGCAACAGGAGTACACTCGGGAGAAGATAAAATGTCTAGAAAGGAGATTAATGGAACTCGAAGGAAGCAGGCCCTGCACCGACGAAGCACATCCCAAACAATGGTTACTGGATATATACAAAAAAGACATAGAATTCTACAAAGAAACTCTAAAGCCTACGAGTAGAGGTAATTATGGTCTTGATACTGTTTTGGCTACCCCCCAATCTATCCCCACTACTAGTAAGGAAACTAAAATAAGTACGGCTAATGTTGCCGGCAATACTAAGCAAAAAAGCACTAGTGAGAAAGTAGGAAAAAAAAGAGTCATCGAAGGTGAGGACGCTTTTGTTTTCCCCAAAAAAACTGCTAAAGCTACGTTTGCGAGAGTCGCACAGACCCCCGTAGCTACATCTAATACTTTTTCTGGGCTCAACCCACAGGGAGAGAACCAGGAACAAATGGACGACCAGCCTGTCACTGAAATCGTAGATAAAATACCCCCAATAATTGTAAGATATGGCGAAAGCCATTACGCCTTTATGGAAAAATTAAAATCTGAACTAGGGAAAGAAATTGTAGCCAGAAATTCTGGCGAAAACTTGAAACTCCTACCAAAAAATCCTGACGAGCACCGTCAGATCACAAAATTCTTGGACGCTCATCAGTATGAATACATACTGTTGAGAGGCAAAAATGAGAAGCCTAAAAAATTTGTAGTTAGAAACCTCCCAATGTCCACAAAAATAGAAGAAATAAATAATGATTTAGAAAAACTTGGATTCAGTATCCACAAAATTAGCAGGATGACGAGCCTGCGAACGGGCAAGCCCCTCCCCCTTTTTCTCGTCCAATTGTATGACAGCATTGATGTCAAAAAATCTACAATCTTGATACCCTTTGCCATGTCTCGGGCATCAAATTTGAGCACTATAGAGGCACAAATAACATCATTCAGTGCTTCAACTGCCAAAGATTTCACCATTCGAGTGAAGTATGCCATATGGCCCCAAGATGCGTGAAATGCGCTGAAAAACATAACACCAGAGACTGTCCCAAGGACAAAAAAGTAGAGCAACCGGTGTGTTGCAATTGCCAAGGAAATCACCCCGCCAGCTACAGGGGTTGTGTAAAATTTCCAAAAATTAACAAAACTCAACCCAAAGTTAGAACTAATTTTGTCAGGCAGGAAATTTCCTACGCAAACGTGGCAGCTGGTCGCACCGAAGCCAACGCTAATGTGGCACATCATACTTTAAGCCCCGCCCAAGAGCAGGAAACTCCAAGTAATGGAGCAAATTCAACCAAAACTGAAATGGGTGAATTATTTACCCTACTAAAAGAAATAAGGCAAGTTTTTGCCGGAATTAATATTCCAGAGGCCATAAGGCGTATTAAAAACTGCGAAAGCAGAGAAGACAAAATGTTCCTGATAATGGAAATGTTTCAGGACTGTTCAAAATAAAAAATTATGATTGCCACACAGCAGAGGCTTCTAATTTGTTCATGGAACTCTCGCGGGATTAGGCAGAGATCAGCAGAACTCAGGGATTTTGTAAATGAGCACCAACCAGATATTTTTCTAATTCAAGAATCCTTTCTGAATCCAGCCGTAAATTTTAACATAGTAGGGTACACCTGCTACAGAAACGATAGGCCCGGAAATGCTACACTCAATGGAGGTGGGACAGCAATTTTCATTAAAAGTAGTCTCCCACACTACAGAAACAACACCCATAGACTACACACTGTTGAAGCAACCTTGGTCACAGTGACCCTGCCAACATTACCCCACATTACATTTAGCTCCACATATATTCGCCCAAAACCACAATACCAATATATTAGTATGGACTTAGAAACACTACTCTCAATTAATTATGATATCGTAATCTGTGGAGATCTGAATGCCAAACACGCTGCATGGAATAACAGAAACTCAAATAAAACTGGAAACATAATCAAAACTTTTGCCCAAAAGGCAGAAATAAACATCCATGCACCTAATACACCCACGCATTTTAGCGTTAATACCGCTACAACAATAGACATAGCACTCATCAGAGGAATGAATTACAAAACAAATATTTATGCTCTCCCAGAACTCAGTTCAGATCATAATCCAGTCATGATCGAGTTCAATCTTAATCTCCCTCTGAGTACTTCACCTAAATTACACAACACGGACTGGATTAAATACAATCAAATTTTAAAAAATAAACCATTTTATTATTACAATTCTCAAACGGGAGACGAACTTGAAACTGAAGCGATTCGCTTGGAGGCGGAGCTACTTGAAGCGCACCGCGAATCAGAGAAGCCAGTTTCCCCCAGTCCCACTCTCCCACTCCCCAGATACCTCAGAAATCTAAAAACCAAAAGAAATAAACTTAGAAAAGAATATCAAAATACCAGAGATCCTAATTTGAAAAGAAATTATAATAAAGCGAATCAGGAATTCAGAGCCAAGATTAGCGAATACAACAGTACACAATGGAGAGAAAAACTACAATCTTTAAATACACACGACCGCTCCATCTGGAAGGCCGTCGGTATGTTTAAAAAAGAGCGCAACATTATCCGCCCATTCAAGGCCCAAATAACATTGCATACACAGATCAAGAAAAAACTGAGGCAATAGCTGACGTTTTTCAAAAACAATTCATTACACATGATCTACACGACACAGGTACTGAAAAACAAGTCGCTCAAACCATAATCAGATTTCTCTCCAAAACACACACACAAGTTATTGAAAGCACCACTCCCTCAGAGGTCATGGCAATAATCAAGAAAATGAAAGATCAAAAATCGCCAGGCATGGATGGCATCACTAATAAAATGATAAAAAAAGCCCCTATAAAAACCCTATTCAAAATTACCATGCTAATTAATCAAATTCTTAAACTCACTTATTTCCCCAAGATATGGAAAACCGCATCGGTAGTCCCCATCCCAAAGACTAGGACAGGTACTCACCTGCCGTCTAACTATAGACCAATTAGTCTGCTGCCTTCCCTTAGCAAAATTGCTGAAGGTATCATACTAAATAGACTTGATAAATTTCTTAATGAAAAAAATATACTGATTCCAGAACAACATGGTTTCAGATTGCATCATTCAACTACTCATCAGTTAATGAGAGTAGCTGAAACTATTACTAGCGGTTTTCAAACCAGAAAAAGCACTGGTGCAGTATCCCTTGACATTGCCAAGGCCTTTGATAGAGTTTGGATTGGCGGACTTGTGTTCAAACTCATACAAATTGGTCTCCCGGACCCACTCATTAGACTCATGATATCTTATCTTTTGGGACGAAAGTTCCACGTTCGCATAGGCACCACACACTCCACAACTAGACCCATCTTAGCGGGAGTACCGCAGGGGTCAAAATTAGGACCAAGACTCTTCTTAATCTATGTGAACGATATACCAAAACACCCAAAAACATCACTACATCTTTTTGCAGATGACACTATGATTTTAACTCAACAAAGAAAAATGTCAACCATCTCAAAAAATTTAAACACACACATACAGCGTCTTGAGCTCTGGTTCAAAAAATGGAAAATTCTAGTTAACGAAAACAAAAGCATCGCAATAATGTTCACAAAAAAACGTGCAATAACTGTAGAAAAAGTAAAAATCAATAATAAAATGATCCCTTGGTCTTCTACCTGCAAGTATTTAGGAGTCACGTTAGACAAAAAATTAACCTGGCATCCACACATAAATTACATAATTGAAAAATTCAAAAAAAGATCAGCATCATTATATCCACTACTAAAATGGAACTCAAATCTATCAACTGAAAATAAAGTGCTCATTTACAAAGCATATCTCAGACCACTGTTGTCCTATGCCTGTCCTGTCTGGGGTTACACCCATGATTCAAAAATTAAAAAACTTGAAACCCTCCAAAACAAAACCATTCGGCTTGCTGTTAAAGCACCATGGTATTATAGAAATGAAAAAATTAGAAAAGAAATCAAACTACCCCTTATTCGGACCTACTTTGCTAATATAATGTTTAACATGTACAAAAATCTTGAAAAAACAAAAAATCAATCAATAATCAATATTCCGTCCTATAACGACCTCAGTACAAGTAATCGACAACGCCCCAGAGCATTATTACAATATTCACAAAAGTTTCCTCACCAACCGCCATAGCAAACATGCATGAGCAAATAAACTAACCACTATAATCGGAAAAAAAAAATGTAAAATAAAATTGTGTTTTTTGTATATAGTTTACTATAAGAAATAAAATAAAACCAAGAAAAAAGTGTGAAAAAAAAAAATCTTGTTAGGGAAAAAAAAAAAAATGTAAAAAAAAATAAGCAATTCTTGTACATATTTATGCTTATAAAAAAAAATAAAATAAAGAAAAAATGTGAAAAAAAAAAAAATATTGTATATATATCTTAGTGTTGTAAATATTATCTTCTGTATATAGCAATGCATCTATGTTAAACACTCACTACTAACCAGCTCATGCATGTATAAGTAAACTTAATTGTAAACTTTAAAATCATTTATACATATATTTCTACAAAAAAAAAAAAATGTAATATTAATAATAATAATAAATTAATAAATAAACCAAATAATTACAGCAATTTTAACCTAAATTTTAAGTTTTAATCTTAAGTTTAAAATTCTCTAAGCCCCGCCCATTAAATGCACAGCATACTTTAAGCCAATCAGTATCAGCCATAGTCCTCTGCTCACATCTAGCCACTACTGAGGGTTGAGGATCGTCGATCCAGGGACCTCATCAACCAGCCAGCCGGCAACTCCACTTCATGATTCTGATTCTGAATGCCACAGCCGATCAAACGCTTTTGCGACATCCAACATGAGAAAGGCGGTTATCTCTTTGTTATGCAGGCCACGCCCTATAAATTCCAAAGTGCGGACCAGTTGTTTTACTGTACTAAGATTTTTTCTGAATCCATATTGTTCTTTAGGTAATTTGTCCATGTAGTTGGCGATTCTGTTATAGATTATTTTTTCAAAAATTTTACCAAGTGAGGATAATAAGCTAATTGGACGATAACTTGTGGGCATCACAGGGTCCTTGTGGGGCTTCTGAAATAATATTATATAAGCTACTTTCCAGTTGGTGGGGAAGTAAAGTGCATTAAGACAGTTGTTAATAATAATGATTAAATATAAGATAATATTAAGTGGAAGGTTTTTTATCATTTTGTTACTAATTTCATCATTACCAGGTGCTTTTCTATTATTTAAGTGTTTGATGATATTTGAGATTTCATTGATGTTGGTGGGTTCTAGGTCTTCTGCAGTGTGGTAATTTAAAAGATTTTTTCTAATTTCACTTTTGACTTTATTTTCTATATCATCATGGTTGTCAATAATATTTTCGGTGAATTGCTTCTCCATAGTATCCGCAAAAGCTTCTGCTTTTTCCTTGTCTGAGTATACTAGGCCTCTTTCTCCATGAATGGGTCTATTGGAATTAACTTTGGTTTTAAATTTTTTGCATAGTTTCCAGACCGAGTCTCTGTCTTCAGTGAGGGAGGTAAGTTTATCTTCCCATTTGGATTTTTTGTGATGGGCACAAGCTTCTCGTATTTCTCTTTGCAATTTATTAACTTCTGTTTTAATGTGAGGATCAAGCGTCTTATTGTAGAGTTTTCTCAATTTGTTTTTATATTTAATTTTATCCTTTATTTCCCGAGGTAGTATGAGATAATTTTCTTTAAATTTAGTTGCTTCCGTGGATTCATTATATGCATTCATGATGGATTGGGTAATGATGTTGACTTGATTGTTGATTACGGAGGAGCAGTCAGTTTCAGTGATGTCAAGATTCTTCTTAATGAGAATATTATTGAAAAGATTCCAGTTGGTTTTCTTGACGAGCTTTTGTTGAAGATTAAGTTGAAGACCAACAGAAAATATCGTGGGCATGTGATCAGAGGAAAGATCGTTTACAACATCAGCAGCCAGCGCAAGGTTGGAGTTTGTAATGGCAATGTCCAGTATATCGGGTTTTTGTAGTGTAAACACAGGGAAATATGTGGGCTCCGTGGGTGCAATGACACGCAATTGATGTTTCACCAATAGGGGATGAAGCTTTTTGCCGTTGAAATTAGTTGTTCTGCAGTTCCAGTTCAGGGATTTGGAGTTAAGGTCACCGAAGACGATGGTGTCAAGATTTGGAGGGAATAGATGAATAATATCTGCTTCAGTTATAGTCCTGTTGGGAGGATTGTACATGCAGGTTATTTTTAGTTTCTTGTTGTTAAAAGGGCAAAGAATAACGGAGGTTTCTTCAAAACCATCATCATTTTTAGAGCTGTATAGAGTGGAGGAAATGCTATTCTTAACGAGCAGCATAACTCCTCCCCTTTATAGGCAGTCCTATTAGTGAGGTAAGTGGAGTAGTTGGCAAGTTTGAAAGAATGAGATCCATTGAAATGTGTTTCGGTAACGGCACAAATGTCTATGTCATGCTCAATGATAAAGTTGATAAATTCAGAAGTTTTGGCATAAAGATTGTTCGCGTTCCAGTTGCAAACTTGGAGAATTTTGCTGTAGGTTGTACTATACATGTAAGTCCATGGGAGTGTGACATATATTTTGCTGTGGAGTAGGTGCAACTTGGTTTAATATTCCAGAGTTTTTAATATAGTCAACGAAAGTTTTTAATTGTTGGAGAATATCCTTTGCTTCAGATAGTGTATCTTTAGCAACAGCTTGAGCGTAGGATTTGTTCTCTACGACTACATTTTTAACGATTTTTACACTGTTTTTGTTGTCTTGTTTAATTTTTGATTCCATAAAAATTTTGCACCCTCGGAAATTAGCGGGGTGATCCCCTCCGCAGTTAGCACACTTTGCTGGAGTGTCCTTGGGTTTTTTGCATTCTGAAGATATATGTTCTTCTCCGCATTTAACACACTTAGGTGTGTGCTTGCACATGTGTTGAGCATGATGCAACATCTGACATCTGAAACACTGGGTGGGACCGTTTCTGTTTTTATATACTTCAACTCGAATTGTGCAATTATTAAGATACTTCATGTTATATATTTCTTTTGACTTTGCTGTTTTAGGTAGGATGATGATAAACATGGGTAATTTATGAGCAGTACCATTCTTTCTGCTAACCATTTGTGTGACGCTTGAAATAACAAAACCATTGTTGATAAGTTCATCAGTTATTTCGTCTATGGGGGTATCAGCAGGGAGATCTCTAACCACTACTTTGAGGGGTTTTTCTTCGTTCAGAAGGTAGGTGTGGTATCCTATCTTTAGTGTTTCAAGTATTTTCAAGGCACTTTTATGTGTAGTAGCATCTGGAGACTTTAATTTTGATTTCGTGATTAGTACATTTTGCATGGTAGTTAGTTAATTTTGCATTTTTAAAGTTTTCGTTAATTATCTTCCAACTACATTTGGGATCTTTTATGATGATGGGTGGTATCTTACTGCTTGGCTTGACCAGCCTACCAGGAGGCGTGGCATCATCAGATGTATCTTGAGAAACAGTATTTTTGACAGGAGTAGCTTGTTTGCAGGTGACTATCTTTTTATTAACTTGTTCCGAGATATTTTCTTCTCTAGTGCGTTTGGGATTTTTAGGGCTTGGACTGGGAGAAACTTCCAGTGCGGCGAACTTGTTAGTAACTTCAACATTATATACAGAGGCGTGGCTAGTGGAGGGTTGGTCCATTTCGAGATCAGTAGTAGTTTGAGCAATATCATTTTTCTTACTGGGTTCTTCAGGTTGAATAACTGAAGTAAATTTGCTGCACATGTCATTAACCTTTAGTTTTTCTTCAGGAGAAAATTCATATGAAGACCTGATGGTATTGAGAATAGATGCAACTTCATTGAGTCTCTCAAAGAGTTGCTCAATCATAAGTACTTGAGTAGAACGGATGTTGCTAGAATCGATATCCATATTCTTGTCCATGTCAGAGTAGGAAGGGAACTTCCCTAGCCAGGGAAGACAAAAGAAAAAGGCGACCTCTCAGGGACTCTGAGACAGAGTGTGAGATCCTGGTCTAGAAACAAGGAAAGAAAACCAGAATTTCGACCTCAGGGACCCAGAACTCTGTTAGCTAGGTGTGAGTAGTCCTTGTCTATGGAAAAAACTTAGCTGTAGCACCAATAGCTACAAGAGGAGAAAAGCTTGACGAAAGAAAAAGAGCGACCGTCTTATTCGAATCCCCAAACAAGTGATGATGATTATACCTTCTCATCATTAACTCAGCGCTCATCATTAACTCGGCTCAGCGCTGCCGACCAATCAGAGACCGTTCGCTTACCCCGGACCCCTTCTTACTCTTCTTCTACTATCTTGACTCCTCCCACTCGCCACCTTTCCTCTTATTCCACGACAACCTATTACATTTCAAACTCAGATGAATAACATCATATCTCTTTCGCAATCATATCTCTTCAATCATATCTCTTTCCAATCATATCTCTCTGACATGATAGGACGTGCCTAGTCACGCTCTGCCAGACATCCGATCTGCCGCTGCTTCAACAGTATCCATTCCTTCGGGAATAATAAAACAGCAGTTTTCACTGCTAACAAACTACGATAGGATTATAATTTAAATCCCTTCTGATATGGATTTTTCTACATTAAGTTCAGAAGATATTGAAAGAACCATGGAAGCCATCCTCCGAACAAGAGAATGTGCAGCAGCTCTGCAACAACAACCTCCTTCTGAGGAACAGAGAAAGCTCATAGCTGAACTAGATGAAACCATCGCTAAGATGAGACTTACACTCGATGAACGTGCTGTCAACTTAGAAACTGAAAAGACAACTAGCACAGGTAGCTATGCTGTTAATGATTTGGCATATCCCCCCCTACCAGCTAAAGAAACTTTAAACAATTCTAAAATAAATTGTAACGATAATAATAACTCAGCTAATGTTGCTGATAACAGTAAAAATAAAAAGAAAAAGAAAAGATCTCTAAAAAAGCAAACGGATGAGTTTGAGCAGCCCAAAATAACTGCTAAAGTTACTACTCCGGAGGAACCTACTCCAGTAACTACGGCTAACCCTTTCGCTCACCTTGTCTCTCAAGAGACTGAGTCTACACCCGCTCTAGCACCTCAAAAAGAGGAAAAAATACCTCCCATACTTGCAAGATATGGGAGCGATCCCATTGAGTTTATTCGCTCACTTAAAGAGCAATTTAAATATGAATTTGAGACTAAAACGGCTGGGCGCAATCTCAAAATTCAGGTCAAAAACCCAGAAGCCCATAAAGAATTAACCAAACTTTTTGACGCAAAAGATATTGAGTACATACTCATTAAAAGCAAAAACCAGAAACCAAGGAAATATGTTATTCGGGGTCTCCCCCTAGCAACAAAAATCAATGATATTGAAGAAAACCTAAAACTTATAGGATTTCAAGTCGACAAAGTCGCACAAATGAAAAGCCCTAGGACTAACAGGCTAATGCCCCTTTTTTTGGCAACCATTTTCTCAGAGCCCGATCACTATGGTCTAGTTTTTGTTTGTGAGGTTTCCAGCCTCAGCCATTTACCTCAGTGATAATGTTGTTTAGTCCATAAGATTTGTATGCATAATAGAGGGGTGTTGAACATAGTTGCTATTGTCTGGGTTCCATGCTAAGATGATGCACTTACCTTAATCCAGTCTGCCCTACATCCATTTATTGAAAAACAAAAAATTTTTACAGCTTCTTGCAGAGCAAGATAGTATTACATAGATTTTTTACAAGTTTGAGGTTACATTATTAATAGGTAAACATTTGCTTTATAATTATACATGTAAACAAGAAATCGTTAGATTATTTACAATATATGAGGTTATTTACAATATACAATAAATGGTACTTTGAGAAGTACTCCCAGGGTATTTTGCGATAAACATAATGACATGTTGACATTGCAGAGAATAACTAAGGAATTACTACAGTTCAGTGGCGCCATCTGTCGCCTTACTTATGCAAGAGAAGTTTTTATTTGCAATAATTTTTAAATTAACGCATTTTTGCAGTAAATATTTAACATATTATTGTCAGTATTTTTATAGATTTTCAAGTTTTATTCTTTCTCTAAGAACAGTCCTTGGCCTGTTTTTGTTGGCACTATCATGGATGTTATAATTTGGAATATTTTGGATTGCTTTGTTATCAATAGAATAAAGTTTTGAGTAGAATTTTGTGGCTAGGTTTTTGATATACTTGTTTAGTGGTAAAATACCTAAATTTTTTCTGATAAGAGCGTTGCGAAAATACCACTCAGCGTTGCTTATAAGCCTCAGGATTTTGTTTTGCTGAGAGTCTAGTTTTTTGATGGCCGTGTCACAAGCTCCTCCCCAAATTTGAGGGGCGTAGGTGATAGTTGGTCTAATGTATAACTTATAAATTAAAATTTTATTGGCTAGGGTTAATTTGGAATTCCTGGCTATTAAACAATACAGAATTGCAGTTTTCGTTTTAATTTTAGTTATGATATTATTGATGTGGAATTTCCAGGAGAGTCTACTACCAAATTCAACTCCCAGATAGGTGCATTTGCTTTCCCAATTAATTTGCTGCCCAAACAAATTAAGGGGTTTACATTTGTTTATTATCTTGGTGAACATAATGGCAGTGCATTTGTTCGTGTTAATCTTAATTTTCCACTAGACAAGCCATTTTTCGAGATCAATAATATGATTTGCTAGGTTATTGTGAATAGTTTCGAAATTTGTTCCAGTCGTAAGAATTGCAGTGTCGTCCGCAAACAACGCTAGCATTGTGTGATAGTTTTGGGGGATGTCGTTTATGAATAAGTTAAATAAGAAGGGTCCAAGTAGGGAACCTTGTGGGACACCAGCCTCGATAATTTTTGGTGTTGAAACTTGATCACCTACTCTAACCTGGAAGGTCCTGTTTTCCAAATAGTTTTTAATAAGTTTGATTAGTCTGGGGGGAAAGTTGTATAAAATTAATTTATGAAGTAGACCGTAATGCCACACTCGGTCAAATGCTTTTTCGACGTCTAGAAATAATGCCGCTGTGGATTTTTTAGCGTTGAGCGAGTGTGCTATTTTTTCTGTAACTCTAAGGAGTTGATGTGAGGTTGATAAGTGGGGCCGAAAGCCGAATTGGTGGGGTATAATTATTTTATTATTATTTTCGTGAGTTTTTAGTTTTTCGAGAATAAAATTTTCTGTAATTTTAGCTAATGTAGGCAGTAGGGAAATGGGTCTGTAGTTTGTAGGATCTTTTGGGTTTTTTCCATGCTTCCTAATTGGGACCACCAAGGCATTTTTCCAGTTTTTGGGGAAATAGCCTAATTTTAAAATGTCATTGATGATATCAGTTAGGTAGCAAATGGCCATTATCGGTAGCTGTCTTAACATTTTATTGCTAATGTTATCGTATCCCGGGCTCTTTTTTGGTTTTAGATTCTTGATAACATTTTCAACTTCTGATGCTCTGATGGGCTCAGTATTGGGTAGGGAGTGTGCTGTGATGTTGTTAATAAAATTATTAACCGAGTTGTGTATATAGTTTTCATGACTGCTATCTCCAATGTTGTTTAATTTAAATTGTGATTCCAAGCTACTGGCCAGGAGCTCAGTCTTTTCCTCACTAGTTTTTGCTACCGTGGCTCCATCTGTTAGTACAGGAAAAAAGTAGCTTGGTGCTTTGATTTTCTTTAAAGCAATCCAAAGGGATCCATCATTTGTGTCGAGATTGTTTAGATATTCGTTCCATTTTCCTTCATTATGAACTTTGATTTCAGTTTTAATTTTGTTTTTAAGTTCGTTGATTTGTTTTTTAATGCCGTATATGATTAACAAACTTTGTCATATATCAGGTGTGACAGTTGAGCACTACAGAGGACCCAAATCGGTGATGCAGTGCTTCAACTGTCAGCAATTTTACCATTCGGCAGACTCCTGCCATTTAAAAGCTAAATGCGTTAAATGTGCTGGCCCTCACAACACGAGAGAATGCCCACTAGAGAAGGTTGAAAAACCAAAATGCACTAATTGCCAGGAGATCACCCTGCCAATTATAAAGGATGCCCTAATTTCCCAAAATCATATTCGGAAAAAATTAAAAAAGCAAAATTCGAAGCAAAAAATAGAAACAGAGCCAATTTTATAAGACCAGGAGTCTCTTACGCGAGAGCTACCTCCCCCACCCCCTCACAAGATACAGAACAAACTCCTCCGTTGGCTACTTCAGGTATCCCTGAAGACCTTTCGGAACTAATAACGTTAATGAACGAGATCAAAGCAATTTTCAAAGGTATTCCAATTAAGAATCTAGTCAAAGAATTAAAAGAAATAGAATCCCCTATGGATAAACTTTTTAAAATAACTGAATACTTCCAAGCTATAGAATAAGCCTACCACTTAAAGTAATGTAACTTAATTTAACTAAATATCACTCTCATTTATCTTTAATGATAAATAAAATTAATAATAAATAAAAAAATTCAATTATTATACAATAAATTAAAATAAATATTAAAATGTTTTAAGAAATAAGCTCATAATATCTAGAAGTCTCTAAGCACCGCCCACTTTAGAAATCTAACCAATGATATGCCAATTCAGAAACAGTCATAGCTACAAAATCCATTCCAGCTCCAGACGAGGGTCCCATCATTCTTTGGGACTTGGTCATACAGTGCAGACGTGCCTGAGTACTAGAGATCTTCTTTATCTCGAAATACCCATTTCTGCGCTATTTTACCTCCATTCTTCTCGTCACCTTACTGAAGCTCAATTATGAGCGAAAATACACCCCCTCCCGAGGGAGGAGGGCCATTTCAAACACAGGCGCCTGTCGATTGTTCCGGTGGTTTGTCCTTTTCAGGATTGCCTTTGCCGACAATCAATGGTGCGGGATCTTGCACTTCTGATCCCAACACGGATAGGATTACACCAGACAACGGAAACACCACCACGGATATGGAATTAGCACATAAAAATTACCTCAATTTACTTAAACAAATAGCTGATATTGAAAATAAAGAAAATCCTGACTATGCAAAATCTAACAAACTTTACCGTGAAGCAATGCGTATTCTTGCAGGCATTGCCTTTCAAAATCTAGAACAAAAATCAAAAAATAAAAATTCTGACTTGAGTAAACCCAGCGAAGATACGGAAATGGAAATTCAGTCGGACTCTTCCGAAAGCATTTCTCACTCTGAAGCCCCGCCCACTGACGAGCAAGGCTTTACTCTCATTGGCCAAAAGAAGAAAAACAGAAAACGACGCAAAGCTGCACAAAAAACGAATAAAACTAAGAAAATAAATTCTGAAATAACTCCTGCCAAACCAAATACATCAAATAACTCAAATAATATTGAAAATAATAAACACATTCAAATGGAAACAAATAAAAATGAAGAAACTAATATTACAGATAAAAATATTAATAATAATACACAAGCAGAAGAACAAAATGATACTTCTGGTTTCCAATTTGATAAGAAAGCAACAAAAATTCCCCCCATAATTGTCAAAGACTCCAAAGTCACATGGAAAACTCTTAGCCAAGAACTAGATCAAATTGTTCCCGACCAATATACTGCAAAAATAAATGGATCAGATACATTTACCATCAAAGTTAATTCCCCTGATGCACACAGAAAAGTCACAAAATTATTTGAAAATAAAAATTTTAAATTTCACTCCTATATTCTTCCAGATGACAAAGATATAAAAATTGTGATTAGAAGCCTCCCTTACGACGCAGATCTTGTAGAAATTCAACAGGAACTTGCCAAACTAGGATTTATGGCCACTAAAGTGGTACAATTAACTTCTTATAGAAACGGTGAAAGAATTAAAATACCTCTCTACTTAGTCACTCTTCCCAAGACCAAAAAATCTGAAGAAATATATCACATTCAATACTTAATGCGTCTTCGAATAACAGTTGAACATTATAGAGGAAGAAGAGGACCACCGCAGTGTCATAGATGTCAACAATTTTTTCATGCTCAAAATTCTTGCCGTCACGAACCTAAATGCGTCAAATGTGCTGGCCAACATTTAACCAATGAATGTACAAAATCTAAAGAAGAACCTCCCAAATGTGCAAATTGCGATGGTACTCACACAGCGAACTTCTCTGGATGTCCCAAAAACCCACTTTCTCCTGAAAATCTCAAGAAAAAAGAATTAAAATACTCAGATAGAATTATCATAAACAAAACAGTAATAAATAAATCTTATTCAGATGCAATTAAAAATAAAAATTCAGCAGACATTTCTGAAGCAAAAAACGTTTTGGAAGAATTAAAAAATATGCTAAATTGGATTAAGAACTCAGGCTTAATTGAATCAATCAATGCTATCAGATCTGGCCACATAGCCACCTCAGTCACCACACCTCAAACCAATAATGGTTAAGAATAATAGAAGTTTCAGACCTTTGTCACTTTGCACTTGGAATGCAAATGGTTTATACCATAAAATCTATGAACTGAATGATTTTTTAATTGAAAATAATATTGATATTTGCCTGATTACAGAAACCCATCTCACTGCTAACAAAAATTTAAACATCCCCAACTACAATATTTTCAGAAGCGATAGGAACCAAGGCCTTGGTGGTGGAACTGCTATTTTTGTTAAAAATTCTCTCTCTTCAACACTTCACTCTACATATAGTCAAAATTGTACAGAAATAACTTCTATTATTATAAGCCTTCCCAATATTGACCTGAAAATCTCAAGTATATACAACTCTCCACATATTTGCCTTCCAATACATATAATTAAACAGCTTTTCCAGGATAATTATCCTACCATTTTAGGTGGTGACTTCAATTCCAAGCATACAAACTGGGGTTGCAATAACAGTAATAATAATGGACACATTTTACATAGCCTTGTTGAAGATTTCAAACTTAATATAAACGCACCTGATTCTCCTACCTACTATCCATCTGATCATAATAGAAGACCGGACATTCTTGATCTTTTCATAACTAACTACAACATAAATCTGGCAGTCGACGTGCTTCCAGTTCTCTCATCTGATCATATTCCCGTTATTGCAGTTGCAGGTATCGAACCTGTTGACCTCCATCGTGAAATTCTCAAAACGGACTGGAATCTCTTTCACAATATCCTTTACACCAGCAAAGAAGATTTTACACCACAAAGCTCTCCTAATGACATTAATAATCAGGTTTTTAAACTCTCCAATAATATTATAAATGCTTATAATAACTCTTCCATTAAAACTAAGTTCATCAATAATTATATGGCTCTTCCTAAAGATATCAAAAACTTGATCAAGCAACGCAATAAAATCAGAAAACACTATCAGAATACTTTAAATCCAGCCTTTAAAACTCAAATGAATGCTTTAAATAGAATAATTAGAGAAAAATGTGACACTCTAAAACAAGAAAATTGGGAAAATAAAATCACCACCCTTAGTACTCAAGATAACTCCCTCTGGAACTTAACTAGAATTTTGAAAAAGGATAAAATTACCAATAAAGCTATCCTTGCTGCACATGGTTTTGTTTATACTGATGTTGAAAAAGCAGAAATCTTCGCAAATACCATGGAAAATCAATTTCAAGAAAACTCCTCTCCCAACAATAACAACTTCACTGAAAATATTATAAATGAAACTTATTCTTTTCTGCAAAATCATCAAGAAACACCTATTGAAAATACAACTGAAGAAGAAATTATTAACATTATTTCCAAATTACAAAAACGCAAAGCACCTGGATTTGATAAAATATCCAATAGTATTATCAAAAATATTCCTGCTAACTATATCACACATATAACCAATATTTTCAATTCCTGTTTAAATATAAATTACTTCCCCGACTACTGGAAAGAAGCTGAAATCATTTTATTTCCAAAGCCGGGAAAAGATCCCACAAACCCTGAAAACCATCGGCCCATTAGTCTACTACCTACCTTATCAAAAATTTTTGAAAGAATTATATACAATAGACTAAAAATATACTTACATTTAATTCCAACTGAACAATTTGGGTTCAGACAAGATCTATCCACCACCAAACAACTCATCAGAATCTGTGAATTCATTGGAAAAGGATCCTATCTTAAAGAATACTCTGCTTTTCTAATGTTAGATGTCGCCAAGGCCTTTGACAGGGTTTGGCATCAAGGCCTCATTTATAAATTATTGCACCTTGGAATTGCTCACAATATTGTTTTTATCATTAATAGCTACCTTAATCATCGTAAATTTCATATTAAACTCAATAATTGTATTTCCACCACCAGACCCATAAATGCAGGCGTCCCGCAAGGAAGCATTTTAGGTCCAATACTATATTTATTTTATACAGCTGATTTTCCTACAAATGATGATAGACATAGCCTTACTGCATTCTATGCAGATGATACAGGAATCATAGTTAGATCCAAGAATCCTAATCATGCAATTTCTAAACTTCAAAATAAAATTATAGATATAGAAACTTGGTGTGAAAATTGGAAAATTGCTATTAATGCTACTAAATCTAAACTCATAGTAATAAGCAGAAAACCAGGAAAACATAAAATCTATAATCAACTCTATATCTTTGGCCAACCTATTGAAAATGTTTCTCAAGCAAAATACCTTGGACTTTTAATTAATAAAAGACTCACCTGGACTGCTCATATTAAATCAAAGATTACCGCTGCATGGCTTGTTTACTTCAAACTCAGATCACTAATTGGACCTCAATCAAAATTAAATCTAAAACTAAAAAGGCTACTTTATATTTCCACTATAAGACCCATCATCACATATGCTTCCCCTGCCTGGTGTTCCATCTCCAAACAAGATCTTCAACTCATTAATACCTTTCAAAACAAAATTCTTCGAAGAATTGTAAATGCTCCTTATTTTATAAGGAACAAAAACATCCAAAAAGATCTCAAGCTAGAAGACTTATCACAATTTATCCAAAAACTCAACATAAACTTCTACAAGCAAGCATCCAAGTGCCTAGCCGGAAACTTCGATAAACTCTTCGATTCTTATATCCTCCCTGGGGATGCTCAAGTCAGACCTATTGCGGCCTTTTTCTCGTCGGATGCAATACTTTCTAAGGCTTTTGCCTAACTTTACTTTCACATTTTCATTCATTTAATTTCTTCCCTCCATTTTTAACATGTTAGATGAATGAGTAGATGCCTTCGGGCAGGTACTCAGCTGCACATACTCAATAGGAATAGGAACGAGGGTCCCTTCTCCCTCTTCTCTTACCATCCTGACTCCTCCCACTCGTCACTTTTCCTCTATTTTTCATGTCTTATTATCACAGATGAAAGAGTAAAAGCAGCTCCGCTGCTAAAGGCTCTGGTTCAACTATCTGATTCCTGACGAGGGTAAGGTCCTAGGGACCTCGAGAAGAAGGCGCAGCCAGCCGAAATTGTATCAGATGAATGAGTAGATGCCTTCGGGCAGGCACTCAGTTACTTACAATCAACAGAACAGATGAAAGAGTAAAAGCAGCTTCGCTGCTAAATGCTCTGGTTTTACTATGTGATTCTTGATTGTTTATTGAAGTGTTTTTTTCTTCTTCTTAAATCTCTGTTTTTTGGTACTTTCTTTATGGAATTTTTGATTTCAGCAGGGTATGGGATCTTTCAAGAGGTAGTTTTTGTGTTGAATTTTCGTAAGTTGGTTTAATGTTATTCATAATTTTAATGATTTTATTTTAAAGTTAAGTTTTAATTGGTGTAAAGTTTATTGAGTTCTTTTTAAAATTTGTTCCAATTGGTTTCACTGTAAAGTGGAAGGGTTTTAATTTTTTTAAGATTTAATTAAACTGATAAAAGTAATTTAAAATATTTTTGGAATGAGTTTTGAAAACGCCATATGAAATTAAAATTCTAGGCTAATGATTTTGCGAATGTGTGTGATTGGAATGATACATAAAAAAAACGATATCTAAATTATCCTCAATGCGTTATTAAATATGTAATGGGAGAACCACAAAAAAAAAAATTTACCCGACGATATGAATGAAAATAAATTATTCTTCCAAGAAATTCTACAAAGTAACCAACTGCTTCCCGAAACTTCCCTTCGGGGCTTTTTGAATTTGGGCTTAGTAGTAATTTGTTTATACGAATTTTTAAATGTTGAAATGATTCAATATATAATAAATTAGAAAAAAAGGGATGAAACAAGCCTTAGGGTTGAAAGAACTTCACATGTATTTCTACAAAATTCATGGATTTGCCTAAAAAAGAGGCGTGGTCAAGTTGTTAGAAGCAGGTAGACTGATCTATTTAACTTAAGGATAATTAAATACAAAGCAATTAAAAATGTAAAAGCTAAGAGAAATAAAGCTGTTATGTACTACTTTTCTGTACAATTACCTTATGGATTAGTTTTGTATTATAAAAATATAAGTAAAATATTACACAAATGCCATATTAATGCATTATATAAAAAAAAAAAACTATTTAATATTCTACCAGTTTCCTAATTTTTGGTAAATAAATATGAACATTTGTTTTTCATTATCTTCGGATAAAAAAGTACTGTTCATATTAAAGTTTGAAGTTGCAAATTTGCAACTACAAATATAAAGCTGGTTAAAATTATATATGGAAGTTTATTTTATTGATTCCGGTACATCGCTTAAAAATCTGCGGAATAAATTCTCTGAGGTACCGAAACACTGAGAGAGACCTAACTGTCAGCTCTGGATGATTCAGTGACTTCGAATGTAAAATTGTGAGCTGTATAATTAAGAATATATACATCCTTTAATTTTGCAATGAAATTAAAATCACCCCCACATTATAAAATCTCGTCACCATTTTAAAAACAAAAATCTTCAGAGAGGGAAGTAAAATTGCCATAAAAACAACAAACACGATGGCCTCGGTTTGCATTTGTACAAGAGTTCGACAACACTATTCAAGGAGAGGATACAATGTCTAATAAATGTTGCTCTGCTGCGCTACATCGTTTTTTGAAGAACACACTTAAAAATGCATGATAACTTATCCACACAGAAAATGTTTTGGAAGAGCTGTTAATACTTTTTCACAAAGTCTTTGACTGTCAACAACATGTATTTCTCTTTTTATTTATGAATCCATTCAAAATGTTTATCGTTTTTATTGGCTTATAGCTGGAGATGGTTTTTTTATCTTCTTGGTTTTGTTGTTGAGGCACAGACCCAGATCCCCCCGTCTGATTGTGTTCGGGTGGCTGGTTTGGAGGACATCCAGACCATGATGGTGGGGGTGGTCCACCACCAGGATTTTGTCCTGGACCAACAGGGTTGCTAGAAAATTCATTTCCATCTTCTAATCCATTGGCAGCAACAGCTGAAGGATCATATTGAGTATTTTCTAGTCGAGTGATGAGGCGTTCATCTTCATCTCCGAATTCTCCGCCCATCAAGGATGGTTCACCAACTACCATCACAACCTAAATTTACAAACAAAAAATAATTTTTGTATAAAAATTTTAATAATTGAATAAATGATCAAGGAGACAAAAATTATAGGAATTAGAATTATATATATTAAGCTAATTGATAAAAGTAAGCCACATTGCCGTTATGAAAGCACATTTGGAGTAATATTCAAATTTAAATTCTACGGATGAGTTTCATATTTCTGTTTCCTATGATGGAACTTGGCAGAAACGAGGACAAACTTCTTTACATAGTATTGGAATTGCCATTGATTCAATCCCAGTTTTAGTAGTTGACTTTGAAATCATGTCGAAGTACTGTTCGGAGTGTTCAGTTGCACCTCGAGTTCTCGGGGAACACAGTGCTGAATTTCACATGTGGAAAGGACACAGAGAAAACGGCCAAAAAACTTCAGCTGATCATCTGGGAGCATGGAAATGGCTGCTGCATCATAAATTTGGAATTGTTCGCTTTCACATAATAGGTTGTACATAACAATTATATGTGATTGTGATTCTAAAACATTTATTCACTTATACGAAGAAAAACATATAGTGATATTCCAATTGTTAAGGAAGAATGTATTAATCATGTTGCGGAAAGACTTGGAACAGCCCTTAGTATTGTTATGATAGAATGGAGAGTGAAAGGTATCACACTTAGTGTTCGAAAGCAAGGAAATTTAAAAGAAGGAACTGTTGTAAAACTCCAAAATTTGTATCGGAAAGCAATAAAAGATATTGCTCTTGATATTCAAAAGATGAAAACTTCAAATTCTGACGACTCTTACCACTGTATGTCATTAGATAAAAAGCCCCAACATAAGAAACTTCCATCGGGACGTTTATTATGGTGCTTTTTATCAAAGAGCTGTGGCATGCAATGAGATACCACTAAGTCACACAGTGATGAAAACTAAACTTTCAGAAAAAGTTGTCGAGAAGTTACCAACAGTGTACCAAACACTTGCCTCTAATGACATTCTTCTTCGTTGTGCTTCTGCAAAAACTCAAAATTCAAATGAAAGTCTTCACAGCTGTATATGAAAAAATTCTGGTGATACATTTGTATCTAAAAACATACTGAAGTATGCAGTAACTCTAGCCATTAGCGGGTTCAGTTTTCGAGTTCAAAATATAACAAAATGCGTGCAAGATTGTCTGATCACACTTTAAGACTTGTAAAGAAAAATGATGCTGCAAGACTTTCACAAAAAATCGAAGGTCAACAGATTTTTATTTATTGCAACACAAAAGTGAAAAAAAAATATAAAAAAACTAAAACAAAGTCTCAAAGATATTGCCTACAGTGCTGAAGCTTTTTGAAAAAAAATTACTTAAAAAAATTTAAGATGTATGTGCTTAAAATTTTAGAAAACTAATACATTCTACATACAAAAATAAATTTTTATATACTAAAATCCAAAAGTGAAAATGTTATGCATTTTATAAATAAGAATATATGTTTTTCTATATTTCTTCCTATAACTTTGTAAATAAAGTAATTTTTAAAATATATTACTTTATATTATATTTACAATTTTGTATTTTTTTTATCTAGAATTTTAAAATTAGTTCAGTATATGTGGCGGATGCTGAAGTATCTTGCAGCATTCTCCTCATCTACGTCATCAGACGCATTTAAATCGAAATTGCACTTTAAAGTATCTAATGAACATTTAGATGTCCTTGTTCGAGTTAAGAATTGAACTTGCGAACTGTTGAACTATATGTAAGATTTAGTTATATTCATGAGTATATATATATATACGTGTTGTTATTTTTAAAGTCTCTTCGTTAGTAAATAAATATCAATGATTTGTGAATATTCATCACTAAATATTCAAACATAAAAGTATGCCTACATTTGTCATGTAATGTCAATTTTTCATTTAAAATAACCTTTAAAAGTAAAAAATATATTTTTGTGGCTTTTAGATTTTTAAATATACACGTTAAAAGCAAAGAAAATCAGTGATTTAAAGTCATTTAAAATTCAAAATACATTTGACATGGCAAGGAATTTATAGATCATTCTTACGATATAACTGAAAAAACTATAAAAATGTATATTTGCATTAATCAATATTGTTTTCCTTTTTCTTTTGAAGATAACTTTTTTTTAAAAAATATAAAATATTTAATTAAAAGCCAAACACATTTAGATGCATTAAATAAAATAATTAAAAAAAGTTTCTTCATAGAAAAAAGTAAAACTTTTTAAATAATTGGGATTGCAATAATCTTTATTATATGAAGGAAATTTTAGGTAAAAAAAAGTACTCTTAGAAAACATAATCCGCAATGTTTGAATAAACCGTTAGACGTAACTTTAGCCATATTCCAAAAGTAAAGATTCCTAACTGGAGATTTCATTAAACAGTTTGTCATATTTAAAACTACACACGATTAAAAACTGCAGAGTAAGATTTCTCTATTAAGTTGCTAGTCAAAATAATTCATTGGATACCCTCATCATTTTTAATGACATTGAAATTAAATTTAGATATTATAATTGAAAGAAATTTTAAATTTTCAGGAATTCGAATACATTATACATGTTTCAGATACAATCAACAACATTGTTGAGAGAAAAAATATCTTTTTATATGCTAGTCAAAAATAGTATTTTCTTTGGAACATGGTTTTATAAATCGCACATACCATCATAAGAAATTAGATATTTAAATAATATAAGATTAAACAATGAGACCAATGGACTATACTATTAAATTTGCAGTAATTCAAGAGATGCAAATTTTAAGGATTTCCAAGCAGAATGAAAAATAAGATTCGGCCGTAATTTAAAATGACGGACTGATCGTGAGTTATAACTTCTTAAGGGGCAAAAAATATAAGCAAAAAATAAACAATAGAGAATATTTTTACGATTTTTGCATTTCGAGAAGTTTAATGTAACTCATTGCTTCTTCTCAAAACATTATTCATACATTATACATTTTAATGCATGAGAATAATGTAAAATTCACTTGTTTTCCTTGTATGAGCAAGTATTTATGTGCGTAATATAGAATGATTTCATTTTAATTCATTCCCTTTACTTTAACAATAAACATATTTAGATTGACATCATTATTTAAGTAGTTTTAGTAAATAATTATTTCTTGCAATTTAAAAATCATTGTAAATCACAAAATACTTCGATGCACTTGTATTTTTAAATTTAAATACTAATGCAATATTTTTATAAACGTAACAATAATTTCCTTTTGTAGTATAAATATATAAAATGTCCACATTTTAATACCTTAATCTTTCTCGTATCTAGATGGTAGAAGCAAATTCCACACCTGCTATAGTCGAATTTCTCTCTGACACGATATACTACAAAGCTTTAAACATTAATTAGTCAGTCAAGTGCTTATTAGTATCATATACACTCTAGTTCATTTGAAAGTTTAGCTTGATTTGGTTTATTTGCCGCTCACAATGGTATTTTTTTTTTTTTTTGCACACGAGGGCTAATTACCCCAGATCAACAGTTTAAAATGAATTCAAAGCTATTACATCAATCCGCCTGATTAAATTGGAGTTATAATCAGGTAAATCTTTTTAGTATTCAGTTTATAAGCTATTTGTAAAAGCAAAAATATTGTCTCTGTAAATAAACACTATTTGCTTATGCAGTCATCATTTCTACAATTATTTTTCTTTCCAACAGTAAAAAATCTGTGTGGATTCCGAAAAATGGATTGAAGAACTTTGAGTTTTTGTAACACATCCTCAGTTGATGTGGAATTTACAGGAAAAAGCCAGACGAATTTTGTGAATGCATCCACAACTGTGAGAATATGGTTGTAATTCTTATCAATTGACGGAAATGGGTCTATAAAATCGACGTGAAGAGTACTTAAGGTTGTGTTTTCTTTCGGTATACGCTTGTGTAGACCTTCACCTTTTCTACGTTTTCTTTCGCACAAAATGCACTCTATACATTTCATGATGACTTGTTCAATTCGTTTTCTAAGGCTAGGAATGTAAAAATCTTGCTTGAGAAGATCTTCCGTCTTAGACACAGCAAAATGTCCTCTGTTAGGAACTTTTCGAATGATGTCATGTTCTAATGTTTCTGGTACCGAAAGTAATTCTTGATCACTGTCGTACTTGTATAATACTCCATTTTTCACAACGTATTCTTCCTTTATCCCTTTCTCGATTTAGGATTTCAGCAACTGGAGATGTTCATCACTGTTTTGTGCAGCTGCAATTCTGGCAGTCAGTTCTCCCAGAGAACCAGTAACCATCAAAATGGTATTTATACTTATGGCGTCTACATGTCTCATTTGTTTCCCAGATCTATGAACGATTTTATATTCAAATTCTTCCAAAAGTAAAGACTATCGAGCTATTTTAGGAGAGATGTCTTTTTTAAACATTGTCTTTTGGAAAGCATCATAGTATGTTACAATTTTGATTTTAGATCCCAATAAATAATTTCTATATTTTTTAAGATCTTCCACTATAGCTAATACTTCAAGATCGTAAATACATAGCTTTTCTTGCTGCAGGGTGGTTTTTCTACTCATGTAATGAATAGGATGAAGTTGTCCATCGTCAGATTTTTGTAGCAAAACAGCACCGAATCCCAAGCTACTTGCATCCGTATACAAATCCAGTGGGGCTCCTTGTCTGAAAATATGCAGAACAGGACTTGTTGTCAAAAGTTCTTTCAATCTATTGAAAGCTTCTTCTTGAGCTACTCCAAACTTGAATTCTTCACTATTTCGAAGAAGATAACTAAATGGTTTGGCAACTATAGCATAGTTAGTAATAAATTTTCTAAAATATCCAGTAAGACCTAAGAAGCTCTGAATCTGCATAAGATTTTTGGGCTCTGGAAAATTTTGAACTGCAATTGTCTTTTCAGACGAAGGGCGAATTGTACCATCCTCGATAACATATCCTAAAAATTCTATTTTTCTTTTAAGAAATTCACATTTTTTAAAATTAATCTCTACCCATATTCTCTAACTACTGCCAAAACACGTTTTAATTTTTCTAAACCTTCCTCCTCATCACGCGACGGTATAATAAAATCATCCATATAAACTACAACTGAATTATCCCTCATTTAGTCTCTAAACACATTGCAAATAAATCTTTTGAAATACACTTGCGATGTACGCAAACCAAATGGACCTTTCAAAAATTTATATAGACCTGTATGATTTATAAATACCAAGTATTTAGTAAACTTTTTTCTTCTACAGGAACATGAAAAAATCCATTCTTTAAATGTAACATTGAGAAAACCTTTGCTTCCCCTAAATGATCTGAAACTTTCTCTATTTGAGCCATCGGAAACGAGTTTTTAATCACCTTCTTATTCCTGAATCTTTTAAGCAACTTATTTTTTTGCCATCAATGAATATTTCTATTAATTCTAACCGATTTTCTACGCTGTTATCTAATTTAGTTTACACTTCCGTTACAGTGTTTTTCTGACTATCTTTTAAATTTTCATTTTTATTCTTGTGCCTAGGACAATCACGGGAATAATGAAACTTTTTCCCCATTTCCCCGCAAACATTCGTTCGGATTTAGTGTTCTGATACGCGGAGTTACGTATTTGTTCTCTTTTGATATTTATATTGAAACTAGACCTTTTATTCTCATAGCTTTCGGTTCGCGAGCTATTGACTTCTGGCTTTGTTCTTGTCGAAAAAATAAATCGCATTCTCTTCCCAATTCATTTGGAGTAAACCAATTTTGACCTATACGAATGCTAATGTGTTCTCTAATTTTAAAATCAAGAGTTTCGTATAATTTATCCGACACCATAAGATCACACAATTTTTTAAAACCATTAACCTCCCTTAGTCTACAATAATAACCAAAGTTGCGCTAAGCCGTGAAGCGAATTTTACATGGGATTCTGTAGAAAATTTTTGCGCATTTTTAAAATTATGGTGTAGGCTGAGAAATTGTTTTAAAATTAATTCTTTTAATTCATCATAATTAGAAATTTCCGCTTCAGTAGCATAAGCCAAAACATTGTTACATTTATCACCTAATAATTTAATCCATATTTCCGATTTGCATTTAGATGCAACATTTTTCGTTCTATAAGCTTTTACAAGGGATTGAAAAGCAAATGCAGAACTTCTGGCCTTTCTTGCACAAATATGGTGAGAGTTTTTTTCAAATTTTCTAGGCTTTCTGACGCCGATTCAAAATTGTTCCCTGCGTGATTTATATTTTCACTAACTGAACGCAGCTTTAAATTATGTAGCTAAATTTCTCTTTCAATTTGAGCTAATTTAATCCTTGCTGACTCGATTTGAGATTGTTCATCTGATATTTTATTCCTTTGATCTTCTGTGATCAACCTAACTATACCTTTCACAAATTCGGGATCAGTTTTCAAAATACCGGAATTTTCAATTATAGTTTTAATCTCTATAACTTTAGTTTCCGCTGGAACATTCAAGCCTAATTCTTCTGCAATCACTCTTACCTCTTGTTTCCTTATATTATTAAGTAAATTACTGAATTACTCATTTTTCCAGAAAAGAACAACGGATCACACTAAAAATAGAAAAAGTACTTTACCTTAGCTGTTGCTGTTAACCTGAGGTTGTAGACTTCGTATTCGGATTTTAATTCAATTAGTATAATCTTCACAGCTTATTTCTATCCACAGTTCGATTATTTCAATCACAGCTAATTTCAATCATCAGTATATTCAATCACAACTAATTGCAATCATCAATCAATTCAATCACAACTTATTTCCCAGAAAATTGTAGAGTGTCAATAGTTTGTAAACAAAACACAGTTTTAAGAAACGAACACACTTCATTTTTACAAATATTGGACAAACAATAACATTTAAAAGGACAAAGCTATTTTGCTACAGTGCTTTTTCGCACTAGTAACAATAGCTTGTCAAATAATTATCGAAACAATTATTGGCGGAGCACCCATTTGCGCGTCCGCAGTACATCAGTAAGTCTCTCTTTCTCATTAAAAACGCTTACTCTTTGTTGTCTGGAACCATACGCGATGCTCGCTGTCAACTAGCGACATGTATTAATAGTTCTGGATCCTACAGCTCGGAATCCTGACCATGTTTTCGACCTCGGAAACAGATCAAATTCAATTGACATCCTCTGAAAATGAAACAAAATAAAAATAAATGATATGTAGGAAGTACACAGTTTTAAACAGGAACAGTGATTTGTGAAGATTTTTCATGAATTCATCGTTACCC
Source organism: Latrodectus hesperus (assembly GCA_037975125.1). NCBI lineage: Eukaryota > Metazoa > Arthropoda > Arachnida > Araneae > Theridiidae > Latrodectus > Latrodectus hesperus. Next base: position 18,946,303 of record CM075860.1, read on the forward strand.
TAAAGAAATTGATAAAAATTAATCATGAACATTATATCGAAGGTTGAAAAAAGAAAAAACAAAAGTAAAAGGTAAATTATTTGCTTAGACGCCGGTGCCCTGAATCTGCAAGGAGTCGTACTTGTGTTCATTATAAGTGCCTTATGAAAGACCTGAAATAAAGTATCAATGGATTGCAACTTTATGTAAGGATTCAGTGAATTGTTAATGTTAATTGTGAGATGAATCATTGTGATTAGCAGGTGTATCTTCTTATTGAACATGGGGGATTTATTAAATGAATAATAGCGAGCGTTAACATATTCTCTATTTGAGAAGATTTAGAGATTTTTTTTAAAATAATAAACAATAAAATTTCTGCGCTGGCTTACTAGAATTTTTAATGAATTTTTAAATTCATTCAAAAATTTTGCATGCGTGTAATATCAAGGTATGTGATAAGCATTTTTTCTCCTATTTTATAATAAGGAAGGTGTGAGGGAATAAAATAGTAAAAAAATGTGTACTTTTCTAAGTCTATAATTAATTTTTACGTAATAAAAATTATTTCGTAATAAAAATTATATAATTTACGTAATAAAAATTATTTCTATAAAAATTAAAAATCCGAATGATTTTAAGATTTATATGAATTAATCACCAATAATTTTAAAGGTAATTTGATAAGATTCGACAATATTATCAAAAAAAATTTTCATTCCAATTAAATTATAATCGTGGAAATTGAATTTAAAACTGTGGAACAATGTTAAAATGATATTCTTTATTGTATCTGGTACCAAGTCAGCGCTTCAAATAATTTTTTCAATACGAAATATTACTAATTTAAAAATTTAAAAGACCCACTAAATCAACAGTATTAGAAATAGTTTGAATTGATGACTCTTCCAAATCTGATGCACCACTCGTTAACAAAGGCAACCCTTAGACAATTGATGCAGTGGGGTGTATAAGAAAATGCACCATTATTATGCTGGAAAATAGGTATATGGGGAAGTAAATTTTTAAAAAAAGAGGTTCAGACTTCCATAAACGTAAACAGGAAAAGTAATATGAAAGAAACATTATTATAAAAGTAGAAATATTTAAACAAAATTTAATCGGTATGTATAACTATCGTGGTTAAATCGTTAAATTATCAATGAAATAGTAATGCAGAATGACAATAATAAAACTAAATCCATTGAAACAAAAGAAATAAAATTAAAAAAATGCTGCTAAAATCAGAACAGAGTAATCGAAAAAATAAAACCGGAATTCGATAATTTTGAGATATTTTCGAATTTTATTCCGTGCTTGAACAATGGAGAAAAAAATTTAGAGAATAAAGCACGTTAAAGTTTCAACACCAGAACTTTATAAAATCCATAAAAATTTTGAATATAAAATTATAACGATAATTTTTTACTTGATACGAGTATAAAATCAAAACAATAGCATGACTTGAAGATCTGATTTAATATTTTATACTATTTCAATGTTGAATGGTAAATGTGTTACCCAAGGTGGTAAAACAAAACATTTCACTAGTATGCAGCTATTTCAATACTCTTAGGTACAGCTTCTTCGGCTGATTTGGATTGTCTTTTATCAGCAGGTTCAATTGCAGTTTGTTTCCGTATTATATGCCTACATTTCGGATTTCTGTATCTTGAACTAATGCATGCCTAATGATTTTAATTAAAATATTCAATTCAAGAAAATATTTCAAACAATATTTTCGTTTAAATCTATATAAAGAATTCTGAAAATAGCCTTTCTATAAACGCAAAACAGCAAAAAGGAGTTAAATTTACGAAATAAAAAAGAAAGGCACGTTAAAAATAAAAGTAGCTTTGAAAAATCCACAAGATTAGTTCGTGTTTTCGGATGACAAATAATACAAAAAATAAAAATAGATATTGATGGGACAAAAAGGAATTTAACAGAATTTCGTAAACAATAAGTTGGAGAAAAGTTATTTTGCATGTTATGAGAGTTCATAAAACTGGCGTGGTTATTTGTTTACTAAATGAATATCTTATTTCTAAAAGTTTTAACAGTGAAAATCACTTTAACATTATCCAAAATTTGATTTTTGAAACATATCACTCTCTAGATATGCGTATATTTCATTCTCAATTAATAGATATTCGAGTATACTGTCAGCGTATTACGTGTTTACGTTTTCGAGCAGATGGAAAGGAAAAGTGTGGCACGATGTTTACGATAAATTATCTGAAAAGTAAAATTTCTCTTTTCCATAAGAGAGAATGTATCATTCTTTAATTTATATGGAAAAGAAATTAAAAGAAATATAAAATCATTTAAATTTTAACTGTTAACTGTTAGATGGTTATTTGATGCAGGTGGTGAGTTGAGTATTAAGAAAAGCGGAAGTTGGTTAAGATTGAAGCAGGAAAAAATATTGTGAAAGTTCTTTCTTTGAATAATTCCTCAATGACAGTTACTAATTTTGTAAAATCTGAAGTGTTAAATGCAGGAAAAAATTTTTAATGAAGCATTTGAGTTTCCTCTTGTGAACAAACTTTTGGATTTAACTCCAGGAAAATATTTTAAAGTTGAAGGCAAATTAAACTGATACTATGAACTCTGCAGATTATTTAATGGTTCCCCAAAATTGATTGCCTTTTAGGTGCTAAATGGTTTTATCATCTGCTTTGACCATAAAGAATGTATTCATCAAATTCAGAGTTGTTTTTACAAAATAGGGTTTTCGGATTTTTGGCAAATGGCAGCGTCCATTTTCAGATATCGAAATATTTAATTGTGGATTAATAATTGCGGATTGCATTGTGAATTAATAATCTTTTTTTAGGAAGTTATTTATTGAAAATTAACTGGTAAAAGATACCCTGATAGAGGAAAATATATTAATAACAAGTCACTACATGCGACGAAAGGAAGATAGAAAATGCAAACGCATTAGAAGAATACTTTGACAATCCGCCATGTTAAATACGATACACTTGCTAATAAGATGTAGCTTTATTGCATTATGTACATCTGCCAGTTACTGATTCGCGACTAAAATCTGCTACTTTGTTGAAATGTTTTTAAATTACAATCCAATAATATTTTAGGAGATGTTAAACGTAAAGTCCTTAACCGCGCATTACATACGCCATTATATTCTTCGAAGTGCCTGACAGGCACTGTCTTACCTCCGATCATAATTAAGATGTACAATTAATTAAAAAGAGGTAATTAAACTTAAAGAGAAGACTTCTTCGGTGAAGTGGTGGAGAGGGGGCCTTTCAAACTGGGGTAACACTTGTGTCTGATTCGCAGTTCAACCTGAGCTGAGCGTGGTTTATGACCTAAGCGCAATGAAAGAATACATGTATTTTAGCACTTAAAGAATAAGACATTTAATTTGATTATAATTTAAATAAATTATTTGTAATGTATCATAGCACAAGGTTAAGCATTTGATAAGAAAAACCCATAGCTATTTCCACGACCACGGGCTCTGGGTTGTGTAACATATGTCACAAGGAAGTGATCAGCTCAACGCGAAAGAAAAGACTCATCAGAGCAGTTTGCAAGAAACGCTTAATTAATAAAAATATCAACTAAGACATACTTATAAACTAAAGTTTTTTAAAGTACTTATAAAAAAATAGTTAAAGATTACCTGGGAGAAATAAGAAAAGGAAGGAAAAATTTCGTAGGGTTTACAGTACAGAGTTTAAATTTTTAATATTAGTTCGATAACACAAATATTTAAATCGTTCATCTCAAATTTTCCTGCAAAATCATTCAAGGCTATAGGTTATATTTTTATTATATGTGTCAAATAAATTTAAAAAATTTAATTTTTAAGACATCAACTGTTATTTGACATTTAATTATTATTTTGTTACCCACGTTTAAATAGCCGATCAGGGAGACAAAATATAAGCCCTGCCTACTTTTTTCTGCTCTCCGTTTGTAAGGAGTAAAATAAGCACACATATTATCTGAGAATTAGGCATGACTTCATAATGAGCAATTTGGCTTGAAATAAATATTTCAGAGGCTGCGAGGAGCATTCTATTTATTTTCCCCCCAAGTTGGTGCTCATGGAGGTCATGTAATGATATGTGAAATTAAATGACTTTTAAATAGTTAGAAGTGTGCTGAATAAAGGAGTGCTTTTAAGAGTTGTATCTCTGCAAAAATAAGATACAGATTTTAGCTGGTTGATATGAAAGTGAACCATATTACAAATCGGTGTAATATGTTTTCTTTAGATTCGTAGATTAAGTAAAATAGAGATGAATCATTATTTCCCGCTACACTTTCGATGTCAAATTACTGAAACACCATATTTACATGAATCTCCTCAAATTTAGTTAATACAACACATAGAATTACAGGCATCAGTATGCTCTATACTTGTACTGTATACAGTGTCTGACAGATTCTTACTTTATGAGATGAAAAGATATAAAGGGCATAAACGTGAAAATAATTTTTATTCTAGCAAATTGCTACAGGTGTAGCGCAAAAATTCGGCATAAGGAGTGCAAGTTTATCGTTCATGTTGTGTGCATCTAGCTTATCCTGATATTAATTCAAACATTTGTTTCTCTAGAGCAGTGTTTCTCAAACTTATTTCTTCTACCGCACCCTTTGAAAATCAATTATTTTTCATCGCCCCCCCCCCTCATTTTTTATACACTCCTAAAACTTAGAAACCCACAATTTAATTAATTTAGTTATAGTGTGCTATATTGGTCGGTTCTGGTGTTTAAACTTACATTCTAACTAGAAATTTTTACCAGCGAGAGCAATTAAAACGCAACTTTATAATATTAATAATAGATTTTAATCAAATTAAAAGAAACAATATAGATAGGTAATCAATTTTAGTTTGTAAACTAATCTAATGGGATGGATGAATTTGATGATTTCTAACAAGTTTGTTTATATCAGGTGGGATTTTACTCAAAAACAGTAACTTGCAAATGATTTCTCTTTTTAGTAAGCAGCGTTGTCACAGTGCTAAATCCTCTTTCATGCAAATATGACGATGGGAATGATATCCAAAATTGTTGAACGATCAACCACAATCCAGGATACAACTGCGGATTTGACTTTTGTAGCCAAAATTTTTGGTAGCCATTTTTAAATTTGATTTTTATTTCCTCGTTCGTTGTCAGTTCTATAAGTTCTTCTTCCAGCTGGGGTGATATTGCTATATTGACATTTGAAAAGGGATCTAACACCCAGTCTGGTATTTCTAAGTTCAAAATGTCCTGGAATCTTTCAATGAAATCACTGTGAAAATTTTCCAAATGTTGACAGTAGACGAGAGTCGTCGTTGTTGCAGGATATTGATAAATTGGGAAAATTATGGAACTCATGTCTGCTGATATTCTTCTTGTGTAAGAGCAGCTTGGCTACGAAAACAGCGACGATATTTTTTGTGTTTATTAAGTTCAAGTCATCGTCTTGAAGCTGGAAATTCATATCATTAAACAATGTATAAAGGTCTGTCAGGTATGCGATATCATTCTTTGATGTGATGAGGTTTTCACGCAATGCTGTGTCTTTGTTTTCCAAGAACTCTATGACAGAGTCATGCATATTGTAAAAATGAGTCAGAGAATTTTCTTTTGATAGCCAACGCACTTCCATGTGACAGATCAATCTGTTGAAATCTTCATGATTAGCAACACAAAGCTGATTAAATAATCTGTCATTTAAAGAGTTGTTTCGGATTTTATTGACTACTCTGATGACATGTTGCAATGTTTGAAACAGTCGTTCACACAATGTTGAAACAGTCGTTCACGTTCATTATTAGAAATTCACTTACGTTAAATTTCTAGCAACTAAATGCTGTCGATGTATAACGCAATGTACAACAATCACATCAGGAATTTTATTTTTTAAGTACGACATGAAGCCTTTTTGACACCCTGTCATAACTGAAGCACTATCTGTAGCAGCTGATATAATATTCTTCAAGGGAACTCCTTTTTCATCACAAAACGTTTACAGTGTTTTAAATATGGTTTCTCCTTTTGAGTCTGTCTCTAAATTTCTAGCAAATAAAAGTTCTTGACTTATTTTTTCATCTTTAATGAACCTCACGTAAGACAACAACAATGCTTCATTAGTTGCTAAAGTGGACTCATCCAACTGAATTGAAAATTGACTAGTCTTCAGATGATTGCACAATGACTCTTCAATGTTTTTAGCTATTTCATCAGTTCGTCTTTGCACAGAATTATTGCTCAAAGTAGTATTTCGAATTATATCTGCCGCCAGTTTATGGAGCACAGTAGTTATAACTTCTTTTATCTCCAACAAAATTAACGTTTCTCCGATGGTGTGTAGTTTACCGGTTCGAGCAATTAACAGAAAGATATTGTATGAAGCTCGAAGTCCGTCATCATCTTGCTTAGCAGCCATCGAAAAAAAGTTCCAATACACTTGGCTGAGCATTATTCTTCTTTTCCAGATCTTGAAACTAGGCTACATTTTTGTCCTTCTTATCTGGATGCATTTTATTTAAATGATCTTGAAGTCTTGAAGGCTTCATCATTTCGTTTGAAAATGTTTTTGAAAAAGAAGGCACAAAGGCAAAGATGAGTTTGTCGAATTTTCGAAGAATCCATATTTAATATATTTTGCACTGCATTGCCGTTTCTTCTTTTTTGCTTGCGACATGGCTTTTTTTTTAAAAAAAATGTAAATAAAGTGTTGAACTTAAATACTCGTTTAAAGATAGCGAACGAAACCAATAATGAAAATATAAGAAAAATTGCGAGCTTTTATATAGGATTTAAATACAGCAAGCACCGACAGGAGTAAGGCAAACACACACAAACTCGTTTATCTCTTTCGACGCTCAATCGTACTGAACAAGTTAGGACAAGTATCGATGAACCAGCCCATTGCTACCACGTACAGTTCGTTTTCGTATTGCAAAACCGCCACCTGTCGACCATTCTATTCTGAAAAGAGTGGATACGCTGAGATGGACTTTTTCCTCAGATTGGTTTTTCAGAAGCACGCAGGTTAAGTAAGCATTTCTTTTTTGTCTCAACCCTATTTTGATGAACTCGAAGCAGACCTGACGCATGCGTAAAAGCGCTAAAGGTTCCTGCAAACGAAAACGGACATTACGTCTACGGAGCACAACATCATAAGTGCACCGACTCCCGCCCGGAATGTTTGCCACATTTACACAGCTGTATGCGTTTCGTCATTTTACAACGTACGTGCATACGGCCTGCGGTCTATTTACGAAATCTATGTTAAGTATTTTTAAGTTTTTATACTATCATACAGGGTAGAAATATAAACTAAGTATTCGTTATTGTGTTATTCGTTATAGAAATATAAACTAAGTATTCGTTATTATTCGTTATTGTTAGGTTTTAATTCTAGTAAAATTTAAAATATAAAGTAAACCTAATTACAAATCTACCATCGCTCCCCTAACCCAGGCCAACGCCCCCCATTTTTTTCTGGGCCCCTTAACGCCCCCTTCTAGGTCTCAAACGCCCACAAGGGGGCGTTATAGCCCACTTTGGGAAAGACTGCTCTAGAGTAAGAAAATTGTTTGGTAATAATAAAGCATTTTTTGAAAATTAAACCTGTATAAAACACAAGAATCTAAATTGATGTTTTTTTGTTAGAGAACTAACAGTGGATATGCCAAAGTTACATCAAAAGAAGCTCATCGTAAAAAAACTACAATAAAGTCGAAATTTTTTAAACATTTATGCAAACATTCCTCAATAATACCATTTTTGTTAAAGGACAAAATGACTGTTACCATTTCATAAGACTCTATGACCACTAAGCAAATGGGGTGTAATTAAAAATATACTTTTACCTATAATGTCTGGCCAGTAGAAAATTTTCCCTTTTTCAATAATTGGAAAGTATAGCGCTCTATGGAATGGCAAACTCGAATAGGTGTTTCTGGAGTGCCTGGAGCCGAGTACTCTTCCAGTTTCGAGAACATTCGAGAATTACAATTCCAAACAGGTTGCCACGGCTGATTTAAGGTTTTGTAAGAATATATTGTTCAGTTCCACCGTTTGAGAGAAATATTTTTATTTACTTGTCATTTTAAGAAAAAAATAAATTCAAACTATTTCTAAATGTATTTAAAAATAGTTTTTAAATTATTAATTAAAATGAAGAAATAATTATTTTTCTTATTATGTTAAAGTTCTTGGGAGATATATAGACTAACATCAAATTTTAATTAGAGAAATCGAAGTACGAAAGTTTTATGTGAAAAAATTTAGTCTATCGCACGTGGAACAATCTGCTCACATTATTTATATTATTAGGAAAAGTGGTTTAATAGAAAGAAAGCAATGAGTAGATGAGAAATCGGAAGGGAAATTTCCCTACAAAATTTATAAGCATTTTTACATCGAAAAATAATTATTATTTTTTAATCTATAATTTTTATTAGTTCAAACATTTTATATTTAAGTAACAGAAATAATTGAACCACCTAAAATTAGATTATTTATCATAAATTTATGCCTTTAAATAAATTATTAAAATAATTTAGAAGATTCAATTATTAACTTCTATTCCATTAAGTTAAACTTTCTCCTTTCTGTAATAATTTTCAATTTTGAGAATATTTAGGTTTCAAAAGGAATTAATCACTTTCTGCCGGCATTTGCTTTAATTTAAAATAACAATGTTAATGTATTACAATATTTAAACATTGTAAATATTACAATATCTGAAATTTGAATGAAAATATTTTCTCAATGCCTAAAAATATATTAGAAATTAAATAACACGAATGATTTGTAATACCAACATTGAATGACATTAACTATTTTACAAGTTGATGTTAAAGATAAATTTTTAGCATAAAAAGTTGATCTAGTTTATTAGTGAAATTCATTCATATTTAGTTTCCATATATATTAAAGAGACGACATCTTGCAGTTTGCAGAACTACCTATCATAATAATTATTTTCCTTTTAAGCTTAACCACCAGTATTTTTAAACATTTATAAAATATAAAATATTTTTAAAACGCACCATAATGCAGTCTTGTTTCCAACTGCAGTCTTGTTCTCAGCTGCTTCCCACACACCTGGGAAGAAGCTATCATAATCATGATCCCTAAACCACACAAAGATCTTACTATTCCAAACAACTATCGGCCCATCAGTCTCCTCTCTTCACTGGGAAAACATTTAGAAAGAATTATTTACAATCGCCTTTTAAATTACAGGAACAAGCTTCCTAATGAGCAATATGGTTTCCGTAGAGAACTTAGTACAACCAAGCAACTCCTTAGGATTATAGAATTTATCAGCAGAGGACTAAAGAACAAAGAAAATTCTGCTTTTGTGATGCTTGACGTTGCAAAAGCATTTGATAGACTATGGCATGTAGGTCTAATTTACAAGATCAAAAATTTAAACTTCAATGCACATATGATACTCCTCATAAAAAACTACTTACTTAACAGATCGTTTTTCATTAGAAATAATAAATGTCTATCATCTCAGAGAAACATCAAGGCCGGAGTTCCTCAGGGCAGCATACTAGGACCAATTCTCTACCTGTTTTATACTGTTGATTTCCCTGTTAATAGATTGGACCACAATAGCATCACTGCATATTACGCCGACGACACTGGCATAATAGTTAAATCCAAATCAATTGAGCTAGCTATCCGTAAACTTCATAAGAAATTAAATACAGTTGAAGAGTGGTGCTCCACTTGGAAAGTCCAAATAAACACTAGCAAATCCAACCTTCTCATCATTAAAAGACCATGCACTAGAAACAATAGAACATCTGACCTGTTAATGTACAATGATAAAATCCCCATAGTCAACAATGCAAACTATCTGGGTCTCACCATCAACCAACACCTTAAATGGAAGCCTCATGTCACAAACATCATCAATAAAGCCAAAGGAATGCTATTCAAACTTAGACCCATCATGGGCTATTACAGCAAAACAAACGCAAAAATGAAAAAACTACTATATACAACAATGATACTTCCCATCCTCACCTATGCCTCTCCTGCCTGGTGCGCAATTGATAAATCAACAATGCTACTACTTAACAGATTTCAAAATAAAACTCTGCGGAATATTCTTGGAGCCCCTAGATACCTCAAGAACTCAGCTATTAGAAGAGATTTAAAACTAGACACTTTTGAACAATACTTCGCAAAAAGAAATATCAATTTTTTCAACAAAGCCGAGAATTGCTCAGCAGCTAATTTTAATGATTTATTCCACTGTATTAACTCATACGATGAAATCAAATTGAGACCCATTGCTGCGCACTACCTTAGTGACGCCACAATGTCTAGCCTGTCTACAGTAATTCCATAATATTTTGTAAATTTTGTATATTTCTTATCTATCTAGATTTTATTTTTTCTCTGTACATATTTATTGCAGTTTACTTCCTAGTGCTTACTTATATATTCAGAATTTATTCTTTTCTAATTTCAATTATATTGGCTTAGTTATTCTGCTTTTATTTAGTTCTTCACTTGTATCCGTTAAACAAGACTGAGATTTTCTCATTTTGTCCCTGTAAAGTTGTTTTTGTTTACAAATAATTTTCAGAATTCGCACTCTCTTTTCGACTGCCGGCAAAACGCTGCCGACCAATCAGAGACGTCTGCTGTCCCCGGACTCCTTCTTCCTCTCCTTCTACTTCTCATGACTCCTCCCACTAGCCACCTTTACCCTATTCCATGACGTCTACTAAAACCATTACCATTGAAGACCTACCTTCTGACCATTACCCTGTAATTGCCCACCTTGGCCAAGTAAATAACTCCGCTGAAGAACAAATTAAAACAAAAACCAACTGGAAAAAATTCAGGGATAATATTAATATCAAACTACTTAGATGCCCTCAAATAAATTCCAAAGCACCTTCTGATATTGACAACAAAGTAAAACAACTTTACAATATCATTCATGAAGCCCATGAGGAAAGTAGCACCATCTCAACAGTAAAAACTGGAACAAGTCTCCCTATGAGAATTATCAATATTATCAAAGAAAGAAATAAATTAAGAAAACAGTATAATATTTACAAATTGCCAGAAACCAAAAATAAAATTAATCAGCTCAAGAATCAGATAAAAACCGAGATTAGCAAACATAACGAAACTAAATGGCATGACTATATAACTAATCTGGAAGCACAAGACGGATCATTGTGGAAGGCAATAAAGAAAACAACATCTCAAAAACAAGTCTTTCCAGCAATGACTGATGGAAATACAACAGCCAAAACTGACATGGAAAAAGCTGAATTAATAGCTAAAACCTTAGAATCACAGTTTAAGTTAAATAATATTGGTGAAATCACCCATCAAAATTATGTTAAAAATACAACAACTAACTATTTTATAAATAACAATTCTGACCCTAGCCAAAATATAAACCCTAATCCAATTAAAGCTTCTGAGGTGGAAGAGATTATATTTAAACCCAAGCACAATAAAAGCCCAGGATACGACAAAATTAACAATAAAATGATTAGGCAAATTCCAATCTCTGCGATATGCTACCTTACGGATATCATTAATGACATATTAAATACAGGATATTTCCCTAATACATGGAAAAATGCCTTAGTCGTACCCATAAGAAAACCGGGAAAAAACCCAAAAAATCCCACTCATTACAGGCCAATTTCGCTCCTCCCCTCTATCGCCAAAATTGCTGAAAAACTAATTCTTAGCAAACTACAATCCTACGAAAAAGAAAATAATATTATTATTCCTCATCAATTTGGTTTTCGCACTAAACTGTCAACGGCACATCAACTGTTGAGAGTTACAGAAAAAATTACTTCAGCAATAAACAATAAATGCTCCACAGGAGCACTATTCTTAGACATTGAAAAAGCCTTTGACAGAGTTTGGCATTGTGGTCTCCTGTACAAATTAATTGTAAATAAATTCCCCTTTTACCTTATAAATGTAATCAAAAGTTACCTAGAAAATAGAACTTTCCAAGTCAAAGTAGGGAATACTATCTCGACTACAAACAATATTGAGGCGGGAGTACCACAAGGCTCCCTTTTAGGGCCTTTTCTATTCAATATTTATATTAATGACATACCGCAAAACTATCATACTATGCTGGCATTATTTGCAGATGATACTGCAATACTGTCTACTGCTAAAGAATTAGACTTGATTCACTCTAACTTAACAGGACATATTAAAGATATAGAAAATTGGCTATGCAAATGGAAAATAAAAATCAATACAAACAAATGCACAGCTATAATGTTTACACGAAAAATTAAAAAGTGCAAGCCTCTTGAGCTGTACGGGCAACAAATAAAATGGGAAAATTCGGCAAAATATTTAGGAGTAACCCTTGATAGTAGAATTACGTGGAGAAACCACATCTATACTATAATTACTAAAACTAAAGCAAAAATCTCCACACTGTATTCACTAATAGCAAGAAATTCTAAACTTTCACTTAAAAATAAAATACTTATTTATAAATTATACATTAGACCAACAATGACCTATGCTTCTCAAATATGGGGTGGTGCGTGCACTACCTCCTTCAAAAAACTCGAAGCCCAGCAAAATAAAATACTAAGAATAATAACTAATGCCAAATGGTATTTTAGAAACTTATTAATCAGAGAAAACCTAGGTATTGTAACATTAAATAAATATATCAAAAATCAGGCATATAATTTCTACGAAAAACTATATTCAATTGAAAATCGGGCGATTCAAAATATACCAAACTATGATATTAACGACAATAAAAATAAACACAGACCTAGAACTGTGCTTAAAAACAGAATCTCACCTTGATTAATGATAAACAAACCTCCTATAATCAAAAATTAAATTTATAGGATTAACCTTAAACTGAGGCGACAGATGGCGCCACTACTACTACAAACTCATTCTTAGAAATTGACTAAAACTTATTTTGTTCAATTCATTTTATATTTTATATCAATTATTTTAATTCATTTAAATTATTTATTTTATTTATCTAATTGTCATCATGCATACACAATTTACCTCTGGGAGTACTTATCATACCTCCATATGTTAAACTGTATATACAATTTTTGTAATGCTATTTCAAAACTGTAAATAACCTAATGACAACAACTGTATAAACTAATTAATGAATGTTAAAACTAAACTTTCAAATCTGTTATAACCAACAAGTTGTAAATACCATAGCTATGTAAACAATTATGATGTAATGAAAATCAGCTATGTAAAACCTATTATGTAAAAACTCTCTTGCATTGCAAGAATCTGTAAATCTGAATTTTTAATAAATTGGAACGGGCCCGCCTGGATTAGGTAAGTACACTACTTTCAGCTTTGTGACTCCAGGAATAGACAGCTATGTTCAACTCCTCCTAACTCATGTAGTATTTAGATTTAGGCAACCCCCAATATGTTATACTGAGGTAAATGGCCTCCTAGGCTAGAAACCTTTCACAAAATTACTAGACCAATAGCTTCCATGACGTCTTATTTCCGATGGAAGAGTAAAAGCAGCCTCGCTGCTGAAAGCTCTAGAAAATTTATCTGATTCTTGATTCTCATAATGCAGTAAATCATAAATAGGTTAATACCAACGATCAGTATCTTTAAATCAAGATTTGATCTAGCTTAACACTCCTGTTAGATTCATCTCTGGGGTTATGGATATTATTATTTTTTTATAAATATATTAAAGAAAACTAGTACATATTATTTAATATTTTATTAAATTAAGCGTTGAGCTGATCACTTCATTATGAAAAATGTTAAACAAGCCGGGGCCAGTGGTCGTGGAAATAAGCTATGGGTTATATATATATATATTCCAAATAATTTATTTAAATTATTATCTAATTAAATTTTATATATTCTTTAAGTGCTAAATTAATATTTTCTAACATTGCGCTTAAGTCACAAACCACGCTCAGCTCAGGCCAAACGGCGAATCAGGCACAAGTGTTCTCCAGTTTGAAAAGCCTCCTCTCCACCACTTCCCTGAAGAAGTCTTCTCTTTAAGTTTAATTACCTCTTTTTAATTAATTGTACATCTTAATTATGATCGGAGGTAAGACAGTGCCTGTCAGGCACTTCGAATAATTGAATGGCGTAAGTAACGTGCTGTTTATGATTTTATGTTTAACATCTAAAATATTATTGGATTGTAATTTAAAAGCATTTCAACTAAGTAGCAGATTTTAGTCGCGAATCAGTAACTTGGAGATGTACATAATGCATTAAAGCTACATCTTATTAGCAAGTATATCGTATTTAACATGGCGGATTGTCGAAGTATTCTTATAATGCTTTTGCATTTTCTATCTTCCTTTCGTCATATGTAGTGACTTGTTATTAATATATTTTCCTCTATCAGGGTATCTTTTACAAGTTAATTTTTAATAAATAACTTCATAAAAAAGGAATTAAAGTTTTAAAAATATTGATAAATTTAATTTCTTTACAGATAAATTATCCATCATTTTTAAGCTAATTACTTTTCTTTAAGTAATTTATTGCAAGTAATGAGAACTAAAACATACAATCAATGCGAAATATATCTTGAAGTTAAAAATTTAAATTTTACCTTCACATGTATACAATATTATCTTACATATAGTTAATTCTTAATTTGATGCGCATTATGATTTACATAATGACTTAAATGGAGGATGTTAACAGTATATGCAAGTTGAAGGTTGCCACATTTAATCTGCGACCTCTTTCCTTCAAGTCACATATAACAATCACTTTACACTTCATTTTGCCACAAGAGAGCCTTTCACAGTTGAAGGAAAGAACATACCACCCGGCTTGACAAGTTACTGTCAACAGAATAAACAAGTGTCAATTTCATACATAAATTAACAATTTAATGCAGTTGAAATTGTACAAATTAGTTGTGTGCACAAAAAATCAAATGTAAATCAAAAATAATTTAAAAACAATTCATTACAAGGTGACAAACATATTTTCGTAATTTCATGTTTAAATAAATTGAATGAAGACCTGACTACCACTACTCTCACATAAACATCTTTTTCACTTATCAATTATTTTCAAAAGTTCCCATTTACAAGGAGGTAAACTATATCTTCTTTTGACGTCAAAATATACTCTGTTATGACCTCATTTTAATTAAGACAGCTTATGGAACTTAAGTAACAGTATTGAAAATTTTTCACTAAATGACTAATAACTGTATTTTAATCTGTCATCAACTCTACTTATAACAACAGAATCATTAGAATGACATAAATTATTTACCTGGCTGTCTGGATTTACTTCACCTTTACCCTCAAGAGCCTTCAATTCTTTTGGAAACTCAGATTGTTGCACCCATCTTATCAAATAAAGTTCATCTACATCAAATCTCTACTCCATCCAGGTGCTATTAATGGCTCTGAGCACCAGGTTTGCAATTATACACAAATCTAAGGATAAAACGTAAAGTATATGCAATATTTTAAAATACTAGTTACTACTGAGAATATCAATAAAAAATGAAATGATATATACAGCAAATGAAAAATTTTGCTCATTGTTCAGTTTCTTAAATTCATTTTACATTTCGTATCTAACCACAATGTTATGTCTTTATGCTATCTACTTTAAGCGTTTAGTTTGTGCTCCTACTATTCTATAAAAATGAGACAAACTAATTTTCTTTAACAATCCAATAACAAATTAATTTTAACAAGGCATAACAACACTAAAATAATGCAAGAGCAAGAGTCTCTTCATAGCTCTTCTCATCACAGCAGTTACTTTCCATCTATACCCCTTTTTTTTTTTACATTTTCTTTCGTTTGAAATCCAAAATTCTGGCAACCCTAAGGTACCATACCTCTACCTCCCCATAACCCAACATGAGTAAAAAATCAAATCTACAAAACGACGTAAACACACATTATCACAAATTTCTTTTTGTATATACATACCATTTCTTAGAAAATTTGGACCTTCTTACCGAGATTGATTCTCAAACAGTTTAAACGGATAAGATACCTCTACTTATATGAGATCAGCTGCATTATTTTTCGATGAAACATGTCTCCATGCTCATGACTGGGAGTTTTGAATTGTAGCCACATGGTTTGCCACAAATGTTTTCAACAAGGATGATAGTTTCTTGATCCCCGAAAGAACAGTCATCTGATACAATTGATGAAGTTATCCGTGGATTAAAATCTCTTGGCGAAAAGGCTTCTTCTAGAGATGCTTGGCTAATTTATTTTTTTGTTAGAAAAGATAGATCCGGAAATGTATCATTTATGGTGACAATAAATTGGCGAAGAAGAATTTTCTACTTTGGAGTGTTTTTGGGAATTCTTAAACTCACACAAAATGTGTCTGACTCGAAATGTTAAACTGTCATAATACTTAAAAGTAAGTATTGCTTAAAAATCAGTGCTATACTTCTAAGAATGTTTCACATAATAACAGGCATTCCGTTCTGAAATGACAGCACTGCAATGGTTCTCATTATTTATCAAAGTGTTAAAAATTTAAAGGTGCAGTTATTACAACTTGGAAAAATATCATCCTGAAGAATTTATTAAGTTTGAATTGTTTCGGAAATCATCAATTAAAATTTTGTTCATCGCAGGTCTTGTGTTTTATATGCAAAGCAAAACACCATACTTTATTACATGATAATATTTAAACAAATAAAATTGTAGTGTCAAAATCACCTAATTTCTAATTCAAAGTATTAAAATAATATTTCGAACTTTTTGATTCAGGGTCAAAGTACTTCATTTTTACCAACAGTGGCAGTAATAATTAACGATTTTGCTGATCAAGGTCATGAACATATCATCCTTTTCGACTGCGAAAATGAAACTTCTTTCATCAGTGAACCATTTATTAGACTGTTAAATATACGCAGACAAAATGCTCGTATTTGTGTAAAAGGACCTGGCGATTCTTAAGCGGCTTTGACGCTTGGTTATGTAAATAAAAACATCCTAAAACACTACCTCAGCTATAGGAAATTTATTGTGAGAATTCAAGATTGGCTTAACTGATGAAGAATCGAATTCAACGTCAACAAAACTTCTGACATCATTTTCGCCAAAGGATATTTTCATCGAATTTTGAACACATGATAAAAGGACAAGAAATTGACTGGGAGCATAGAACTAAATACTTGAATGTGATAACTGTCAACAAATTAACTTTTAAGCTGCACAAAAAAAAAAAAATTATTCTAATTGCACGGTGGCTCTGCTCTACCCTCTGCTAAACAGATGTTCTATATTTTTACTTAAAATAAAATTTTGATTTATAAACAGATCATTCAGCCGAAATTAATTTATCCTTGTGAAATCTGTTGACAGACGATTAACATTCATATAACTGCTATTCAAATTTTTCAATATTAAATGTATTTATTGTCTTACAATCACTATGTTAATTTTATTAATGAAGTTTTTTATTGCCTCTTAAATATCCTTCTTAGAGCCAATATTTGGTTTTTCGGAAATCTGGTCATAAAAAGATGCCAAAGGCATCTGGTGTTCTCTGTTGGTCTGCTGTTCTTTTCCAGTCAGTCTCCCATGTACTGACCTGGTGAAAACAATAAGAAAATATAGCATTTCTTGAGTAAAACATAATGCTTTCTAAATGATTAAGACTATACACTTATTCTTTCTTTTTGTGAGTAGTTGATCTAGTGACTTAAAATCTGAAAATATAATCAAACTTCTTAGTTTTCGTGTGAGATAATGTATTTATTGAAAACTTTCTTGGAATATGTCGTTAGTTAAACTGTTGATCTATCAAAATGTGTAATACCTATAAAAATAATAAAAAAAATCTGAATCATTCTTCCATTATGGAAAAACAAATCTATATTTCCATGAATTTTATCCCAGTTATTAGCATATTAATAAAGCTGAAAATTTTCCGAACTCTTTTTTCTCTTCAGCTCTGAAACGTAAACATGTAAAACTATAAAAATAGCTAATTTGAAAATCACTTAGTTTAAAATTAATTTTCAACGAAGTATATTCATTTCTAAAGAGTAATTGGTTTCGATTATCACTTTTTGGCTAATATTTAAATGATTTTTCACACTTGAAATTTTTAAAAATGAAATTAATAAATGTCTAAAAGATGACCACACCCAATTTTTAAAATTTTACAACATGAAAAATAACTTCTCCAAATCCTTAAATTTGTATTTCAATTTTTGTCACATTAATATTATTTAGTTTTTATTATATATATTGTTTGGTAAGCTTATCACACAAATCTTGAAGATATTTCAGATAAACTTTCGTTTTTATTTCGCAACTTGCACTTCAATTTGAATATTATAACTTTTGAATTTCTTTTTGCTGTTTTATATTTATAAAACATTTCTTTTCAAACGTAATTATTTATATATGTAGTAATATTTTGTGAAATATTACATAGAATCATACATGGTAATTTACATATCATAATGCATGCTACTAAATCAAGATACAGAAAGGTATACATACAAAAGTGCGAAGTATTCTTGTAATTGAATCAGCTAGTGAAAGACAGTTAAAACTAGCATGTGTTTAATAAATATACCGAAGGAAACAATTGGACAAAAAAAATTTCCAGATGTACTTGTTTCAGAATGTGCTCATTTAATGAATAATATTCTTTGTGATATTCCTGATACTACGTTATATAGCAGCCGTGGGAAAGGAGAGTAAATTAAATAGATTAAACCACTAATAAGTTTGTCTGATATTAACGAACAGAAATATCTTTTTACATAATGTAGAGAAAGATTAATCTTTTTTAGAGAAAACAGGAACTTGTGTTCTAATATGCAAAATAATATTTATGCTACTTTTCAAATTAAATTTGTGTATTGTGTTTAGAAGAAATATATAAAATTATGATAGTAAATATATTTTGCCTAAAAATAATTTTATGTTGATTTGGTATATTAATAATCAACGCAGATATATTTTTCCTTTAAAAGTACACTATCGAATATATAAATTCCAATATTGAATAAAATTTCATAGATTTGATCTTAATATGAGTAGAAGGTTTGTTATTCACAATTGTAAGTTATACTTAGAATTGTTACAAGTTATATTTGCATAAGTTTTTCATATAGCCGCTATCAATTTTTTAATATTCTTCGTTGAAATAATATCGAAACCAATTTAAAAGTATAAAATTGATTGCTAGGGTTTTTAAACAACATAAAATCAATTACTTAGGAATATTTTATGCGTGAACGATATAATTTGACTATGGTTTCAGCCACCGCCTGATAACGTCACTAGAGAGTGTTCTAGCTTTCTTAGCTATAGACGGTGATGGGGACACCCTAGTTCATCAAGAACACTAGCACATTCTTACAATTTATTTTAATATTTTATACTATAAATATATATCTGGAAGTGAGGTGGATTGAAATTTAACAATAATATATTTGACATATTGCTTTCAATACACGTATCTGACATAAATATTACTCATATTGTAAAATTCCTTGTTTCCCTATACTAGAGAAAGATCAAGTAGAACCTGAAAGGCGTGGGAGGAAAAATCAAGGACGAGTCAGTGAACTTCGAGGAGTGGAAGTGGAGGTCTCGGATGGAGACAGCATAATTTGTCTTTTCTTCTATGTGATTATTTGTAAATAGGAATGTTATGCTGTGTTTTTGTACGTGGTGTGTTTGTTTAAATGTAATAAATAATTAGCATAGAAATGCTTTTAATTTTTCTATGCTTTATTCTGCTTAGTGTTTTGGGGGCAGCGGTAGGATTCCATCCATCATTGGATAACGTTTATCTTAATCATCGATGTTGAAGGAGTGTGAGGGTGAGTGCCATTTTATTGGAGACAATCAAATAATAACTATTGCTATGATTTTTGTACATCATTGCACTTTAGTTTTAATTAGTTACATAAAAATAAAAGCACACATCATTTAAATTTTATATTGCAATTCTTACTTTTGCAAATTGTTGTGATTTTGTACTTCACTGCACTTTAGTTTCAGTTTGCTAAATAGAAGTAGAAGCGTCATTGTTTACATATTATTTTGAAGTGGATATTTATTGTAGGAGTATCATTGGTTAAACTTGGTTTTGAAATTGATATTTGTTCCAATTTTTGTGAATTTTGTGTGCATCATTGCATTCTATATTCAATTTATTCAAAAAAAGTAAATCAGCGTTGATTAAATTGTTTTAAAATTGATAATTATGTATGTGATCATTTTTGATCATATTATATAAGATCTAGCATCATTGCTGTCTTATATGAGTTTTAGCATCATTGCTTATTTTTTTACAAGGAAAGTTATATTATATAAGAAACCATTATATTGTGTATGATTTGAATACACACCTTATTTACTCACATGGAAGGTTAGCAGCATTGGTTACGATATATATTTAAGCAAAACGGTTGTTTTTGTTAATAAATAATCATCTTTGATTCACTGTAAGAAAAGAATATTCATTATTAGTAAGGAATAATTGTTTTAATTAATTTTATTATTAAGTGTGGTATTAATTTCTTTTTAATATAAGAAATTTTGTATTCTTAGTTATTGTTAATTTGGAATCACTTAAACAGGTATTTTGTGAAGTATTGTGTTAAGTGTGGGTAATTAAGTGGTATCCTGCCATTTATTTCTGAAACTAATGATATAGTGTTCAATTTATCATGCATTAATATTATAGTTTTTATATGTCGAAAATAAAGGCATCATTGCCTGTATGTTTGAATTGTATTAACAGACGTTAAGAGAAAAAGTATAAATTTATGTTGACAAAATGTCTCATAAAAATTATGTATGTTTGTTAATTAAATTTATGTAGAAGTATCACATAGAAATTATATATGTATTTTTTTATGATATATATGCTGAAAGTAAGTTTTATTTCAACATTAACCAATTAAAAATTATTGATTAAATAATTTACAGAAAATTTTATATATTTTGTCAAGTTAAAAAAATATATAATGATTTGAATATGTAACTTGTTTTTAAAATATCCATGCATATTAATTAAAAGAGGTGTTTCACAAATCAGTACATATTATTTTCTTTGTTTATGACAAAATTTTATGATTTTTTCAGCACTTTCTTTTTTAAAAAAAAAATTGTTTCTTTCCCGTGAAAATGAATTTACAAGTTTATCACGTTAATTTCTTAAACTATTTTTTAGGATCTTGGAGCACAGTAATTTTTAATGGCAACTAAAGAAAGCAGAAGTGATCTGGAAAATGATTTTGATTTTCCACATTTAGGTTCTGATTTAAATATTCATGATTTTGATGAGAGTTTGTGGAATTTTCTTCACTTGAAGAAAGACTTTATCCTAAACAAATAGATCATACTAAACAACTTATGATGGAACGTGTGAGAATCATGCAACCTGGTGAAGAAAGATCA
The DNA here is from genome assembly GCA_037975125.1 of Latrodectus hesperus. Classification (NCBI taxonomy): domain Eukaryota; kingdom Metazoa; phylum Arthropoda; class Arachnida; order Araneae; family Theridiidae; genus Latrodectus; species Latrodectus hesperus. The sequence continues at coordinate 18,967,721 of CM075860.1, forward strand.
GGAAAGTCATACAGCCCCCAAGGTCAATGCCTAGAACCACAGAATCTTCAATTTGGTCTTGGACCTCCATATATTGTTCCTGGACCTCCATATATATTTTTCCTGGAAGATCTAGTAGAGCTTATCAGCTATGTACAAAACAACCAGCCACAGCTGATGTTATTATTTCCAGTGATCCAACAAAGACCGCCCTTAATGCAAACAGTGTTGTATGAGTTGCTGATTTTGCTCAGTTTGACAACCAAGCTAGAAATTATAGTGAAGCTGAATTGATAAAACAGCAGTCGGGGATGGACATGAAGCTTCGGTTCAGAGTAAATCTCAAGGTATGAAACCTGAGGAATACTATTTTGAAATTTAAACTTATTTTACATTTTCATGAAGTTAGTTTGTCAAGTATACATTTAAATGATTCAAATTAGAGAGTTTTCACAAAAAAAAAACTAAAATGTACGAGATGTACAATTTAGGTGACTGCCTTTACCATTAATTTATATTTCATATTTACTTTTCTTGTTTAACGTCACTTGTAATCTATTTTTATAATGTTCACTCACTTTAAAAGAAAAAGAAAAATATTTGAAATATTTTACTTTCTTAAAATAACGATGTGAAAATTCTACTATTAATATAATTAGCTGTTTTATAAAATTATTAATTAATTCACTTTCATTGAGTTATGAGAGGATTACTATAGGCTGGGAAGCTAAATGCAAATTAATATAATTTAAGTACAAATGCTATAACTTATTTAAAATGTTAATCTAAAACATATTTTTGTTATAAATTTGATTATTGTAACTTTCAGAGTTCCATAATGATAATAACATACACAAATTTTATTTGAAATTATCTGTTAATTGTATGTCAGATTGAATTTCTATGTTTACAACTCGTTGACAATGTAGTAGAAATAAAAACATTAGTTGAAATTTTATCTGAATACTCAATGATGTATAAATTATGTTAAGTAAATTTAAATGATTCTGTTTAATTTAGAAAATATTGTGTATTTAATCAAACATTTTGTGTTAAGTTTTTAAATAAATAAAAAGTATATATCAAAACACATGTGTTTTACAAAATGCTAATACTTGTGTTTGTATTAATCAATAATTTATTATTTCTGTTGTTAATATTTAAAGCAACCAGATATAAAGTAATTTCTTATTTTATTTTCCCTACTAATAAATTGATCATGGTGCTCATCCTCTTAGTATGTTCTAATATGTGAAGAAAAACAGAAACTAAAACTAGCATAAGAAAGATGTACTTATGTTTCTGTTCAGTTTAATTTACTTTATGTTCCAGGCAGGAAAAAAACCTTTAGGGAGGCGTGCCTTTTAAGACTTTTAAGATTCCTTGCAGGAGATTCCTTCAGGCCAAGTGGGAACCTGAAAAGTGTTGGAAGGAAAATCAAGGGACGAGTCAGTGAACTTCGAGGAGTCTCGGGTAGAGACATCCTAAATCTTTATTTCTTCTATGTGATTATTTGTAAATAGTAGCGTTATGTTATGTGTTTGTATGTGGTATGTTTGTTTATATGTAATAAAGAATACGCTTAGAAAATCTTTTAATTTTGCTACGCCAAAATATAACTATATTTTTAGGTATGTAGATTAAGAAAAATGTTTAATGCGTATATGAGGATTTTAAATGAAATAGCCGTTCTTTATATGTATCTCAAATATTAATTAATGACTAGTAATTCGCTTTTCTATTGAAAGTTTTAACTTTATATATTTTTATTGATTTCAAAATTGAATAAATAATCAGTTGTAAAAATTTATTTTTGTGTGAAATTTAATGAACCGAATGGTAATTAATTTCAGCAAAATGAAATTGCTACAAGTGGTATGCATATATTAGCAGATATTTTTCTTAAAAGAAATAAATTTCAGCTTTTAATAACAATACACGGAATAACTACTTATCTAATGCCAATACTGAATATGGTTCTTTATAAAGATCAGTAATTATAAATATAAATAAAAATCACCCATTCCTCTAAAGTAATATGACACCACTATAGCTACGGTAATAAAGGCTGGAATTATTGCAGCTTCATCCAGTAATTTAAACTAGAGAATAAAGGTTACTATATATAGTTACAATAGTGGAATTAATAATTATTTCGATTATATTTAGCTCATCATACATTAACCCAGGTGGTATTGAGAGAGTTAATTCCACCCTACTCAAAAATCAAATTAAAATCTTAAACTTAGATGCCTGGTAATGATGCCATTACCAATAAAATTTTGAAACTGCTTTTGATAGTAGCATTTTTTTCTATTGCCGAAATGATAAATAACATTCTAATATTTCACAACATCTGATTAAACTGGGAATTAGTAGATATCATACTAATTAATAAAGCAGACAAATATTCCAAAATATCAATCAACCACCCTATTTTTCGTCTCCTCAATCTCATTAAGTTTTCTGAAAAGTTCTTTTAAAACGCATCACATTGAACATTAGAATTCTACAGCATTTTATGCTTATGGAGGGTTTAGTAACCTATCATCAACTTCTCCGTCACAGAGATATTGTTCACGGTATTTCAATTAAACAATCTAAGAGTTATATTTTCTTGGACTTCGAAATGGCTTTTAACAATGTTTGGCACCTGGGCCTCTTCAGTAAAATAAGCTCTTGATTTTATTTGTAAATAATTATTTAAAATAAAAGATACTCTTCAAAGTTAAAATTAACGAAGATTTCCCATCAATTAATCCCATTCAAACTCCCTAAGCTGTATCTTGGCCAGTTCCTTTTCAGTTTAAATATAAATGACATTCTTAAAAAAGAAAACATACTAAATTTGTTCTCAGAGGAAGCAGTTATCATCACCTCTCATGAAATTCATGATTTAATGTCCAATAATCTTACTAAACTTAATCTAAAGTTAAAAATGTCTAATCAATTGAAAATTAAAATCAATCCTTCCAAATAAATAGTTGTCCTCTTTACTAGTAGATCTCTAACACCCAGTGTTAACCCGACTGAGGGATTACTCGGAGTTCACTTCCATTCTGAACTTCCGTCCCATACAAACAAAAACTCAGATGTCCCTGAAATTTTACGACAACTGGCTCTTGAGGTCATGAATAGTGTCTCGAATGATGCTACTCGTATATATACAGATGGCAGTAAAGACGAGTCAAATCACACTGGGAGTGGCATCTATATTGAGAACCCTGAGGTACGGCTCTCTCGGCGCAACCCAGGTAACTGCTCGGTTTTTAGGAGCGAATTAATTGCTATTAAGGAGGGATTAAACACCATTCTCCACTCAACAGACTCCATTAACATTTGGATTTTTTCAGACAACCGCAGCTCAATCCAACATCTACAGGACTGGAGTCGTGTAAATGACCTTGTAAGCATCCAAATATTCAATATGTTTAAAATTCTTTCAAAGCGCAGGGAGGTCCACCTCCAGTGGATCTCCTCCCACGTCAACATTCCTGGAAATGAGGCTGCGGATACCATAGCAAAAAGAGGCTGCTCTGCGACGGCCACTACTGATTATGACCTAACTTTTGAAGAGATTTTCTCCGTGGCGAAAAAATAGATACCGATAAGTTTGGCTTTCTCCTCCAGCCCATCCCTGGTACAGTAGGTCAAAACCAGGAGGAGCATTTCATTTTGAGGCTGGCAGACAGGACCAAACGGCTATCACAAGACTTTTCAGTGGGCACCTGAAATGCATGTCCTTTGAACCCGGCCGTAAAGCCTTTCCAACGTGTCCCAAGTGCCATCTGCTGCCGGCTTCCCGGCAACATATTCTTGACTGCTTAGGGCTCACTTTTGAGGATGTTCGCAACAGCCCTCTCCTGGTGCTTGACTTTGTTATGGTGCCTGGAATCATGGATTTGATCTAACTACCGCTAGATCCTGAAGGATTGGACACAACACAACAACAACTAGTAAGAGAGCAAGATGCCAACATATTAAAATTTATGATATGTTGGCATCTTGCTCCCTATTGATAATTTTGTAATATCTTGCAACACACACTTTGTATGCGTAAGTAGTACTCTTGATGACTTGGAAGCTGCATATAAATGTAGTTAAGCGAAAATTATATAGCAGCTGCATTACAAAAACTTTATCTACTCCTGGCAGAAAGCTCCAAATTATCTATCCCACTTAAATTTTCCTTACATGCAAATTAAATAATAAGCCATTAACTACTTATGAAGGATATATCCAGGGTACCTATAAGGTCTTCGCCTATTGCCTGTAAACAGCGAAACGAAATATTTAGACCAGTTTTTAATATAAATCTTTATTTTCCAAATTTTTTTAATAATTTCTAGGTGTTTTAATTCACATTACACTTTCTCAAAATTCATAAAAGAATGATTAAAATTCTATGATAAAGTGGGTAGTAAAAATAACATCGAAATAAAATATTTAGTGATTTACAATCCACATGAGTAAAAATTTTCACGGGCCTAGTTCTCTTTTAAGTTACAAACAAAGCATCGAAATAATTTTGTATTTCTAATATATAATACGTATAGTTATATAACATCAGTTGATAATGCGAATAACCAAAATAAATAAATGAATTTTCTTGATTGCTCATCATTATAAATTTAAACTCAACTAATTCAATAAGTTTTAATATGTAGAACCACTAAACTTATTTTAGCGGGAAAATTCATTAAAAAAATATATAAACACAGAATTTACATACGAAATTGTATGTTTTAAAAGTTGACATAATAAAACAAGAAAAGTGTTTCTAGAAGCAGGGATGATTCTTTTCTGAGTACCTCAGTGTTCCTACCTCCCTATCGAATGCCACGCCCTCCGAAAAACTTACCCCTAAGAGTATTGGTACAAAATATATTATAGGAAGTACCCTTTAACTACACCGAAAAGCAAATACCAGAAGAAATAATAATAAATACGGTGAATAATTAATAAATTTCTGGAAACTAAGAAAAATTAATTGAATTGAAAATATGTATAAAAATAATAGCTAATATGTAGAAATAATGGAAATTAATAGTGAGATTTTTTTTTATTTCGATAATAAGCTAATCATGAAGGGGAAACTTAAAAAAAAATTAAAATATAAATAAGTAAAAAATGTTACACTTGAGTGATATCTAAATAGTATAATCATAATTCGTTCGAAATCAACAGCCTTTTTAAAAATTATTTTATATGTCTACCGGTTATTTTAAAATACCTATAGAAATATATATTTGATCAATAAGATTATAACTTCATCAGCTCAAATATTTCAGTTGTTAATGATTAACTCGATGAAGGTTCGGGTTAATCTGGATTAGACAGTTGCCTCTATAAGTTGGTCGGATTATACCCTCTCTCATGCAATTTCATGATATTAAATATGGTATGGTCCGTTTCTTTTCCTTTTTCTGAAACTGTTTGATTATGTTCGTTCGAAAACTACCAGTTGTTTACGAAATAAAGACACAAAATACCGAATAGAGGCGGGGCTTCACTTGAAACAAAGTTTTCGAGCTGCAAAAATAAATTCATTCCAGTGTTTCTTCTTTTCTCAGGGAAACTATACTTCCATGGTTCATTCAACCTCCTTTTCCTATCTTGTCTGCAGCGGAAACCTTGAATGTTGAATTTAAACTGCGCCACTTTCAGGAGCAGGAAAAACCTTATCCCCCTCAAGATTTGCACTCCAAACTGACCAATCAAGTATAGCTTCAGAAGGAAAATCCAAATTGGCATTTAACTGTGTATTACAATATATTTTCTATTTAACTAAATAAATCCCAGTTTCATTCACGTTATTGAAACTTTAACAATATTTGATACATGCATTAAATTGAGAGCAATTTTGTTCAAATTCCGTCAGAACTTCATGTGCAAGCGTTGACAGTAGTCATACAAATATGCGCTTCTTCGATTAGCAAGACATTTTATACGCTTCTTCGATTAGCAAGACATTTTATACGCTTCTTCGATTAGCAAGATAAACCTGATATTTTTTCCCTGCTATTAGTGGTAAAATCGTAAGAAAAGAGCAAGTATTACAGATACTTGTCTTATGAATTTAAAAAAAATAAATAAATAAGAAAAACATTTGTTTCACTAGTGTTAACCTCAGATTAAGCGCAGACAGCGTAAGTACTTGTTTTTATTTGTAAATATTTTAATGTTTTATGCTTGTATCGTTAAGCATTTGAATTTTTGTTGGATATTGTGGTAATTATACGTATAGGTTCATTCTCTTTGTAAGATAACTTTTGTTTACGTTTGAATTTTACTTACTCATTTTCTTACTTTTTGTATTTGTATTTTGCTATATATATATATATATATATATATATATATATATATATATATATATATATATATATATATATTAACGTTCCAATAATAACACTTTATTGTACAACATTCTGCATAAAAATGTCTTAGCAAAACTATTTTCAAATTTTAGTTTTGTGCGAAGTTACACTCATTTTTGTCGGGAACTTTTGAAGAAATATTCCTAGCGAACAACTGTAGTAAAATTCCAAGGACGAGGGAAAGACGTTAATGCCCATGGAATATTTTGCATTCAGATATTTGTCAAAATAAAGCAATCTGACGAAAACAATACATTTGTGTAACGTACATAAAACAATAATTTCATATTTAAATAGTATTATATTACTTTTTATTGAAATTCTAATCAAAGTGTGTTTTATTGCTTGAATGAAAATGTTAATTAAAATTATTTGCAGATCACAAAAATGGAATTTTTACAATTTTTTCAAACATTCGAACAAAATAATATACATTATAATTTATATATTGCAATGAAAGCATACATTTGAAGCACGTATATACTATATTATTTTTAAATTTGCACATAACCCTTACTGAGAACATAATAGAATGTAATAGAGTTTAAAGTTACTTCATATACACATTCTATTAAAAGTGGTTTTGGAAAAACATATATTACTATACTGTATTAGTATTGCACATACGTAACATCTTTTGATATCACTAACTCATATATTACCCTTCGAAGAAAAACTAGTTTTATGTATTATTACTATACTCCTATTAAAAGACTTTGCCAATTAAATTTCTTTTTTCTAGAGGATCAATCATTTTACGAAAGTTGATCTGGTCTAAATTTTGCTGTGAGGTTTCTAGCTGTAAGCCATTTGCCTCTGTACTAGTTAAAAATTTTGGGACCAAATGAAGTTGCCTAAGAGATGGAGAAGATATAGCTTCAGGAGTACACTTACCAAACTCCGTTAAGCTTCCCAAGAGTTATTGAAAAATTCAAGAAAAGCTATACACGATCTTGCAATACAAGAGGGAAATACATAGAGATTTTTACAATTCTTGAGTGCACCGAGTGTGTGCAATATAAGAATAACATAAATACTTAATAAAATATTAAAAAAAATTGCAGATACATTTCATAGGATCAATGGAAGTACTCCCTGGGTTAGAATTGTGTTTGCATGACATTGTTATGGGTAAATTATTTAATGTGTTTATTTTGCACATTTAAATATTATTATTATAAAAATATTTAATTAAGATAAACTTTATTTAAGCAGAAAAATTCGCTTTAGTTTTGGTGTAGATAGAAGCGGCACCATGTGCTGATGGTATCGTCGTAACTGATTAATGTCGTACCGTTTGTTTACAAGCAAACATTCGTTTATAAACAATTAATGTGGGTGGGAGAATTTAAAAGCGTACTGATAATTTCTTTACACAATGTTAATGGAGTTAAAGTAGAAAGCTGGCAGCAGTTTAATGAAATAAGATATGATTACTAGAAATTAACTGTCGTTGGTTTTAGACGAAGTACTGCTCTTGGCCTACGAAAGAATTTTGGGTTATACGGGTTATAGTTAGGGATATTTTGTATTGCTGTGTTTTCTATACTATATAATTTGCTGTAGAATTTAAATGCAAGTTGTTTTTTAAAGTTTCTAAGGGCTTAATATACCTAAGTCCTTTCTAATTTGGGCATTCCTGAAGTAATATTGCGCCTTCGAAATAACCCTAAGGATTTTATTTTGTCGCCTTTCGAGATTATTTATGGAAGTCGCACAAGCACCACCCCATATCTGGCAGGCGTATGTTATTATGGGCCTGATGTACATTTTGTAAATTAGGATTTTATTGCTCATTTGTAGGCATGAGTTTTTCGCTGGGAGATGATACAGTGCTCTAGTGGTGCTGTTGGTTTTAGTTTTTATTTCGTTAAATTGTGGCCTCCACGTTAGTCTTTTATCGAGGATTGTTCCAAGATATTTTGTTTGTGGGGACCACTGTATTTCGTTTCAGAAAATTTTTAGTTTTTGGCATTCTTTTCTTTCCCTTGAGAATAGTACCGCAGTGCATTTGTCCGTGTTTATTTTGATTTTCCATCTGACAAACCAGTTTTCAATTTTTTTAATGTGGGTAGTAAGATATGTATGGATGGTGTCAAGGTCTTTGTATGTGGTCATAATGGCAGTGTCGTCTGCAAATAGTGAGAGTAAGGTGTCGTTGTGCTGTGGGAAGTCATTAATGTAAATGTTGAATAAAAATGGGCCGAGGAGGTGGGGGGAAGTAGATTGTTTTTACAAAAACCAAATTGTTGGAGAAATATGACTTTTTTTGTTTTTTCAAAATACTGGAGTTTTTGGAGAATAAATTTTTCTGCTAGTTTCACTAATGAGGGTAGCAGTGAGATTGGTGGATAGCTGGATGGCATTTGTGGATTTTTTCCACGTTTTTAATGGGTACATCCAGTGCCCTTTTCCAAGCATCAGGGAAATAAAATATTCTAATAACATTGTTTATATGATATTCGTAATGTAGCAAAAAGCAATAATTGGAAGTTACCTTAGCATTTTGTTTGAAATTGATCTCTCCCTGGGCTTTTGATCGGTTTTAAGCTGTGTGAAAATAACATCTTGTAGCTCTGATGCTTTAACTGGTTAAGAATTCCAGCAACTATTCTGTTTGCTGGAATTTAGGTAATTTAGCACTTCGTTTGATTGATGCACTAAGCTTCCTAAGTTGTTCAATTTGAATTGGCCCACGAGACTATTAACAATAAGCTTGGATTTTTCCGCATTTGATATTGCGATAGTGGAGCAATCTCTTAGAACAGAGAAGAACTGTTTACCTGTTTTGGCTTTTCTGATTGTAAGCCAAAATGATCCGTGTTCAAGATTAAGTTTGGTTAGGTAATCACTCCAAGTTTTGTTATTATGAGCAGCGATTTCTTTTTTTAATTGTATTTCTTAGGGAATTAATTTTGTGCTTGATATCAGGGATACGATATGTTTGATATTGTTTCCTGAGCCTATTTTTTGTTTGATTAGATCAAAAATATATTTAGGGTGACTTGTAGCACTTTTTGTTTTAATTGCAGTATTGTTTGACTCGAGAGCTCTTTGAATTACGTTAGTAATAAAAGTTACGTTTCTATTAATCTCGCTAGGTGTGTAACCATTGTGTATATTATTAACGGGTATTTGATCGTTTATTGTGGCCTTAAATTTTTTTCAGTTTACAGTTATTTTGGTGAATTCATCTTTATCACTGTTTATGTTGACGAAGCTTACGACTACTGGATAATGGTCCGATGGGAGATCTTCGACTGTAGTGATATCAGCAGGAGGAGGGGGGACGTTGCTTACCATAATTAGATCAATAAAGTTCCCGTACTTACTTCCATAACGCGTGGGTTTGTCAAGTTGAAATAAGTTGACATGTATGGTATCAATTAGAGCTTTACTCTGAAGACCTATATTATTTTCATATTTTCATCCCCAATCTCTGTGTTTGGCGTTGAGGTCACCGGCTTTATAATGCTATTATGTGTTGTTATAAGTTTCTGTTAGCCATCAGTTAATTGTTGCACTCCACAGGGGGAATGTATATTGAGGCGATAGCCAAGTCATTATTATTTCTTTGATATATTTTAATTATTGTAGCTTCACCTACACTCAGTTCGGGAGTAGTAATGGGTGAGTGGGGGATTTTGCTTTTGATTAGAACCGCTGCACCACCATATGCGACGACTCTGTTATTTCTATAGAAACTGTAGTTTTGTATGGTGAATTTGTTTTTTGCAGTTAAGTGAGTTTCCTGAAGTAGAATAACGTCTGGGCAATTATATATATCATATACGAAGTTTTTAAATTCAGTGAACTTGGTGTTGTTGTTGTTTTCCGATGACACTTGGACAAGCCAAGCTCGCTTTTGCCTTTGACAGTGCGAATTTAAGTCAATAGGGAGCGTCTTCCGTTTGGATTAGAGCACCACCAAGGTGTAAGTACGACTTTGCTCTTTTTAAGGTGCCTCGTAATTTTGAACCACGGTCAGGTGCCGAGGCCACACCTGATCTGCACCCTCCTCTCCACATCCACGCCACACCAGCGGAAGGACTAGTGAACTTGTTAATTATACCATTTGAGTTACAGTACATGATTTTTAAATTTAGTTTCGGACTATTATTTATTATTGATATTTTTATTTCGATTGAGAGCTTTTAGTAATACACGAATTTGTCAGAGGGATGTTCAGCATTTTCAAGTAGGGGGACTGCTTTAATTAGGTTAGGGAAGGCTGGGCAGATTATATTGTGATTTCATTAATTAATTTAATTATACTTTTTACACTGTCAATACGGGGGAGGGGTAGACATGGTTTGTTTATTGCCTGTTATGCCTGAGACTATGTTTGCAAAAGAGGATCCTGTTCTTACATAATTATTGTTTACTCGTTTTTGCTACACTGTTTCTTGTTTTTTCCTGTTAGTTGGGTGTTGTGAACAACCAGCATAAGACGCTGTATAGCTTCCGCCATAGTTACAGCATGTAGGATTTTCAATTCTTTTTTATGGGCATTCTCTAGGTATGTGCTTTCGCCACATTTAACACAATTTGGTTTTAAAAAGCACACGCAAAAGTTATGGTCGAATTGCTGACAATTAAAGCATTGGGTGGGTGATTTATTTATATATTTTTCTGTTTTAACAATAACATTTAGAGTTCAGTTGTTTCGTAGATTTTATTTGATATCTCATTACAGTGTTGAGGGTCGAGGGTTACAAGGAAGCATAGCAAGGGTTCTTTTTTCCTAAATCTTCTCATAACCACAACGTTTTCGACATCATAACCCAAATAAGTTAACTTTTCTTTAATTAGTTCTATAGGGGTAGAAGATGGGAGACCTTTAATAACAACCTTTATGGGCTTAGTTTTGTTGTAGTTAAGAATTAAGAACTCTATATTATTATTTGTTAGATATCTTGTAATTTCTCTATGTGTGTCTGCAGAGAAGGGAAACAATTTCAGGTACTCTCCACTTAGTTTACTGTTTAATTTTTTATAAAGATTAGTTTTAATATTTTTAACAATTCATTATCGTTTACTTCTGGCTTTACAAAAATGGGGTTTTATTTTTTTCTTCAACTGGCTGCATGTTATGATTATTAGTACCCTATGATTATTAGTATCCCCCCCCCCGATGGTATCTTCACCTTGACGTGGTGGGCGGGCTTGCGTGCTCCAGCAACCCAGAGAGCTATGCCGGCGGTAGCTTAGCTACTGGTAGGGTCTCCCATGACGGACAGGTCTTCGTTGGATAGGAGCCAGACTAAAAGAGATACCTAGGAGAAGGAAAATTCTGATCCAAACTCACGTAAGGAGCTAAGTCAGCCTTCTACCTTTGGTGCCCATTTCCCCTATCTATGAATATGTCACACTAAGGAATTCATGCTGGATTGGCCGTCGCACAGTCAAAAAAGGGTCGCGATCCTGGTTTAGGTAGAGGGCCTCGATCGATAAGCAAATTACAGTCTCCTGTGTCTCTAAAGATTTTACAGTGCAATATCAACGGAATTTCATCAAGTGCAGCTCGAGTTAAATTAGACCAGGTCTTGGAAATGGCTAACATTTATGGTGCACAGATTGCTCTGCAGGAGACCAAATTGAAGGGTATCAATTCCCTCAACATCAAGGGATATAATATTTATAGAACTGATAGACCAGACAAGGGTGGTGGAGGACTTGCTTTCCGATTCAACACGATCATTAGAAATATTAACTATAAAGTATAAAGTTCAGTGGAATAGACAATTCTGACCTAGAAATTCAAGGCATTAAGTTTACTTGGAGTTGCAAAACCCTAAATATCTATAATGTGTACCCTTCCCCTAACAATAAGGGTCTGCCTTCTAACATGCATAACTTCCTTGTGGACAACACTATTCTGATCGGAGATTTAAATGCAAAACATACTAGTTGGGGGTGTACTGAAGAAAGTCGAAGAGGTAGTGAAGTCATTAAGATGGCAGATGATTGTGGTTTCATCTTTTTAAACGATGGTACACCAACCCATTTTATAGGACCATTCACCGGATATTACGCAATATTCTTTTGTCGTTTCTTCGATCATTGAAATCGGAAAAAATAACTTTACATTTCATATTTTATATTTTTTGCTGTCAACATATAAAAGCAAGTTAGCCGTCTGTTCTGAAATCATTTGTTTGATAAGAATCTTGCCTTACTGACTGATTTTTGTTCTTCGCTCTGCACGCTGGAAAACGTATTTGATTTCTTTGGAGAAGCCTTGCCTCCTTTATCTCCGTTGTTTGAACCATCAGAAGATGAATCGACCAAAGACAAGAAATCTGAGATGCCACCGATGGATCCGAGAATATCAAATCTGATTCGATTATCATCGAACGAGCTGTCCGAGCCGATTCAACACGATCCAGAGAAGCCATCGAACGAGTCAAGATCATCAAAGCCGATTCAAAATGAACCAGAGAAACGATTGAACGAGTCATCGAGTCCTGTTCGACATGAATTCGGAAACGAATCGAGAAAATCATGGAGACATCTATCGAGACGGTTGAATTCATCTTTAGCTCGGAAACCGTATCAAAGCAAACATTCAAGACGAACCAGACAAGTCACATACCCTTCTGGATCCATGGCAGTATTGGCCATCAGCGGAAGATCGTATACTCTGACAAATGGAATATTTTCCTACAGCGAAGACTGGAACGATAATTGGGGCAGTCAACTATTAAGAGACATTGAAGAGATGAATGTCGGAAGACTGTATGTTGTGAACAACGAGACAAAGTCAAAATTCCAAAGAATTTGCAAGACCATCGAGACAGTGTTGTTGACAAATCTCAGAAATATTGGAATTTGTACGTTCTGCCGAGACGATGAATGTCACAGTTGGAACGCAATCGTCGGCGGAATCCAAAAATTATTGAAGACAGTTATCGAACCCATCAGACATTAGCTTTCTTTTTCTCCCATTAAAAATTTTTGGAAATTAGTTTTCGTCTTAGCTTCTTTCTAGATAAAGGAAGAATGTCGTCGTGTACGTACTGCCACATCAGATTCAAGCAGCACTACGAGATCCACGAGTCGATGCTCGTTTCGTTCCGACTGGATTGTTGCATGAGACTGGTTCACGCCACTTGCTTACTGTTTCACAAGAATTAACCGTGCCAGTTTTGTAATCGGCCACCCTAGGAAGGAGACTTGTTGTTGGCTTCGGAAAGACCGGTCACCAAGATGCCTGCAGAGTACTGGAAAAAAGAACTGGAAAATTATTGGCGCTTCAGAATGACTTGGGTCTTGTGAAAATTTCGTGTCTTTTGCGAAACGTCCGACAAGAGAGGATAGAAAAACAAGAAGAGCCTTATGAACCGGGCTTTTCTTGTTTTTTTACAACGATTTATTTAACAAGATTAGGAAATACCAAAAGTCGACTCACACGCTTCCAAAGCTTGAGCATACTGTGGCTTCTGTAAATGTTCTTCACGCTTCGTCTGCTGACGAGCGACACGTGTCTCTTGATTATTGCTGAGAGAGGTCGTCCACCGTTTGAAGATGCTTGTGATCTAGGAAGAGTGTGCTCGTTGGGCATATAGTGGTCCTTGTAAACGTCCACGGAACTCGTGTCTTTATTCTTGTCGAGATGATCACTCGTTTCATTTTCCCAAAATCTAGGTATACCGTGGCCATCGTAAATGAGTTTAGTTCGTGGAAGACTTGGTCCCAGTCGTTTCGACTGACACGTTCTCCACACTGTTTCAATTGAAACAGTGGCACAAGGAACGTGAATATTACATAGAGGCTTGTTTCCGAGTTCCTGGATATTCTGAAACTGTTCGTACGACGCGTACTCCTTTATTGTTCAGATGGCTCACGAATAAAGTAGCAGAATCTTGAGAATTGGTCCCAAATGATCGGGTGGTCATTAAGCGCAATTCTTTCTCGAGTGACATGAATCAAGTCTATGAAGATATCGGTCGATGGTCTTCTTTTTCCATGGAGAAATAAAAAGATTGAATGTTTCCCATTACTAGTTAATAGCGTGCCGTAAAAAATTCGCAGAGAGTGCAGACGAGTGCAACTGTCTGCGAATTTTTACCCCTTCAATTTCTAAGGTTAAAGGGCTAGACTTTCAAGGCATGTTCTTAGATATTCAACAGTTCGTCAATTGTAGCCTTCTTCTTCCTCTTCTTCTTAGAAATGGGTTTGTATGTCATTGGGCACCTCTGCTTTTATCAGAATTTTGTACCATTAACTCCAAACCCAATGTCTCCTAGTTCCAGTTGCTCGAGTCACCCACTTTATTAATAAAGACCGATAACCCTTTAATGGAGTCTAGGTGTAACTCTCTAGTATGGATGATGCCTAAAGAAGTTAATCTAGGGAGGGCAACCGCCTCGCATTCATAAATGATATGCTCTGCCGTTTCCTCTTGCATATGACATTTCCAGCAGATAGGGTCTTGCTGAAACAGTCCCATCTGGTCAAAGTCAGTCATGCTAGGGATAGCTTCCTGACTTTCACCAAAAGAAGATGGTTTGGAGGTCAATTCTACCTCAAGGGAAGGATTCATTGCTGCCCCTTTACTAAATTGCCTCTGAGTTCCCTTGTCTTTTTCAGAAAGGTCTACTTCAGAGGCTTCACCTGCAAATGCAGAAAGGTTTGTTATTTCTTGTGTCTTTTCAGCCACAAGATAACAATTAGTAACTTTAGGTAATATAAGTCCACCCAGCATTGCCTGAGTTACTGGGCAAGGCAAATTACTCTAGAAAGTTCGCCATGCAACTAGAGGCTCCGTTAAGACACCAATACCACGGCGCCAACTAGCCCTAGGCACGGATCGCATAACACCAGGGTTTACGGGAGCTGGTTCGCGGCCTCTGATTCTATATTCAAGGCTATCCTGTCATTCCTACAGGACATTCGGCGATCCACCACCGGCCGACGCGCCTGGTGGCTGCTCAAGCCCCAGGAAGGTACACATATTTCCAGGCAATTGTAGCCTTGGTAAAATAAAACATGGCTGGCAATACATTTCGAAGATAGCTGACTGTCCACGGCTCATCACTGACGATGCTGGACTCCCAAACATTGTCTTCTTTCAAATGTTTTTCGTACAAGTGGTCCTTCAAGAATTCATCCAAGTCTTTTACGGGAACGAGGAATTTTTGACCGTCGTTTGTCTTTGGCATTTCGAAAAAATTCAAGCCGACCGAAATCTTGTCTCCATCGAATGTGCTGGTGAATTCTATTTCTCAAGTAACAGTTTCGCTGGCGTCTTGAATCAGCTTGATACTTGCCACAAAATTCACATTGCTTGACATGTTCGAAACGGATGAGAGAAAAACGATCTGAACGTGTTGAAAGCAGAGAAGAAAATGTGAGAAACATTCGTTTCGACTCTTCCTTTCATACAGGACAAGCCAGAAGTTGTTATCAACATGAAGATATTTGGATATTGTTTCAACGTCGTACGTTAGAAAAGAAAACTTGTGACAATTCTCATCGACGTCCCAAAATTAGTTTTCGACTGTTACTTTTTATACAAGAAAAGTCACTGTCAACATGAATATCTTTGGCTCTTGTTTTCAACGTCGTACGTTAGAAAAGAAAAAAAACTTGTTGTGACAATCGTTCCGAAATCGGTTCGTTGTGTGTCGTAAAAAAATTGCAGAGAGCGAATATATGTGCTACTCTCTGCGATTTTTTTACCCCTTTAATTTTTTTTATTACGATGGCAAAAGGGCTAACCATTTCCACAGGCCGACTAGTTGAATTTTAAAAATTCGTCAATTATGTGTTTTGGAAAATGTTGGACCAATGGAACGTAGCATCGCAAATAGCTTAATGTCCATGGCTGATCGCTTACAATTATTGTTTCTTCTTGGAATAAATGTTCTTTTAAAGAGTTTCCAATTTCAGTGGATGCTACAACGAATCTTTTCACGTCATTTGTTTTTGGCAGTTCCAAAGACGTAAATACGGACAAGACCGATATCTTAGACCCGTCCACAACGCTAATGAATAGCAATTCACTGGCAACTATTTCGCCCTTGTCGTTTTGAATAGTCTTTAGTCTTGCAACGTAATTTGTACTGAAACTCATTTTCGTAAGAAAAGATACAATCCGCACGCTTTGAAAACCGAGAAGCAATTGTGACATGCTCTTCCTTTTATACAGGACCAGCAGGAAGTCATTATCAACATGAAGTTCTTTAGACCTTGTTTTCAACGTTAAAGAAAAACGCTTGTTGTGACAATTGTTTCATCGATTATCATGCTTGCCACATTAATTCGTTTTGAACGAACCTGTTGAAAACAAACACTTTGACCATAGCACAATGACAGTCTTCCGATTCCATAATCTCCGTGTGCCAGTTGCATTGCCATTTTCTATGGTCTTTTTGATTCACCAACACGTTGAATTTCGGACGACCGTGAATTTCCAAATTTATATTTGGAATATTTAAAGCGTCCAATAGTTCTTTTTCGCATCGACCGTCTTTGTAAGCCTTTATCCGCATCTTTATTCGCATTTTTCGTTCTGTTGTAAAGCAATTTCACGATGTCTTCGAGCACGTTCAATGGTTTCACGTCCCATTCGTTAAAGTTGGGTCGAGTCTGTGAATTCGTTTGCTGTAATATTTTACAGTCCGCCAATCTTTTGGACTCGGATAAATGTGACGAACCCAAATCCGTAAGGAACTGGATTTTCGTTGGTGACTTCAATCAATCCGAGTTCTCGACACAAGAAATTTCCATCGTATACGAATCCGTCCATGTCTATGATTATGCAAATCGTATCCATTGTTATTTTCCATCGGCATCTTTATTATACGAGACCGGCTCTGTGAATAAAGTAACACGATTGCTGTGAGACAGTTCGATAGCCAAGATTTGTGACGACTTGGTTTATTGGGAAAAATCCAGAGACTGCGGCTCAGTGGAACATAAAGCTCAAACGAAATGCGCACTTTTCTTAAACCCGGAGATTAAAATTTGAAAATATGAAACATGGAATATATTTCATACTTAATAGTTTTCCGAACAAGTCGAAAGACACATCTGTTCAGATGCGCAACGGATTTTGAATTGACAGGATGCACGCTGTGAGATTTATTTTTTTCCACGTACCTGAATTCCGAAATTTGCAATTGTTTGCCGCTCCATAATTTAATAATGCGTGATATAAAAAAGAAACTCGTTCGGATTTAATTTAAATGATTCGTAAATTCATTTCGTTCTTTTCAATGTTCCGCATTTTCCGATGGGAACAAAATTCAAAATTCTTATACAATAAACAAATTTCGGAACATTATGGGAAATGTGCATGCTTGAAATTCTCCTTTAACCGTTTTCAGAAACATTTAAATTGATACGGTTATTTCTATTATCCATTCCAAATGTCTTCCTTATAACGTAAGCTAAAATAAAATGAGTTTGTTTTACCGTCCGCGTAAATTCGAGAAAAAAAAATATATGAGCTGCTCCGTCTGTCCGTGAAATAAAGAAAACCATAAGCTCCGTAATAATAAAGTAAAGATTAAATCGTTCGATTGAAGACTTGTGTGTGTGTGTAAAATTGATTTGAGATTCTTGTAACTTGCTTTATTGAAATCCGTGAGAAACGAGAAGAGACAAAAAAAAAAATTCGATCATCAAGAAATGTCGCTAATTTCCCAGTGCGTCAATTAAAATGAAGCTTGAACGAAATGCGGATTCCTTTTAAAGACAAAGATTAAGAAAAATAGAAAGCAAAATATTAAAAAAAATGAAAAATAAAATTTGAAAAATAAATTTAATTGTTTTAAAAAAATTCCAAGTTTGAAAATCTGTTTTAAGTCCAAAGGACATGGAAATGAAGATCGAATGGACCCTTTATATACGCAAAGATTCTAGAAAATTTTGAAATTATAAGATTGGGACCTATAAAAGATAGAAAAAATCTGTGAGACATAATATCAAACTTCATTTTTTTAATTTCATATTCACGCTATTTAAAGGCCTGACACTTCCGCTCTTATAGTCAGATGTATTTTCGCTTCGCTTCAAACAGGACGTTGTTCCCAGTGTGATCGGATATGATAATTAATTTATCCAAACTAATGTGTTTTCATTCGTTTTCTTAAAACTTGGAATTATTAAATTCTTGGAACTTATTTTTTTGGACATTCTGGATTTCAATATTTTGTTTTTAAAATGAATGAGCTTTCTGATAACTCTTTAACCATTTAAATTAACAATCACACGAAGAAATAATTCTATCTTCTTTTTTTCTTGCACAGCGGAAAAATTATTTTCGCCGTCCGTGATATGCTCTATTTATTTTATCAAAATTGATTTTTTTCCCCATACGAAAATGTGTTGCTTTTTCTTAATACAATAGTTTATATGGATACGTTTCAGAATTCATGTTTGTGAATGATTTAAATTTACAATTGATGCATTAAACTGAAAATAAATTAACTAATACATTTTCCGAACAAGGCGAAAGACTCAATTCTTCAGATGAGCAAAGGATTCGACTTGAAAGGACGCACGCAATGCTTGTGAAATTTGTATTTTTTTTTTTATCCAAGTACGCTATATCTTGATTTCAGAATCTGCAATTGTTTGCTGTTCCCTGATTTAATTTTACGTGATATAAAAAAAAAACTCGTTCGGATTTAATTTGAATGCCACATAAATTCATTTCGTTCTTTTCAAAGGTACGCATTTTCCGATGTGAACAAATATCGAAAGGGTACCGGTTCTCACACATTTTTTAGACCGACTGTACCACTCAGTCACAGAAGAGAATCAAATCTTGTGAAGTAATTTAATAAACTCTTTAGTTATGGCTCCCAAAATCGAACCTCTTACATTCTCAGGGGCTGGAATAATAACCAGAGACTAAAAATAAAAAGTTCCCTTAGTCAGATAGCCAGTGATAATGTTATCTTCAATACTGTAGAGTCGCATTCCTTAAACCCATGCATTGACCCATCTGAGGGTCTTAACAAGGTGTATTTTCACCCAAATCTTCCTATCGAGGTTAACAAGTCTACAGATCTTCCTGAGTACCTAGGGCAACTTGCTCTTGCGTTGATGAGCAATATCCATGAAGATGCTGTGCTTATTTACACGGATGGTAGCAGAAATAATAGAACCTGTTCCGGTAGTGGGGTATTTATTAAGTATCAAAACGAATCCAACCAAATCTCAATCAGAATCCCAGACGGCTGTTCCGTCTTTCGCAGTGAACTTATTGCAATTAATGTGGGTCTTGATACGGTTCTTTCTCTACCTGGGAATGAGGAAATCTGGATTTTGTCGGAGTGCCATCCAGCATCTTACTAACTGGCACAGAGTCCGTGATAATACACGAGCAGCTATCTTCGACAAGCTTAGACGGCTCTCCTCATCTCGTGAGATTCACTTACAGTGGATCCATTCCCACGTAGACCTTGCGGGTAACGATTTGGCTGATGCCCTACCAAAAAGAGGTACTGACGAGCCTTTGCTTACTCCGGCGTCTCTTACCTATACTGAACTATACTCTAGACATAAAGGCCTTGTTTGGTCTGCATTTGCCATTCCCCCTGTGCACCATTGGTACCAGGGTAATCGTCCCGGCGGATCTCTATCCCTCCAGTGCAGCAGACTGAAACAAACTACAATAACACGTTTTCGAAGTGGCTACCTAAGATCATTGACATTTAACAACAAAGAAAAGGAATTTCCAATTTGCGCTAAGTGTTCCAAAAGCCAAGCCACTCCGGATCATATCCTTGAGTGCTTGGAACTCTATAAAAAAGACCTTCTGGAGCGACCATTATTGGTCATTGATTTCCTGAGAGTGTGCAATGTCATAGACTTGGTCTAGCGCTGCTATACAACAGGGATCAGCAACAACAACAACAAATTTCAAATTAACTATATTAATAATTCTAAAGTTTTAGATAATGGTAAGATGCATTAAAATAAAGCATCTATGACAAAATGCGTTTCTCAGCTGTAAAAACTATCTATTATTTGATTAAATTCAGAAAAATGTAAAACAAATAATCGGGGTAAAACATCTAAAGTTATAAATATAACAGTTAAAATATTATTAGAAAGAAAGAATTTTATCAAATAATTTGTTCACTGTTCACAAAACAAAAGGAAAATGGCTCTGTTCTGCACGACACCTAATAATAAAATGTCAAATTATATGTTTCCATTATCATTTTTTTACTACAATCAATGCTAGATTAACATTTAATATATTTATTATGTAAACTATACTATTTCACATTATTTTCTGTTTTATTTAATAAATTTTAGATTTTTGTTTCCATAAAGATCAGTGCATGTTCCACCACAATAGTAGCTAAACGCATCGGTCATCCCATATTAAATTAGACGTGTCGTTTTTCTTGGCAAAAATTAGTCTGTGGTATCTGCTGCTATGAATTTAGACACCATAACCATAAATCAGATATTTCTTAAAATAAATAAAAGTCTACTTATTTTAGGATTTTTAAGACTAATAATAGAAATAGAAAGTTTTCTAGAAAAAGAAAATTATTTTGCGTTAATGACCAAATTAAAATAACTTCAAAAATTAATGTTGAAACAATATTTTTTCTCTCTTTCTCTGCAAGAATTTATGAATTTATTACGACGGAGACATGGAAATGTTAATATTTGACAATCCTGAAAAATATATTTTGATATTTTTTTTATTAAATATTAATAATTTCGATTATTTTAACAAGTGTTCTTATTTTTCGGAGTGCGAAACTAATTAACTTCTTTACTAGAAGTCAAAACAGACAATTTTTTGTATATTTTCCTAGTTTATTTTACGTTATTTATTTATATAATTGGTTGGATTTATTCCCAAAAATTCCTGAGTAAATTCCCGTGGTTCAAAATTCCGAGAAATTTTTCACCTCTAACTTCTAGAAATTCTAAAATCTGGGACGTTTCGGTCATACTTGTTTCAGCTGGACGACCTACTCTTATTCGATCTCTGAAAGTCTAAAAGATCAGATATTTTACACTTTTGAAAAATCTGAGACATATAGACCTTCTATGAAGTTACTAAATATACTTCCAAAATATATTTCTGTTTACAAAAAAATTTAAAATAAAAAAAAGAACGAGGAACTATTATTATATTTTAATCTTTATTACGAAGTGTAATTTTCAATGCGCATTTTCCTGTATTAACATAAGTATCACTTCTATTCACAAGTGTTTTCACATATTGTCTTTTATTAAAATCAATTGTATGCTTGTAAAAAGTTTCTCTTTCACTAAATAATTTTTTCGGGTATATAAATTCATGAATGGTGGGAATCAATCGAATACCGCTTCGATTTATTTTTTGAGGAGTGGTGTACCATATAAAATATTTCTTAAATAACATAGAATACAATTTTTGAAAGTTCGTTTTTCAAAGGGATGACAATATCGTATTATCATCATTAAACTACTACATGATGTATGTAAATAAAAGGAGCGTGCAAGAACTATGTTGTAATGTGAAACGTTTGCCGTCTTTTTAAAATTAAACCCATATTGAAACTGGACTGCAAATTGAAATTTTATTTTAGAGTGTAATTTTATATTATCATAAATCTAAAATTTGCTCTGCGTTAAATTTAAAATCGATATTTTAGACCTTGGGGTACTAATAATTAAATTTGATTTTATAAAATGTCTCACGTGAAACTCTTTAATTTGATCAAAAACATTACTCTTTATCACCATCGAAATATAGCTCGTAGTGCTTCTGTGAAAAATACAGATTTGCCGAACAAGATTCGTGATTTAAAATGCTTGTTACAAAATTCCGCTTCATTTAATGAAGAAAATTACACTGGTGAATGGCATACTCCTACTTATCCGTTTAAAAACAAAAGATTGCAATCCGAACATTCTATACGCCTTAAAGTTAACCCTCGAGAAACTTCTGTCATTTTATTTCCTGGACAGGTTTGTTAGTTTGAATATACATGATTCTAATGCTTTTATTTTCAGTAATGTAATTTTTGAAAGTGTGCCTGATTGTTCATTTGATTTATTTAATTTTAAATACTGGGTACCTTGTACTCTTTTTGTGATGAAATTTAATTTTTTTTCTTAGCTAAAATTAGCATTATTATCACTGCTGGCCAAGAAACATCAGAGTAATAAAAGTCATTGATTTTCTTTTTTTGTTCCATGTCAAAAATAGTCCCACTAGCAATTATCTTCAAATATAAAACTACAATGGTGGAAAAGCTTAATGGATAATTTTTTATTTGTTTGTAAATCTAATTTGTGATATTCTTAAATTTTAAATTTCCATTCAATGCATGAAAATATGTTTTCTGATATTGAATATTTGCATGGTATGCGATGAGTTTAATTTCCAAATTTGAAAGTTAAATTAACTTAAAGAATTTTATTCACATAATTTGGTAAATATTAGATTTACTTTTAAATAGGAAATTGTTTCCATTATCATAATATAATAATAACTATTGATTTCAATTTATTTATTTCAAAAGTTAATGTTAGAGAATCATCTTTTATATAACTTTTTCATAATTCCTTATAAAAGTGTAAAATAAATGCCTATTTTGTACATAATTTTTTTTTTTATTTTCAAGAATTCTTATCTTAATTTAGATCTCTAAAATGTCTTAAATCTTATCATAATTTTAACGTATATATTTTTTATAATTTTTATTTTACAAGTGCCAAACATTAGCTCTAAAACAGGCTCTATAATACTTTCTAACAAAGTTCTCTTACTGAAAAAGCTCATTGCAGACACCTAAATTTTCAAAAATCATAAGCTGATTGGAGTCATAAAATACAGTTTGAAAAACCCACCTTTCCAATTCTACATGGGTGATTTTGCGGACATTCTTGTCCAGACAGATTTTTTAATAGAACCACTGCTGTCTTTCTTGAAAAACTTGGAGTTATCCTTTCTTCTTCCAAAATACTAGTATATGAATCGTATCTTATTTAAGAATTTTCTAAAGAGTCAAAATAACAAATAATTTAACTGTATGAAAAGCTTTATAAAATAGGATGTTTATTATATATAATCATTGCCAGTCAATAAATACCCAAATGCCTTTCTCAAGCACTTGGCAAAAAAAAAAATTCGCCAAAATATGACCGTAATACTTAGTTTTACCAAAAAATGTATGCTGTTGAATAAAATTCCAATTAAGATCATTTGTTAAATTTATACCTCAATGTTTTTAATTTATTTCTTAAATCAATTCTTTTTTATTTGGTAAAACTATTATTTTATTTATCTAATATGAATTCTTGTGAAGAAAATCCATATGGGAAATATTAAGTTGTTTTATAATTATGATAAATGTATTTCATTTTGCCTTCATCTTTTGTAGTCCTTTCTTTGTCATTTAAAATTTTTTACTTGTGTTCCACTTTAATTTGTTCTGTTCTTACTTTAAATGTTTGTTTTTATTATATATCATTGTTCTTATGCGATAATTGAGCTATTTTATAAATTTTGATTGATTCTTTCAATAAAGCTATACGAAACTTACATACATAGCAGTGCAGGCGAGCTTCAGACTGTACCATGAGGTTAACGGGTTTGGAATACTCGCAGATCACCAGGTGCCTTGTAACTTTGAATCACGGTCAGGTGACTAGGTCAAACCTGAGCTGGCACTGCTATACATAACAACAAATTTCAGTCATTAAATTTTGATAGTATATTTTCTTAAAATTTTGTTTATTTTTCAAAAAAGTTTTATTTTATTCTTATATGTGTCATTGGTGTTATTGATTTAGATTTACTGCCATCACACATCTTTCCCATTTCTTATATTCAGCTTAGTGAGAAGAAAATCTCCAAATATCATTACCAATTGTTGAAATTGCCTGCAACTGCAGATTAAATTGTTATTTCACACATGCCAAGGGTAGTCAACCTTCAGCTACATGTGGCTTTATGAAGGATTATTTGTTGCTCTCCATAAATTTACTCAAGTTCCCTTTTCAATTTTATGTTATTACATTTAAATTATTATTGTTTGATGTTTACTTCAAAATGTTTTTTAAATTACTGGCAACAAATATGAAAGACTAAGTGCAATGTTGTAGATAATTTCAAACTGAAAATCTGTAATTAATAAGTGAGTTATAGGATATGAGCAAATTTTTTATTATAATTGGTGGTTTTTATGAAGCAAAAAAAAAAAAAAAATCATCAACATGTATATGGTTTGATTTTTCACATAGTCATAGATGTTTGTGATGATTCAGAACCCTCTTTAAATGTAGGTCTCAGTGAAATTATTCCCTCTGTGTAAAGTTGGTCATAGTGCAACAAACAAAACCAAATAAAAAACTTACTCATAGTATATTTGAGGGGCTCTAAACTACTTTAACTTAAAATTAATTCTGTAATAAATGAGAAAGCTTTGTTTATTTGCTGTAAAATAAAGCTGATTCCAATATTTTAGCATCTTGAGTAAAAGTTTAAAAATTTAATTTTTTATAATTTTTTATTTTGAGTTATTAGTTTATTATTTCTCATATGCTTATAATTTTCTATTTTTATAAACTTGCAATTTGTAGCTCTGAACCAATTGTCAATTTGACATGTCTTAGAAGTGATCTTATGATTGCTTGGACATGTTTATAAATATAATGATTCAAACCCGTTAAAAAATAATTTTCTAAAAATAGAAGGAAGAAGAGAAAGAAGGAATCTGACAGTGGGTTGGCTTGCCAATGTCATATTACTCTTTTGAAGATGTTACATGGAGGATATTTACTGTGAAGGGATCTAAGTTTTCAACAATTGAAACAGCTGTGGCCTAGAATGGGTGCTCAAGAAGAATTAAAATTGCAAACTGTCATAATATGAAAGGCTTACCATCTGTATTTCATTTTAAAACACTTTATTTTTCTGTTCTACTATTCTTTGAGTGTGTATATATATATATATATATATATATATATATATATATATATATAAACTAGAAAAATTTCTAATTTTTATTTTATATAATAAGATGGAATATTCAATACTCTAAAATATCAAATAGGTTGTTGTTGTTTCTAATCTCTCATCTGCTCTGACTGAGTCAGACCAGATCAATGAAACATTAATGAAGTCCGATACAAGAAGTGGATAGTTGTAGATATCCTCATAAGTCCAGTCCAAGGCAGTTCAAATATGTAAATATCAAATACATTAATATCCAGAATAATTAATGATATGTTGGTCAACATGATAACTAATGATAGTCAACAGTATTAATTATTAGAAGTAGTTATGGTGCTGTTGATCTTTAAAATCACTAGAAGTATTTGTTTTAAATTGATATAAGATTCTTATATGTAATAGTGCTGCATAGAAATCAAAATTTTATAAACAACTATAATTATAGTATGGAAAATGTAAAGCAAAAATTAAATTTTATTTAATGAAATAATTAGAAACTCTTCTATTTTAACTTAGTGACAAACTATCAAAATCTTAAAATTCTTAATTATCAAATGATTGCTTAATTATGGCTAGCATAAAATTTGTTTGTTTGTAATCAGAAATTTTCTCTATCTACTTAGAATTAAAATATAGTTATATTAATTCATAAAAAAATTTAATTTTCTTTAAGTGGTTCTCAAATTTTTCTTAAAAGTAATAATTTCAATATTTGATAGAATGTAAATATATATTTTTTACAGTCTTTATGAATTGATTTATTGATATACTTTTAATATTTATGCAATATTTAAAAATCAAGGAATATTTTAGGGCTGTCAATTTGTTGGTATGGCCAAATCACTTTTGCGTTATCCCAATGTAAAGGATATGTTTGATTGTGCAAGTGACATCTTAAAGTATGATTTACTTGATCTCTGTTTGAATGGGCCTGAGGATATGTTAAACATGACTGTGCACTCTCAAGTAGCTGTGGTGGTTGCATCATTAGCTGCTGTTGAAAAACTGAGAACCGAATCACTTCAAGTAATTCTTTGGTCTTATTAATTTTAAATTTATTATTTAAATATTTTGTTATACTTAAATTATTAGTTTCGTAATCAAAATCAGCTACAGTGTTTCAAAATGTTCATTAACAATATTATGATTTCTTTCATCAAACTATAAATTAAATCGTAATT